>BLSH010377668.1:200129-225228 GCA_018402905.1 Glandirana rugosa | reverse complement strand
TGCCCCGGCAGTTCAGACTCTATCTCTCTTTCTCTGGCCAAAGCCTTAAGTTCAGAAAGATCTAATTTTGCATATGTGCCTTTTGATTTATGCCAATCATCAGTTTCTAAGATACGAGCCAAATCCCTCTTTGTAGGTTGATATGGGGCTGTTAAACCTCTGCTCGCTACTATATTGCCGAGGTCATCTTTTGTGTGTTTCATGTAATTGGATTCTTGTGCTTTTGTTGATGGATCTCTTAAAGCCAAACTGGCAGCCACATAAGGTGGGGGGTCCTCCTCTACAGAGTCTTCTGGCCAAACGTAGTAAATTTGGGCAGTACCCTTATTAAAAATCTCCGTCAAGCCAGTTTCATTTGCTAATTTAGCTTCTGTCTCCCATGTGCAAGCTATTCTCCACATTCCTTCACTGCACAGTTGTGGACCATAATCGTGCAGAAAAGTTTGCCATACTTGTAAATCAAAAGTCCCTACAGATTTTAAAGGTTTAGCTGTTCCTTTTGTCCATTCTACCCATTTATCTAGGGGCTCAGTATAGGCGGAACCGTAACTTCGGTTCATATATTCTCTAGCGCTCATCTTGCGCTGGGCATTTTCCGAGGGCCTCTTACCATTCACTCCCTTATTTAAATTAATGCCCATAATGACTGGCCAGTCTTTTCTCTACTTTGCCTATACCCTCTTGCCTCTAAAACAAATAGTACAGCAAATCTGCAGATTTACAAGAATAGTCTCCACTTATCTACGTGGATAGAAGGGGTTTATGACAATAGACAAAACACTCACTAAGAGGCCCTCCTCATCTCTTCTCTTTTCTGTGGGCTTTATCTGTCCCTACCGTGCGCCTCTGACCCAGGCCGCCCACAAGGAGTCAACACTGGGAACTGCAGAGGTTTATCCCTATCCACACACAGTCCAACCCGTGAAGGGGGACACAAACACATTCACACACACACATTACCCAACCAGAAAGGTCCGAGATTGGTCTGGTTTCCTTGAGAACCGACAGATAGGATACATAGGAAAGGCAGAAAATATAGCAAGCTTAAGGACAGCTTAACTAGCCGGCATTTAGAGGTCTGCATTCCCGATGATCCCGATCAAGGCGAGGTTCCTTCTGGAGACTGCCAACTCCTGAGATGACTCGCCACTTATTGTTATGGAAATTTCTGGTTGTGACTCTAAAAATAAAAGTTAGTTTTGCAATTGCAGGAACAGATCCACAGGACTCAATCTCTGTGCCCTAGCAGGGGAAGGATAGTGATCACAGCTTCCATATAGAGGAAGGCTGTGATCACAGTCCTTCCCCCCTCACAGAATGGAGATCCGTGTTTACATACGCGGACCTCCGTTCTTTCACTCCGGGGGGGGGGCATTGCGGGTAGCCAGCGGCGATCGAGTCCACCGCACCCGCTCCCTGGCCCCCCCGGAACACAGTGAGCGCTTGATCTGGCAGCCGCCGTCGTATGATGGCGGTTTGCCTAGCAGAGCCATCTTGTCGCCGTCAACCTGCGGTTGACTGTCGGCAAGTGGTTAAATGTTTTTACTTGCAAAATAGAGTACAGAGCTTCAAATACCTTTATCTGTAAATGCTGTTTGTCAGACAGAGAAGGGGGAGTTGGCAGAGTATAGTAATTGTGAAACCTAGTGTAACTTCTGGTTAACAGAAGCTGGCAATATATTTTGCAAACGATAGTGTAACTTGCCCAGTGACACATACGTAACGAGTTCTAAATATGTATTTCTTTATCATTGGTTAAAAGAACCATGAGAGGAAATATGTAATTGTGATACAAAAGCTGGTATATATATGTTGTAACCGCCCATAAAGGGTCACTTGGTAATTTGGACACGAGTCCTGCTGAGTCCTTTATTTTGCTAGCAAAATAAAAAGTTTTGTTTTCCCTGATTTTTTTAGTGTTCCGGAAGTGTTCCTATTATTTCCCACTTCAGTTTGACACTTTGTTATCAGGAAGTTTTATTGGAACTATCGTGTTGTGGATTCAGATATTTTGTTCATAGTGCAAGCGCTGCCCAAACATTTATTATTTGTAGATTAACCTCTTAAGGGTCAGAACATTTCCCCATTTATGGGGCAGGAACATTTTCATTTTGGAGCTAAATTCTAGTAATGTGTTATTGTGTCCCAGATCACCTCCACACCAGTTATTGTGTCCCTGATCACCTCCACACCAGTTATTGTGTCCCCGATCACCACCACACCAGTTATTGTGTCCCTGATCACCACCACACCAGTTACTGTGTCCCTGATCACCACCACACCACTTATTGTGTCCCTGATCACCACCACACCAGTTATTGTGTCGCTGATCACCTCCGCATCAGATATTGTATCCCTGATCACCTCCGCATCAGATATTGTATCCCTGATCACCTCCACACTAGAGCTGCACGATTCTGGCCAAAATGAGAATCACAATTTTTTTGCTTAGAATAAAGATCACGGTTCTCTCGGCGTAATATATTAAATATATAAAAAAAATTGGGCTAACAGCACTGTTTAGTTTTTTTGAAAGGGTAATTTTTCCAAAAAAATTGCGTTTAAAAGTCCGCTGCACAAACAGCGTGTGACATAAAATATTGCAACAACCGTCATCTTATTCTCTAGGGTCTCTGCTAAAAAAAATATATATATAATGTTTGGGGGTTCTAAGTCATTTTCTAGCACAAAATAATGGATTTTTTTTTGTAAACAGCAAGTGTCAGGAAAGATTTAGTCTTTAAATGGTTAAACCAAACAACTATAGAAGGAGAGTTCAATCAGAGTTCATTTCTTTGAAGTAAGTTACTTTGTATCTGTTAGCATCTTTTATCAATGGTTAATTCAAAACTTGGCTCTCTGCCCAGACTTGGCTGTCTCCCCTGAGACTCAAGTAGCTCCGACTTAGTAAAGACTTCAGGCGACTTGCATTGACCTTTATTACAGTCAAGTTGCGCTGAGTCACCCTGCAAGTCAGACCGCATTAACTGCACTGAAAATCGCGGTAATGCCCAATGGAGATCGCAAGGGGGGTAGATCGAGATCACGATTTTAATACGATTAATCGTGCAGCTCTACTCCACACCAGTTATTGTGTCCCTGATCACCTCCACACCAGTTATTGTGTGCCTGATCACCGCCACGCCAGTTATTGTGTCCCTGATCACTGCCACACCAGTTATTGTGTCCCCGATCACCTTCACACCAGTTATTGTGTCCCTGATCACCGCCACACCAGTTATTGTGTCCCTGATCACCTCCACACCAGTTATTGTGTCCCTGATCAAATCTGCACCAGTTATTGTGTCCCTGATCACCACCACAGCAGTTATTGTGTCCCTGATCACCTCCACACCTGTTATTGTGACCCTGATCACCTCCACACCAGTTATTGTGTCTCCGATCACCTCCACACCAGTTATTGTGTCCCTGATCACCACCACACCAGTTATTGTGTCCCTGATCACCACCACACCAGTTATTGTGTCCCTGATCACCTCCACACCAGTTATTGTGTCCCTGATCACCTCTGAACCATTTATTATGTCCCTGATCACCACCACACCAGTTATTGTGTCCCTGATCACATCCACACCAATAATTGTGTCGCTGATCACTTCCACACCAGTTATTGTGTCCCTGATCACCTCCGCACCAGTTATTGTGTCCCCGATCACCACCACACCAGTTATTGAGTCCCCGATCACCGCTACACCAGTTATTGTGTCCCTGATCACCTCCACACCAATTATTGTGTCCCCGATCACCTCCACGCCAATTATTGTGTCCCCGATCACCTCCACACCAGTTATTGTGTCCCTGATCACAATACACCAGTTATTGTGTCCCTGATCACCACCACACCAGTTATTGTGTCCCTGATCACCTCCACACTAGTTATCGTGTCCCTGATCATTGCCACACCATTTATTGTGTCCCTGATCAGCACCACACCAGGTATTCTGTCCTTGATCACCTCCACATCAGTTATTGTGTCCCTTTTCACCTCCACACCAGTTATTGTGTCCCTTTTCACCTCCACACCAGTTATTGTGTCCCTGATCACCTCCACACCAGTTATTGTGTCCCTGATCACCTCCACACCAGTTATTGTGTCCCTGATCACCTCAACACCAGTTATTGTGTCCCTGATCACCACCACACCGGTTATTGTGTCCCTGATCACCACCACACCAGTTATTGTGCCCATGACTACCGTCACACCAGTTAATGTGTCCTGATCACTACCACACAGTGCACTGTTGCCCCTTCCTGCCACCTGGCCTGTTTATTGATCATGTTTCTGCCTGCTGCCCTGACCAATCCTTTGCCTGTTTGCTAACCGTGTCACTGCCTGCGCCCTGAACTGACCCATCTATACATCCCACTGACTACATTCCTGCAAGACACCACGCCATTGAACATGGCATTCCTGGAGGAAACCATGTACCAGTAAGTTAGGCTTGCTTGATTTATAGGAACTGGGACTGCTATAGGCGGCGCTACACTAAGCTACATTCCCTGATCATTCATACACAGGTGACCATTACACTACATTGGTTTTTACATAATTGGTTGATTTGTGTGATACACAAGATACAATGGGCTACATTCACTAAAGCAGGTCACATGCGGTATTTAGGTGATCTGGCACATTTTCCCCGAATACCGAATGCAATGTTAAACTTGTCAATTCTCTTTCCCCTTATGCGATTTTTACCTCAAAAAGCAAAAACACATGAATACCATTTAAAACAGCATTAAAGTCCATTCACAGAAGGAAATAAATAAATAACTGCATGTGGTAATTAAGTAGCGATCAAGGCATGCAATATTTAAGGAATGTGTTTTAAACTGTTAAGATGCCGGCAGGTGCTGGTATCCTTAACCACTTGCCGACCCCCTGGCGCAGCGCGACAGCGGCAAGATGGCTCGTTTTTGCGAAACGCCGTCACCTGACGGCAGCCGCGATAACTAGCATTGTGAGTGCGCGCACAGCCGTAGGCACGCTCACTGTGTCCAGGGGGGGGCCAGGGAGCGGGTAGGATGGACTCGATCGCCGCCAGCTACCAACACAGTTAACCATTAGAGCGACCCCTGCAAGTTAACCCCTTCACTGCCAATGACATTTACACAGTAATCAGTGCATTTTTATAGCACTGATCGCTGTATAAATGCCAATGGTCCTAAAAAAGTGTCAAAATGGTCCGACGTGTCCGCTGCAATATCGCAGTACTGCTAAAAATCGCAGATTGCCGCCATTACTAGTAAAAAATAAAAACATAAAAACCAGGGGGCGTGGCCTGATGCGGAAGGCAGTGGACCTCTTTCTACAGGGCTCTGCATGCCCAAGAGCTAAATCCACTAACATCCAAGGATCACAAATATAGGTGAGCAGCAGAAAACCATCATCAAGCTCCCTACACCTCCCCACACCTCATTAAGCAGAGGAGAAGGCAGACTGCGGAGCTTCAGACTCACCTCAGCTCTCACCCAGACGGCCGCCGCCATTTGCGGCCTAACCCACAGATCGTCTGCGGACCACTCAGCCTAAAAAAAACCCGCCTCAGCACACTATATACTCGCTTTGCCCTACTGATTAGCACACACTCTGGCCCAACAGCTCTGCAATTAGACTTGCGGCGCACCGAGGCCTAACGGCAGCCTTGAAGCTGCGGCCTCGATTTCCGCATACGGCGAGCGGTACCTTCTGGTGAACTCAGAAGGTACTAGGGAGAAGCCACGACCCCTGCAGGAAGTAAACCACGCAAATCTGCATGTACCCCACAGCACGGCCCTGAGGCCTGACACGGCGGCCATATTGGCACACCCACCGAATCCACAGCTACCATTTTAGATTTCCACCCCTCCTCTTTTTTAAAGAATTTGAGTATAATATACACCAAAGAACATCCTGCCAGCACCTGAGAAACTAACCACAGGTGCAGAAAGGACCCAAACCTAACAACACAGGAGCAGTGGAGAAGTCATCTGGGGTGTACCAAGATGGCTGATTAACCCCTTCTCCACTGCAGCCTTGGGAAACTAAAGAATACAGTAAATAAACATCATCAGACAACTATTGCCTCACCACTATTAAAGGGCCGCTAAATAGGGGACTCCAGGGATGACAAGGAAAAAACCCATCCACCGGAACCACGCAAACTCACCGAATTCTTCCCTGGCACCTCAGCCCAGGACTCTCACCGTAATACCCACGGCACCCACAAAATGAAGCCCATGGACCACAATAGAACTGACCCATCATCCCCAACCAGATCCACATAGCCCCTGATGGACTGCACCACACCCCCTCACAAAGAAAGGCCTCAGACCCCCAGAAAAGAGCCGCATCATCTCCCTTCTCATCGCCCTCACAACTAGCGCCGGTGAGTAAAAAGCACCTAACCTACAAGCGACATAACACTGCGGACACTGAAACAGAACATGAGGAGGAGCAGAACCCATCTTTATCTGCGCTACCCACTACTGATAATCCAATCTCAGAAACCACAATAAAACAGATGTTGCTATCACTACAACGTGACCTTAGAAAAGATCTAAACAAATCAATATCACTCATCCAGAACCAAATTGATGATCTGGAAGATCGAACCTATAGTATGGAAAATCAACTCCATACATACGCCACAGCATATAACGATTTAGTAGACGCACATCAAACTCAAAAAGAACAAATACAATGCATGTCTGCTAAAATAATAGACCTTGAGGACCGTTCCAGACAGAACAACCTCAAGATCAGAGGCATCCCAGAAAGTATCACCCCAGCGGAACTCCCGGCATTCCTTCAACAATTTTTCGTGTTCCTGGACCCAGCACTAACAAAATTAGAATTAGCCATTGACAGGGCACACAGGATCCCTACCTTCTACCAGGCAAAGGAACGCATACTCCAAGCGGCTAGGAGAACCCCTGTTTTCCCTGATCCATACAACAATCTAAAAATGTATGCAGACATATCTGCAGCCACTGCGCAAAAGAGAAAATAATTCTCCCCCTTCACTACAGTCCTAAGAGACCACAACATCCCTTACCGATGGGGCTTTCCTGCAAAAGTCACAGCCACATACCTTGGCAAAGCAGTCACCATCCTGGATCTAAAGCAAGGATTGAAACAGCTCCAGAATTGGGGTATTTACCCCTCACCAAAACACCCAACTTAAAACATGGCACCCGCACACCGTCTTCCCGAGCCATGGCATTCGGTTGATACAACCTGACTGAACACTGAATAGACATCTGGCTATAACCGGCACCTGTCGGGCCATTAACTGTTACCACTTCAGCACATGTTCCCCAGTGCTGCAACTCATTTCAAGGCTCCCTTTGTTTCTTATCTTATTTGTTGGAAATTTTAGTTCGGTTCAATTTTGATGTTTGCACTCAAGTTTGCTCCCTACAGGGGCAACAAATGTGACCGACATGACAGATAGATTTATTTCATCACTTTCTCCTTCTCACTCCTGTTCTTCTTCTCTCTACTTACCCCTACCCCGCCCCCTCCACCCCACTGCAACATACGTGGTCTCTATCAGATAAGGATGATCAATAGATCGCATGTGGTCTCCCAATCTTCTAACTGTAGCTCTGTAAGGATGAAATTCTCACTAATCCGACCTAGGCGTAGGCCTGTTGCCCCACCTGATGCATCCCTAACGTGGCAACCCCACACATACAGCCATGTCTCTTAATCTACTTTCTCTAAACGCTAAAGGGCTAATCAGCCCTTTTAAGCGCTCTTTACTATGGAAAGAAGCCCTAACCTCCAAAAGTGATATCATTTGCATACAGGAAACCCAGTTTAAACATGGAAAGTTTCCCAATTGCTCCCACCCAAAATTTCCTCACTCCTTTTTTGCACACTCTAACTCTAAACGCAAGGGTGTACTCATTGCTATTCACAATACGGTTGCATTTCAGCTGCATTCTCAGATCACAGATCAAGATGGAAGGTACATTATTCTGATAGCAACCTTCAACAACCACAAAATAACATTAATCAATCTCTACTCCCCAAACACGTCCAGGAAGACATTTTTTAAGTCCATAGCGGCCAAAATGCAACAGTTCGCAGCGAACCCAATCATTGTGTGCAGAGACTTCAATGAAGTCATCGACCCCTCATTAGACTCTACTAGCAATTCTTGCAAACCCTCAACCTCATTATCCTCTTTTATGAAGCAAGAAAACCTATATGACTCATGGAGATGCATCAGCGCTGGCGAACGAGACTACACCTTCTGTTCTCCAGCCCACCAGGTGTATTCTAGAATTGATCTATTTCTCACTGACCAGTACACACTTCAATGGGTGACCTCCACTAAGATTGGGGTAATCACATGGTCCGACCATGCCCCTATATATCTCCACCTTAAATTATCCACTCGACTACCCCACCCACCACGATGGAGACTCAATGCCTCCATCCTCACGTCTAAATACCCTCAAGAACATATCAAAGAGTAAATTATCCACTTCTTCCAAACTAACTCGGGTTCAATGACTGATCCCATGATTTTATGGAATGCCCATAAAGCATACATCAGAGGCATACTAATAAAACTAGCTGCCCAAGAGAAAAGAAAAAGAAATAATACCATTAATACTCTCCTAACCCAGATTAAAAAATTAGAACACCTCAATAAAAGCAAAATAGACCCAGATACACTAACAAAACTTAAATCCTTAAAAACCCAACTCAGCGACACACTCCGACACTCCTTCGATTTCTATATCAAAAGACTTTGTCTGTCCTTTTATGCATCAGGAAATAGACCAGGAGCACTCTTGGCTAAACAATACAAAAGGAAAATGATAATGGGAGAATCTCTTATCTTAAAGATAACGCAGGACACAAAATCCACAACCCAGAGAAAATAGCAGAGCAATTCCGCCGATTCTACTCCTCCCTCTATAACCTGCAATACCCCCTTGCGCCCCCACCTGCCGATGCAGACTTAATTAAAAGCTTCCTGGACTCTATTAATCTCCCATCTCTTTCAGCAGACCAGCTTCATATACTCTCTACTCCTATATCTAGAAATGAAATTGAATTGACTATTCGCAATCTTCCCCTACACAAATCACCGGGCCCTGACGGATATATCAACAAATACTACAAGCAATACAAAGACCTTCTCACCCCCCACCTGACCAATGCCCTGAATAATATTATTGACAGCGCTGCATGCCCAAAATAATATCTCGAATCGCATATTGTCACCATGCCAAGCCTGGAAACTTCCGCCCCATCTCTCTCTTGAATGCTGATACCAAAATATATGCAAAAATCCTCGCTAACAGAATTGCTACAGTAATCCCCTTTCTAGTCCATCCCGATCAAGTTGCGTTCGTCCCACGACACCAAACATCGGATGGGATAAAAAGAATCATTAACCTAATACAATGGGAAGAACATCACCACACTCCATCCTTATTGATATCCCTAGATGCTGAAAAAGCCTTTGATAGGGTAAGGTGGTCCTACATGATGGAAGTTCTCCAAAAATTTGGGTTTTCTGGAAAGATATTAACAGCTATAACAGCTATAACCACCCTATATACCTGCCCCTATGCCAGGGTTTGGACGTCTGGTTTCCTGTCAGAACCTTTTGAAATATATAACGGCACAAGACAAGGCTGCCCACTATCCCCGATAATATTTTCCCTTGTGATAGAACCCCTTGCTGAACACATTAGATCACACCCCCAAATTAAGGGAATCACTGTTGACAACAAGCAACATAAGATTGGCCTTTACGCCGATGATGTGATCCTTTCCATAACAGACCCCCTACAATCCCTACCACACCTTAACCAATTGTTCGATCTCTTTGGACTGATATCGCTATATAAACTCAACAATTCCAAGTGCCAAATGTTGGCTATAAACCTCAACACCCACCTTAAGTCTCAAATCTCAAAAATAGTCCCTTTCTCAAGGGCCCCACCATCCAATACCTAGGCACGCAACTGACATCCCCTAGTCACAAAATCTTTCATAACAACCTCTCCTCCCTAATTACTAAACTCACACAGTCTACCATAAATATGCAACACCTTACACCCTCCTGGGCTGGAAGAATAGCTCTCGTAAAAATGTTTTTTCTCCCACGGGTATTACGGTATATTTATTCAGGTCATTACCAATTCCATTTTCAACAGCACACCTTAAAATACTCCAAACTATCCCCAACAAATTTATTTGGTGTGGTAGGAAACGAGAATTAAAGGTAACACCCTGACCAGACCCACAACTCTTCTAGGTCTGGGTGCACAAACATATCTTTATACTATAAAGCAACCATTGTCTCACAATCCAGAGGTGACTGGACTCAATCACATACCTGCCCCTGGTCACAAATAGAACAAGCAGCGTGCAAAACAGACATCAGATCCGCCATTGGAGCATCTATTTTAAAACCCCACTCAATCTCATCCTTCCTGGATACTACCAAAGCAACCCTAAAAACTTGGACCGCCACAATAAACTCAACACAGAAAATCTCCATGACATCACTACAGAAAATACCTTTAACATCATTGGAATTGATCATACCGGACCTGAACTTAGCCAACTGGAAATTAGCGGGTATTACCCACATTGCTGCTCGATATTGAAATCTTTTCAGGAAATACAACAAACATCCTTTTTACCTAAAACTTCCTTTTTCCAGTACCTCCAAATACGACATGCACTGCACCAAATACATATTGGCAATTCTCCACAACTGGATCATCTCTTGGATCTTCTGGACACTCCTAAGAAAGCAAAAATTGGCCTCTCACCTTTCTACAAACTTTTGGCTAGACCCATATCGGTTGACAAACCCACTACCATTCTGCAATGGGAGCGCACTCTAAACTCTAACTATCCTATTGAACTCTGGCAGCAAGCAGCAACCATTCCACTTAAATACTCACGTTGCATCACCCACTGGGAGTCCATCCAAAAAGTCTTGCACAATTGGTATTATACACCTTATCGACTAGCGAAAATTTATAAGGATCAATCACCACTATGCTGGAGAAACTGCGGAGCAACTGCCACACCCATCCATATATGGTGGCAATGCCCCAAACTACACTCCTTCTGGCAACATATCTTTGAGCTCATCAACCCACTTACTGGACACAATCTCCCGCCTAACCCGAAAGCGGCTCTTCTAAACCTCGATATGGACAAATGGCCAAAATCCTTTGTTCCCATAATTTCCCATATCTTTATAGCTGCCCGCCTTACCATCGCCAGAAGCTGGAAATCACCCTATCCACCAGAAGACAACAATACTATCTCAATTCTAAATGAAAATGCGACCAATGAATATGCATACGCTAAGGCCCACTTGCTAACCGACAAATTCAACCGCCAATGGGACCCCTGGACAAAAAACCCTTTATGCACCCTACAAGTATAATTTCCCCTAATCCACAATGAATCTAACATTTGTACAAATGAACTATAACCTGCAATACTAGGCTGCATTTCCCATATCATCCACTTCTCAAGAGCTACCGCAAGAACCACTAAATCTATAGAAAATGAGCTAGACCACCACTTGAGTATCCGCCAATATGATATGATTCAATAATTGACACTCTACCCCCCCCCCCCCCACTTCATAACCTTCCCCTCTGTCGCTTTCTTCTCTCTTCTTCCTGTTGTTCTCACCGCTCTCTCTTTATTATGCTACTATAGCATGACCCTTCAGAAATGTACACACACGTTTATTCTACCATGCATTACTGATTAACTATCTGTTAAGACGTCAAAAACAAAACTATTGGTGTGCACACCCGATTAGGGCGTTTGAGTCCTTCTCAGGATGTACAATAATTTGAAACAGTCTACTTGCCCTGCCGCATAGTGAGTTCCCTATCGGGGTGTGGCAGGTCAGGTGGACATTGAATAGAATCTGAACCCAAAATTAATATTACAGTTGTAGTTAATATTGGATACTAGATGGTAGTGATTTATGGGAATGGTGATTATACTTATAAAAGCAAATTGTGATGGAATGGAATTGTGATGGAATTGAACCTGTACATTCCACATGTTCATATTTCGCTCATAATGTAATGTTACATTTCTCAATAAAAACTTATTGAAAAAAAAAAAGAAATATATACAAATGTTTGTTACCTTGCTTCATAGACTAATTGAATATTAGGACGTCCAAAACAAAGACGCATATCGAGCACCCTCAAGTAGGATGTTTAAATCCTCCTTGGAATGTACAATAACCCTAAACCGTCCACTTGTCCTGCTGCACAGCAAGTTCCCTATGGGGGTGTGGCAGACCAAGAGGACAATAACTTTAAATTGAAACTATGCTCATAAATATTGTAATAGTTAATATAGGACAATATATAGAGTTTGATACATCACAATGGTAACTGTACTCGTATAAGAAAAATGTGATGGGATTTAACATGTCTGGTTCATGTGTTCTACCTTTTCATGATGTAATGTTGAATCTCTCAATAAAAAACTATTGAAATAAAAAAAAAAAACATAAACCCCCAGAAATTAATTCTCAGCATCCGTAAACGCGGCAACTTTTGCGCAAACCAATTAATAAACGCCGATTGCGATTTTTTTTTTTAACCAAAACCGATGAAAAAAAATATTTTTATATAATTTTTTGGGATTTGTATTTTAGCAAAAAGTAAAAACAACGTTTTTTTGCAAAATTGTCGCTCTTTTTTTGTTTATAGCGGCGATCAGAAATGACGCAGAGGGGATCAAATACCACCGAAAGAAAGCTCTATTTTTGGGGAAAAAAAGACGCAAATTTAGTTTGGGTACAACCTTGCACGACCGCACAATTGTCAGTTAAAGCGACGCAGTGCCGAATCGCAAAAAGTGCTCTGGTCCTAAAGTGGAAAATCCTTCTGGGGCTGAAGTGGTTAAACTGACAAGTTTGTGTAAAAAAAAAATCCTTTTTTTTTTCTTACCTGCATTTTCCAAACCCTTGTAGCCAAAATTTACATTTTCAAAAAACTCCCTATCCCTATATTTCAGAAAATATGTGGGAGTGTTTACTTTCCAAAATTAGGTCATTTTGTGGGGGTTTCCACTGTCCTGGTGCTCCAGGGCCTCCAAAAAAGTGATAGGTAGTCAGGAAATTAGATGCGTAATTTATGCTCCTTGAAAGTCCAAAGGTGCTCCTTGGATTTTGGGTTCCTCTATACATCTAGGCACATATGTGGTACCTTCATATTTGGGAGGCATAGCAGAATGTTTTGGGGTATAAGTATGTCAATTCTATGTGTGAGAAATAATTTGTTAAATAGAAACTTTAAAAAAAAATAATAATTCTATATTTCAAAAAAAAATGTGACAAAAAAATGACAGCTTCAAAAAACTCACCATTTCTCATACTAAATAACTTGGACTGTCTACTTTCAAAAAAAAGGGTCATATGCAGAGTATTTGTGCTGTCCTGACATTTTAGGGCATCAAGAAATGAGATCGGCAATCAGTACATCAAGATTGATACATTTTCAGATATACAGTGCTCTGCATAATTGAGTACACCCCAACAGATTTGTCAGAAGACCTTTACTTTCCTTTCAGAATCAACATTTTCTTTTACAAAGACTTTTATTAGAATAACATCCAATGTTACATGCCAGTGTTTACACACAAAATTATATAGTCAGGAATCGATAGACAAAATTCCGATATTGCTTAACTGAGAAGTATTCATTATCATGGATAACAATCTAGGAAATGATCGGACTAAACAATAATCTGCACCATCTATGCACTAATTCAATAATGACATTTTGCAGTTTAAATTGTCAAAACAAACAGAATCAACATTTTCTATGGGACATATACTACAAAATCCACCCACAAATGCGGCCCATTAATTGCAACCAAGATTTGTTAATTTGTACACAAAAAAAAGTATTTTTCCTAACAAATTCATTCAAAACCATGTTGCAAAAATGAATACACCCCAATGAAAATCTGTGGAGCAAAGCTAAATTTTAGACAATAAAATCCTAATTAACAAGAATCCACCTACAGGTGAATCTAATTATTCATCATACAAGTGTCCAGCAGACAGGTGATTATAAAAGGGCGTTACATAACAAAGAAAGCCCCTCCCATTTCATGCTGTCAGCAATGGCACCACATGGAAGAGAAATTTCACAAGGCTAGAGAAAGAAAAGCATTTCTTTACACAAGAAAGGTGAAGGCTACAAGAAGATCAGCAAAGCTTTACTTATCAGTCAGAATACTGGTGCAAAAGTGATACAAAAATGTAACAAAGATAGAACTGAAACCATCTCACAGAGACGTCCAGGCCGTCCACGGAAGGTATCACCTCGACAGGAGCGTCTTCTGATGAGAAGGGCTGAAGGAAATGACCATGCAAGTTCACTGCAGTTAGCTAAAGAAGTAGAAAGCCAAACTGGGGTGATTGTTTCCCATGACACAATATGGTGTACATTGCAGAGAAATGGCGTGCATGGGTGTCATCCAATAAGGAAGCCTCTCCTAAAGCCCGTGCACAAAAAAGCCACCTAGAATTTGCCACGGCCCATGCTGAAAAAGAAGAAGACTACTGGGACTCTGTACTCTGGAGTGATGATAAATGTCTTTGGAACTGATGGCTTCAAAACTGTATGACGTCACAAAGGGGAGGAATACAAAGAAAGACGCATGGTGCCTACTATGAGACATGGTGGTGGCAGTGTCCTTCTTTGGGGCTGCATGAGTGCTGCTGGTGTCGGAAAGCTGCATTTCATTGATGGGATCATGAATTCACAGATGTACTGCTCTATATTGAAAGAGAAGGTCACTCCGTGCCCTTGGTTGTCGTGTACTTTTCCAACATGACAATCATCCAAAACCCCAATCTAAAGCCACTGTTGCATTTCTGATGAAGAACCGGGTGATTATCTGAATCGAATTGGGGAACACCTGTTGGGAATTCTGAATAGCTGAGCATCACTCTCTATCCAGCATCCAGGCCCTAAAAGAGGTCGTCCTTGAAGAATGGAAATAGATTGATGTTGCAATATGTCACTGTTCATTCCATGCCTAGAAGACTTGGCACTGTCCTTACAAATCATGGAGGTCATACAAAATACTAGATAGAGTTTTTTTGTGGGTTGTGTTCATTTTTGAATCAACTAATTTGAGTAAAATTGAAGATTTTGTAATCTAAGTTATATCATTAACCCCTTCCTTTCATGTAAAGAGCTAAGCAAATGTTCATTATAACTCAGTTTTGTCAGTGTTGGCAATTGTTCTTGTGTTCATTGAGATATTGATTCAAAAGGGGTGTACTCATTTATGCTGAGCCCTGTATACCCCATAGTTTGTGGACTCTATAACTTTCCTACAGAATAAATAATATACACTGATTTGGGTTTTTTCACTAAAGAAATGCAGCAGAATACAGTTTGGTTACATTTTTGAAGATTATTTATTTGCAAAATCTTATAACAGACAAAAATGTGAATTTTTTTTCAAAATTTTTGTATTTTTTAAATGTATATGGCAAAAACATTAAAAACCAAATGAGTATTAAATATCACCAAAAAAAAGCACTGTCTAAAAAAACTATACAAATATCATTTGGGTACAGTTTTGTATGACTGAGTAATTGTCATTCAAGGTGTGACAACGCTGAAAGCTGCAAATTGGCCTGGGAAGGTAGGGGGTGAAAGTGTCCTGTACTGAGGTGGTTAAATGTACAGCAACCCTCCTATTACCCCCTCACATCCCCATCCTATTATTGTGTGTCATGAACCTGTACTACATTTCATGTCCTGTCTGTTTGCTTACCTCGTTGCTCATTGCCAACCAATATTGTGTGTTAGGCTTGTGTGTTTGTTCTGCCGTGTGCTCTTCATTTGTTTCAGTGTACCGATCTCGGCTTGTTCTTTGACCTTCCTTTTCTGCTAGTGACCCTGACCTGGGCGTGCTTCCTGTCTGTTTCTGTCGGCTTGTAGCCCTGACCTTGGCTCTCCCACTGACCTTCTCTTGCTATCTTGCACTGCTGCTTTCTCTCCATTTCACCTGTAGCCTGCCATGCGCATGAGCTGGGGGACCCCGGGGGCAGTGACCTGGATCCAGTTGCAGCCAAGTCCATCCTCACCAACAGAGGATCTGGTGAACACCTGCTGGCTCTTAGACTCCACGCCCTGGGGAAACCTATGCTCTAGCTCCCTGTGCAATCTGTGTCAGGGTCCCAGCAGTCCCGCTTCCCTGCACCATTCTGATCTCTAGTCGCAGCAGTCAGCTAAGGGTTCACAACCTTAGCGGTGTGCCCCAAACCCAGCAGTGCGCACCTGTAACCTGCCCTCAGGTGACCTGACATTGTGTGACCAATACCATCCAAATAATTCTTACTTTCATTTCCCAAAGTTATCCGTCTACAAGGAGACCTGTATGGAACAAATGATGGCACCAATGATGATGGAGGAGGACCGGAGTCACATGACTGAGAAGATACTAAACCTCACCCTGGAGATCATCTACCTGCTGACCGGAGAGGTGAGGAGGATTCTGGGAAATCACGACATCACTCTTCTCTCTATTAATAAAACACAGACCTGACCAGAGAGGTGAGGAGGATTCTGGGAGGTCACATGACATCACTCTTCTCCCTATTAATAAAACACAGACCTGACCGGAGTGGTGAGGAGGATTCTGGGAGGTCACATGACATCACTCTTATCCCTATTATTAAAACACAGACCTGACCAGAGAAGTGAGGAGGATTCTGGGAGGTCATATGGCATCACTCTTATCTCTATTAATAAAACACAGACCTGACCAGAGAGGTGAGGAGGATTCTGGGAGGCCACATGACATCACTCTTATCTGTATTAATAAAACACAGACCTGACTGGAGAGGTGAGGAGAATTATGGGATTCTAACATGATAATTCCTATTGGTTCCTCAATACAGAGTTTTACTCTTGTGAAGTCAGGTGATCATATGACCATCACAGTGCCTCCATGTGACTCCCTAAAACCTGAGAGACACAACATGCAGAAGATTCTAGAAGTCACCAAGAAGATGATGGAGCTGCTGACAGGAGAGGTGAGAGGTGCTGGGAATTCTGGGACATTATCCAGTAACAGACAAGGGATGTGTCTCGAACATGGACTCATAGAGGAGGTGAGTGTATTTTTTTTTCTTTTTTACAGTATGTGATGTCACAAGATTAACCCTTTTCAAAAGTGATCTTTTGTATATTTTTTTTGGTTTAGGGTGAAGATCTGATAGATATAAAAGTTGAGGTTAAAGCAGAAGAAGAGATGTATGTGAGGGATGTTCAGCAGTCTATGGAGGAGGATGGAATAGTGAGGCTAATTATAGAGGAGGACACTCTTGCAGAGATTAGTACAGGTGGGTCATTAGCACTAAATACATCCCTGCATCCATACTGCTCACTGATTGGTCCAGAGTAGGATGGGGACTGAGTGATATCAGCCTGTAATACCCTGGTCACTTTCCTGAGCTGTGTTCCCCATCCTGTATCCTTGTATTTCTCTTGGATAATCCTTCCTTCTCTGTGCTGCAAACACAATTTATGTATCTAGGCTGGATTTATGGAGATTCTGGGGCTCAGCTGGCAGCAAAATGTTCATTTTTATCATAGGTGTTACTAGACCTAGGCACCTGGGGTATGCGTTTTGAGTCTTCTTCCCCATACCTGGGTCTAGTAAGATCTCTGAGAGAGCAATACTGCTGGGGTTACTTATGTCAGTAAAAAAAAGAAGAAAATGGCACGCCCCCCAGTCCATACCAGGCCCTTTGGGCCATGGCAAAATTTAAAAAAAATGGCATGGGGTCTCCCCCAAAATCCATACCAGACCCTTACCTGGGCATGCAGCCTGGCAGGTCAGGAAAGAAGGGGAGTGAGTGAGCGCCCCCCCCAAACCTTACCAGGCTACATGCCCTCAGCCTTTCCTTTATTAAAAAATAGTGTCCCTCAATGTAAACTCAATGTCAATCACGAAGCCCACTGGACCCTAAAAATCAAGAACGCTCCACCTCCTGGGAGGCCCTCCAGCCGATTGCCTCCTCTGCACTTTGATATATCTTATATAGGCAAGGGGCGGAACCACCTGGTGGCACCGCCCACTTCTGATGTCACGGACTGGCACATACTGGGCATGCGGCATCAGAAGGGGGCGATGACACTGGGTGATGTAGCTAGGAGGTATACAAGACATGTCAAAGCACAGAGCAGGCAGGAGGCGGGCAGCGTGATTGATGATAGATTTACATCGGGGGACTTGTTAAAAACTGTCTCTTCTGTTTATTACTTTTTGACACTTTTTTAGTGAATTTGTAGGGGTACTATGTACCTGATACCCATTTACATAGGGGGAGGCCCTCTTGTTAAAGGGGCTTCCAGATTCCAATAAGCCCTTCCACCTGCAGACCCTGACAAGCACAGCCCAGGGTAGTCGGGAAATGGCCTTTGTCCCCATCAACATGGGGACAAGGTGCACCCACCCTCATGTTGAGGGCATGTAGGCTGGTATGGTTCAGGAGGGGGGCGCTCGCTCACCCCCCCTTTCCTGACCTGCCAGGCTGCATACCCGAATAAGCATCTGGAATGGACTGGGGGCCCCCATGCCATTTTTTTCATTCATTTTCAATGTGATATGACTCATTTTTCTTTAGAAAGACTAATTTTTTTCTTTAGAAATGTCATTTTTGCTGTAGCATGTTTTATGCATGCTACAGATGCAGCCACATTAAGGGGACCCCCCTGGCACGCTATTAAAAGGGATTTTTCATTTTTATTGTTGCACTTTAAGTATCATTAAAATCACTGTTCCTGAAAAAAAGATTGTTTTTAATTTTTTTTATTCATACATATCCCCCTGGGCAGTACCCAGACCCCCATACACCTTTTATGGGCAATAATATGCATATAAGCTTTCAAAATGGCAACTTTTTATTTTCATATTCGGCTCCCATAGACTTCAATGGGGTTTGCCATTCAGGTTAGAATATTTCCCCTGTTCGGGAGTTCTTATGCGAACCGAACAGGGGACTGTTCGGCCCATCCCTGGTTCTGACCCTTACACTATATAATTTATATTGTACATTACATACTCCTGACCCCTGCACTATGTGCTCTGTTGTACATTACATGGCCCCCATACTGTACTGACCTAACAGAAAGTGATAATGAGGAAGGAGTCAATAACCCAATGATGGTGGTCTTCAGGATCAGTCCAGTCTTCATCTTGGTTGTTCTCCCCCCATCCTCAATCTCTGACCTCTGGTGGGGCTCAGCCCCACTGTTATTCATGACTAAATCATGGACTAAATAAGGAAGTGCAGGACTTCTTATGTTGGGAAGATGGCAATAAGTGATAGAGGGGGTGAGGACACTCGTCCTATAATCCCCTCATCACTGTCACTCCTATAAAAGACAGTTCTTGTTGTTTCCTCACTCTCTGACTAAGGTCCATGAATAAAGAAAAGAACTGGTAGGAGATCAGAGGAGCCATTTACTCGTTACCTTGAGGGGGGGGAATGTAAGATCCTCAGAGACAAAGCTGCCTGATGTGGGCGGAGTCCTGGTTTAGGGGAACCAATCAGCTCATGTCTAGTAATAATCTTTTTATTTCTATTTTAGTGGATGGATGGGAGATGAGGAAAACCTCAGAGGATTGTCTCACTTTGTCTCCAGACTGTAAAGTAGAAGGTGAGGACATCACACAGTATAGTCCAGGAGAAAACCCAGCTACCTCAAATGTCCATCTGGCACCACACAGTGTAGATGGACCATCGTATTCTTCTAATCCTGAGGAACCTCAGACTGTGAGGGACAGTGCCATCCTTCCTACAGATAAGAGCTTTTCCTGTATTGAGTGCGGGAAGTGTTTCAATTCTAAATCGAAACTTAATGTGCATAAAAGGTCTCACACAGGGGAGAAGCCGCATTCCTGTCCTGAGTGCGGGAAATGTTTTTCACGGAAGTCTAATCTTTATGCACATCAGATATCTCACACGGGGCAAAAGCCGTATTCCTGTTCTAAGTGTGGGAAATGTTTTACACAGAAGTCTAGTCTTTGCACACATAAGAAATCTCACTCAGGGGAGAAGCCATATTCCTGTTCTGAGTGCGGGAAATGTTTTTTACACAAGTTCAGTCTTTACAAACATCAGAGATCTCACACGGGGGAAAAGCCATATTCTTGTTCTGAGTGTGGGAAATGTTTTTCAGTCAAGTCCACTCTTAACAGACATCAGAGATGTCACACGGGTGAGAAGCCATATTCCTGTCCTGGATGCGGGAAATGTTTTTCACAGAAGTCCAATCTTTACACACATCAGAAAGTGCACACGGGGAGGAGCCACATTCCTGTCCTGAGTGACGGAATTTCACCTCACTGAATTCCTGTCTTCTTGTACATCAGGGATCCCACACAACCCTTGAGGTGTATTAGTGCCTTGAGTGTAGGAAATGTCTTCTATATGAATGTTGCTGGACATCACAGGTCTCATGTGGGGAAGAAGCACACCCTGATATACACCTCAGATATACTCCATGGCTGATCTTCATCATGTAAGAAACAGTTCATAAGGAGATCAGAGATCACCAAAGACATGGATGAAGTGTTGTACCGTGTTGGCCATTGATAGCAGGAGAAGAATAAAAATTGAGTCATTTACCTTTCATTGGCTGAGTACATTTTGTGGTGTAAGCTTTCACAAACACTTAGAGGTCTGTTTTAAAAAAAAGAATGTTTAATGAATGTGACACACATTTGTCCAGCCATATATCGGACATCTTTTTTTCATACAGGGATTTCCTATGATAATTGGATCCATCTAGTGACCATAATGATGTATGATGTTATTTTTACTGATGAGGGTATTTTAAGAAAAATCCCTTGTTGTTATCCCTAGATGGAGCTGATGTTCATAGGAAATCACAATGTTAATTAAATTATAGCCCTAATATAGCACAGCTGGGCAAATGCTCGTCACATTTGTCCAAGAAATTTTCTATAAGTAGACTCCTTAGTTTCCTTCGTCAGACATGGTTTCATACTAATATCTGAGGTCATACTGATGGACTTACTAATGTACACGACAACCGTCCAACACCCACAAACCATAAACAAAGTAAAAGTGAAAAATAAATGTGACAGTGAAGCAAATAACCAACCTAACTAGAATACCCTATCCTGTACAAATAGGGGGAAGCTCACATAAATAGGATATGACCAGGAATGGGACTGAGAATAAGGGGAGCAGAGATAGAGTAACAGGATACAGGGCAATGTATACAGGATTAAGCAGGGAAGTGTCTCATAGGTACAAGACTGAGGCACTGATGAAAGCTAAGGGAATAATTATTTACTTTCCCAGCAGCCAGCTTTAGGTGGAGCCTAATTACTGAGATCTGCTGCCTGCTGGGAGATACACACTGGTGGCTCTCTTGTCACGTTTTTGGGGTTGTGTTTGATATGTCCATAGAGAGATCACACAAATACTTAAAATATAACATTTATTACAAGTAATGACAGATAACGATAAAGAAAATATCAAGAATACTTAACTAAAGGTGCTTGTTTCCCACCATGGGTCCCTTACATGGCACAGATGACCAGGACCAGACACTGGCTTCATGGCCGTTCTGGGTGAGACTACCTCGTATAGGTTTTGGCTGTGGTAATATAGAACTTGTGTAAGGAAAAAGACCACCCCCAGCCAACACCCTGGTAAGCAACGATGGGCATAAAGGCAAGATATCAATATTAGAAGGAAAATGCCTATTTGTAAATGAAAATAATAATTCTCCCACCCCCCGGTTTACCTTAAATGAAAAATGGGGGATCCAAAGTGTATCTAATCTAAAGTGTAGATACCTACTTTCCGTTGCCTGTCTGATTTACCTGCACAGAACATCTCATTCGGCTATGTTAGGGCTGAAAAATATAAAAATATCCAAACTTAAAAAACTATATGTTGGACTAACAGAATAAACTTCTCCTTTCGAAAGCACAGGAGCAGGTATGGACATCAAACTTTCCTTTCCAAGAGTTTAAATGTGTAGAAACTTGTCAAAGTCCTCCATACCTGGTGATGGACAGCAGAGTCTTAGACATTCGGTGATCAGATCACAGCTGCAGAACAACAATTGCAACACAGTAGAACTGAAAACTGTAGAATACAAAGCCCATATCATCTGGACTATTGCAGCTCACAAGTCATAGATGTGCATGCACATAACCACATGGTAGCTGGAACTTTACAGACAGTTCAAGCACTTGACCATCAGAGCAGACAAAACAGTACTTGTACTTCACCATCAGATTCAGGTCAGGCACTTGACCGTGATAGCGGATGGAACAGTTCAGGTATTCAACCATCAGAACAGGTGTAACTTACACCAACAGTCCAGCTGCTGATCATTGACAAAGTCTTTATAGATGGTTGCTGCTGTCAAAAGTGTTTGTCTCCTTTCTCCAATATGCTTGTGGTTGACGTCATGCAGGTGTGTTACCAAGACTGCCTGTCCAACCTTTCATACCTAACAATAATGCCCATATAGCCCATCATGGATTTAGATTTCTGAACAGTTAAATCCACAATCCCTAGTGACCTGACCTAACACTGAAAGGAAAAACTCAGCTTTTATCTAAACTTAACAATGTCCGACCATAGGCCCAACTTCAAACCACTTAAAGCGGTAGTAAACCCATGCATTTAACAGGTTAAAAACCAGTCACATTTCCGGCATGTGCCGGAAATGTAACACTCCCATTGGTTGTGCTCTAAACCATACTGTCAAACCATCCAATGGCTGGTGTCATAGTTAATCACATGTGCAGCATCATGGCAGTTGTAGATTAAACAGAGGCCAAGATGGCAGCTTCCTTGGCTGAAAATGATAGGAGGGTTTACTACCACTTTAATATGTGTATATTTCCTCTGTGTACTCCAGTCTCCTCCAACACTCTAAAGACATTCTGGCAGGCTAACTGGCTCTTGTCTACACAGAGCCCAATATGTGTGTACAAACTACCCACACCTAATGTGTCACTATACTCCAGTCCCACACCCAAGCAATTGGGGAGAATTGAGGAAAACCAAACCTGGGAACCGATTTCATTTCATAAACATTTACCAAGAAAATTGTATCAAATGTGGTGGCCAAAGGATCACTAAGTGTCAGATATAACAATGTATATATCAAAATTACAGCTCCTTAATTTTGAAGAACTTAGTTTAAAATTTGCAACCATTGCAGTAATCATGATTATCTTTGATTGAGAGGACATAAAATTACTTTTTTCACAATGAATGACATGATTAGCTTGAATTCAAATGGTCATTCATATTGAAAAATGTACTTCAAACCAAACACCATTTGTGTAAAATCTTTAACTTTTAGTATCACCTGTTCTCTTCCTGCACTGTGCTCATCCTGTGGATTCAGTTATTTTTTTCGCACACTCCAACAGTGGTTCTGCGTTACATGTCACTGCAATGATTATGGCGGAATCTATTAAAGTAGATTCTGCTATAAATTAAGCTAAATACGCACAATAGGAAGGGACAGTAGAGGAAGATAAACATATTATGTTTGGGTATTCTTATACCCTCCTAATCGTTAGAAACATGTAAACCATCCCAAATGCAACACAATATTACTATTGATCAGACGCTAGTATTTTTCTCTATTGTTTCAGATTCAACTTAATCAGAGAAAAAAAAAACTTAAATACCCATCACGCAGCATCAAAATGATTATCTGCTCTGTTTACAATCAGTTCTAATAAAAACTGTCATTACATTCATAAAAACAAACAAAATATCAACAATTAAGACGATGCAAGTTTGTCAATGTATGTTGTAATCTTCGTCTTTAGTTTTTGGACATCAAACCATATCAGACAGGTGGATTGATGCTGTTTAGCACTATCTAGGAACTAAACAAAATGAAAGGTCTTAGTGCATTATCATTACACTTCCTACCTAGAAATAAACAAATGGTTAGCACAAAACAAATATTCAAAACACTTTCCAGACAAAACATATGGCCATGTTTATTGAGAGTGCACTCTTTTCTACTCATGTTAAATGAGCTCATTAATTAATTAATCAACACGTGGATTTTCATTAAAGGACGTCCATCAAAAGTTGTCAATAATTCACCATGGTTAACATTCACATTAACATTTGCAGTGTGTTCATTACATTATGCACAAATATTATACATCACCAATCCATATTGGTTTTTATACTTCAACCTCTTCCCATAGAAATCTTGGAAACTTCTAGGAACAAATCTGGTCGTTTCGGTATTAACAAAAAAACTTATAAAACAATCATTAGTGTTGTATTCTAAAGTTTCACACTTCATTACAATCACCAATCAAGACAATACATAGACATATTTATCTCCAGTGATCTTTCACTTTATCCTATCATATGCTGTTAGTAAAAAATATCTAAGCCTGGTCTTTACTAGTCAACTATCTTGTTCAAATGACTTTCATTAAAGGGTACAGCCAAGTTTTTATCAGTGGGTGGAGACTTCTCCCTTTCCACGCTGTTGGGGAAATTGCATATTTCATATTCCTCATTAAGGTTGGCCTCACAAATATTTAATATCCTGGTTACCTTGCATTACTTAACTTATTGGCATTTGAACTGCCTTATATGGTCAAGCTAACCCCCTCTCCTCAGGAATGCAAAGGTCATATTGTTGCTTACAGGGTGACGTTTACAATTACACTTACAATTGGTACCACTTAATAACTGTTGAAAACTACCTGCAGGAAATTACTTTTAGGTGCACAACTAATTAATTAATTACTCGAGTAAATTGTACTCATCTTTTCTCACGTGAGAGTTATTTGTACCGGTATACAAAACAGACCTTTCACAAAACTTATAAACAAAACACGATTGGTAAACAAATAAAGATCCATCCTTCACATTACTATTACGTGATTCTGGAAAGTAAAACAAATCAAGGATCTATCACGATTTGTCGTAGTTAGGTGGACAGACTATACCAAACTACAGGTTTTTGATTTCTGCTTCTAATGTTGTAT
>BLSH010377668.1:158942-171822 GCA_018402905.1 Glandirana rugosa | reverse complement strand
C
This sequence comes from Glandirana rugosa, assembly GCA_018402905.1. Classification (NCBI taxonomy): domain Eukaryota; kingdom Metazoa; phylum Chordata; class Amphibia; order Anura; family Ranidae; genus Glandirana; species Glandirana rugosa. Next base: position 171,821 of record BLSH010377668.1, on the reverse strand, counting down.
TGGGGAAAGCAGATATAGTGACTGCAGGCTCATGGGGAGACCAGGTATAGTGACTGCAGAGTCCTGGGGAGACCAGATATAGTGACTGCAGAGTCCTGGAGAGAGCAGATGTAGTGACTCCAGAGTCCTGGGGAGAGCAGATGTAGTGACTGCAGAGTCCTGGGGAGAGCAGATGTAGTGACTGCAGAGTCCTGGGGAGAGCAGATGTAGTGACTGCAGAGTCCTGGGGAGAGCAGATGTAGTGACTGCAGAGTCCTGGGGAGACCAGATATAGTGAATGCAGAGTCCTGGGGAGACCAGATATAGTGACTGCAGAGTCCTGGGGAGACCAGATATAGTGACTGCAGAGTCCTGGAGAAACCAGATATAGTGACTGCAGAGTCCTGGGGAGAGCAGATATAGAGACTGCAGGCTCCTGGTTAGACCAGATATAGTGAATGCAGGCTCCTGGGGATAGCAGATATAGTGACTGCAGAGTCCTGGGGAGACCAAATATAGTGACTGCAGAGTCCTGGGGAGACCAGATATAGTGAATGCAGGGTCCTGGGGAGAGCAGATGAAGTGCATGCAGGCTCTTGGGGAGACCAGATATAATGAATGCAGAGTCCTGAAAAGACCAGGTAGGTACAGTGAATGCAGGGCCATGGGGAGACCAGATATAGTGAATGCAGGCTCCTGGGTAGACCAGATATAGTGACTGCCGGCTCCAGGGGAGACCAGATATAGTGACTGCAGAGTCCTGGAGAGAGCAGATGTAGTGACTCCAGAGTCCTGGGGAGAGCAGATGTAGTGACTGCAGAGTCCTGGGGAGAGCAGATGTAGTGACTGCAGAGTCCTGGGGAGAGCAGATGTAGTGACTGCAGAGTCCTGGGGAGAGCAGATGTAGTGGATGCAGGCTCCTGGGGAGACCAGATATAGTGAATGCAGAGTCCTGGGGAGACCAGATATAGTGACTGCAGAGTCCTGGGGAAACCAGATATAGTGACTGCAGAGTCCCAGGGAGAGCAGATATAGAGACTGCAGGCTCCTGGTTAGACCAGACATAGTGAATGCAGGCTCCTGGGGATAGCAGATATAGTGACTGCAGAGTCCTGGGGAGACCAGATATAGTGACTGCAGAGTCCTGGGGAGACCAGATATAGTGACTGCAGAGTCCTGGGGAGACCAGATATAGTGACTGCAGGCTCCTGGGGAGAGCAGATGAAGTGCATGCAGGCTTTTGGGAAGACCAGATATAATGAATGCAGAGTCCTGAGAAGACCAGGTATAGTGAATGCAGGGCCATGGGGAGACCAGATATAGTGAATGCTGGGTCCTGGGGAGAGCAGATATAATGAATGCAGGCATCCTAGGGAGACCAGATATAGTGAATGCAGGCTCCTGGGGAGACCAGATATAGTGACTGCAGGCTCCAGGGGAGAGCAGATATAGTGACTGCAGGCTCCTGGGGAAAGCAGATATAGTGACTGCAGGCTCATGGGGAGACCAGGTATAGTGACTGCAGAGTCCTGGGGAAAGCAGATATAGTGACTGCAGAGTCCTGGGGAGACCAGATATAGTGACTGCAGAGTCCTGGGGAGACCAGATATAGTGAATGCAGGGTCCTGGGGAGAGCAGATGAAGTGCATGCAGGCTTTTGGGGAGACCAGATATAATGAATGCAGAGTCCTGAGAAGACCAGGTATAGTGAATGCAGGGCCATGGGGAGACCAGATATAGTGAATGCTGGGTCCTGGGGAGAGCATATATAATTAATGCAGGCATCCTGGGGAGACCAGATATAGTGAATGCAGGCTTCTGGGGAGCCAGGTATAGTGACTGCAGGCTCCAGGGGAGAGGAGATATAGTGACTGCAGGCTCCTGGGGAAAGCAGATATAGTGACTGCAGGCTCATGGGGAGACCAGGTATAGTGCTGCAGAATCCTGGGGAGACCAGATATAGTGACTGCAGAGTCCTGGGGAGAGCAGATATAGTGACTGCAGGCTCCTGGGGAGACCAGATATAGTGACTGCAGAGTCCTGGAGAGAGCAGATGTAGTGACTGCAGAGTCCTGGGGAGAGCAGATGTAGTGACTGCAGAGTCCTGGGGAGAGCAGATGTAGTGACTGCAGAGTCCTGGGGAGAGCAGATGTAGTGGATGCAGGCTCCTGGGGAGACCAGATATAGTGAATGCAGAGTCCTGGGGAGACCAGATATAGTGACTGCAGAGTCCTGGGGAGACCAGATATAGTGACTGCAGAGTCCTGGAGAAACCAGATATAGTGACTGCAGAGTCCTGGGGAGAGCAGATATAGAGACTGCAGAGTCCTGGAGAAACCAGATATAGTGACTGCAGAGTCCTGGGGAGACCAGACATAGTGACTGCAGAGTCCTGGAGAAACCAGATATAGTGACTGCAGAGTCCTGGGGAGAGCAGATATAGAGACTGCAGGCTCCTGGTTAGACCAGATATAGTGACTGCAGGCTCCTGGGGATAGCAGATATAGTGACTGCAGAGTCCTGGGGAGACCAAATATAGTGACTGCAGAGTCCTGGGGAGACCAGATATAGTGAATGCAGGGTCCTGGGGAGAGCAGATGAAGTGCATGCAGGCTCTTGGGGAGACCAGATATAATGAATGCAGAGTCCTGAAAAGACCAGGTAGGTACAGTGAATGCAGGGCCATGGGGAGACCAGATATAGTGAATGCAGGCTCCAGGGGAGAGCAGATATAGTGACTGCAGGCTCCTGGGGAAAGCAGATAAAGTGACTGCAGGCTCCTGGGGAGAGCAGCTATAGTGACTGCAGGCTCATGGGGAGACCAGGTATAGTGACTGCAGAGTCCTGGGGAGAGCAGATATAGTGACTGCAGGCTCCTGTGGAGACCAAATATAGTGACTACCGGGTTCTGGGTAGACCAGATATAGTAAATGCAGGGTCCTGGGGAGACCAGATATAATGACTACAGGGTTCTGGGGAGACCAGATATAGTAAGTGTGGGATCATGGGGAGACCAGACATAGTGACTGCAGGCTCCTGGGGAGACCAGATACTGTATAGTGAATGCAGGTTCCTGGGGAGAGCAGATATAGTGAATGCCGGGTCCAGGGTTTAGTAAAACATGCTGTATGGGAAGGATCCCTACTAAAGAAGGTATAATGCATCCTCAAATAGTAATATAACCATAGAAACGTTGCTTTATTGAGGACTATATTAAAATTAGAAAACAGAAAAAAGGTAACACATACGTGTCATAAATCGCCTCCACCCATCACCAAAATAACAACGTTGTTATCGATAAAAACAAAATCAAACCCAGTCTGGGCTCAAGTGGTAACAATATTTCACACAGTAGCAAATGAACTGTAGCAATCACTCATTAATCAACAACCGCATCACCCGGCTCAACAAGGAGCTTATATATATTAGAACTGCACAAGGTGCTATAAAGGGATAACAGGTGGTGAGAGAGTGATAAGCAAATCTGAATGGGAAAGGGCATGGGTCATATAACACATACTGGACACTGCATCTAGATTATACATGGGCTGAAAACCACCCAGTTCGGTTCCCAGGCAGAACTTTCGAAACATTTTAAAAGTTTGGAACCAAAAATTGAAACCCATTGAAGTCTATAGGACCTGAACTGGAGAAATCACTTGTTCTCATTTTGAAGGCTTATGTGCAAGTAATTGGGCATACAATGGTTATGGGGGGGTATGGGTACTGCTCTTGGGGAAATGTATCAATGAAAAAAGTTTGTAAAAAAATATGATTTTTAAATGAGCAGTGATTTACTGATGCTTCACCATTTCAGCCCCGGAAGGATTTCCCACTTTAGGACCAGAGCACTTTTTGTGATTCGGCACTGCGTCGCTTTACCTGACAATTGCGCGGTCGTGCGACGTTGCACCCAAATTAAATTTGCGTCCTTTTTTCCCACAAATAGAGCTTTCTTTGGTGGTATTTGATCACCTCTGCGTCATTTCTGATCGCCGCTATAAACAAAAGAAGAGCGACAATTTTGCAAAAAAAAAAAAAAAATTTCTTACTTTTTGCTAAAATACAAATCCAAAAAAATATATATAAAAAAATTTTTTTTCTATCGGTTTTGGCTGATTTATTTTCTTCCTCATATTTTTAGTAAAAAAATTGCTTTTGGTTTGCGCTAAAGTCGTGTTTACGGATAATGAGAATTCATTTCTGGGGTTTTTATTTTTTACTAGTAATGGCGGCGATCTGCGATTTTTAGCAGTACTGCAATATTGCAGCGGACATGTCGGACAATTTTGACACTTTTTTGGGACCATTGGCATTTATACAGCGATCAGTGCTATAAAAATGCACTGATTACTGTGTAAATGACATTGGCAGTGAAGGGGTTAACCTGGAGGGGGCGCTCTAAGGGTTAACTGTGTTCCCTGGGCGTGTTCTAACTGTATGGGGCCTGGGCTGGCTAGGTGAAGGGAGTGATCACGACTTCCATATACAGGAAGCCAGTGATCACCGCCTTTCCCCCTCTAACAGAACGGAGATTGGTGTTTACTTACACGGACCTCCGTTCTTGCCCTGCGGGGGTGCCATCGCGGGTAGCCGGGGCGATCGAGTACACCCTACCCGCTCCCTAGCCCCCCCTCCGAACACAGTGAGCACGCAAGCACACCTCCGGCAGCGCGCGCTCACAGTGCGGGATATCGCAGCCATATGACAGTGGTTTGCGATATCGAGACACTTTGTCGCCGCCAGACTGCGGTCGGTGGTCGGCAAGTGGTTAAAGTGAAACCATAAAAATAAAAAATAACAATTAAAATGAAAATTTTCTTTAAATATAGTGCCTGGGGGGGTCCCTTTAGTCTGTCTATAAAGTGGCACATCTGTACCATGCATACAACCTGCTGCAGAAAAACTGATATTTATAAAGCCAAAAAATTACATTTAGTCCCCTTTCACACTTGTACGGCCTGAAAGTCAAGCAATTTTGCTGAGATTTTGACGCAACTTGAAGCAATGCCTGTGTAAGCTTGAGGTCTATGGACCTCAAGTCACATCAAAGTTGGACCAAAGTAGTGCAGGGGACTACTTTGAAGTTGCTATGAATTTAAGTTGCACAGATATAAATGGTACTCATTGGAAATCATAGGGTATGACTTGTAATGCGACTTTGCAGTCCCAAGTCACACAAGTGTGATAGGGGCCTTAAATAGATTTTCCCAGCAAGCTTACTTTATTTTGTAAACAGCAGCTTGGGGAACCAGTCTGTATGATGAGGTTACAATGTAGTGCACTGGGAACAAGATTAGAGATTTTTTGGATAAGTTCTGGTGTCTCTTTCGCAGACTTTGGATAGAAGTAACGGGTGCCGAAAAATTGGGCTTTGGGTGTTAGTGGTGTCTTCCCACTGTAACCCTATACAGGTACTGTTGATGAATCAACTAATGGCTGTGCATCGTCAAGGAGCAAGTGGCTGATGCTGTGTTCAAATAACTCAGCTGACTCCTCCATGCCTGATGCTGGGGCTATGGCACTAATAGCTGTGGACAAGGAGGCAGGTTTAGCCATTCTGGCAGCTGCAGTGGACTGTGCACTTGTCTCTGCTTGGGTGATAGAGGATGAGGATTGGTTTAGTAAGCCAGTCCACCACCTCTTCTGCATGCTGTGGCTAGATGGCATGGGCAACATCACTGAACAGAGGAAATGATGCCCTGCCTGAGGACTGACCACGTCCACCTTTGCCTGTGGACACATATGCTGCTGGACCCCTTACATTGCCATGGGAACATCTGCCTCTCCTTTTTGGCCTCCCAGACATGATGGGGGGGGGGAACTTATTAACAAATGTAATGTAAATATAATGTAAAATAAATGTAAAAAAGATGTGGAAGAGTGTACGTGGATGCACTTTAATCAATGGAAAGTGGTGTTTGGTGCACTTTAACTTGAGTACTCGCTACACAGACACACTCCACTGATACACTAAAGTATACAGCAGTAAAACTGCACTGACACAATACAATATACTGTGTTTAATGTGCACCAACCCACTGAAGTATACTACGTTAAAAGTGCACTAACAGACTGAAATATATTGCAGTAATCGTGCACCAACACACTGATATATACTGCGTTAAACGTGCACTAACACACTGCAATATACTGTGTTAAATGTGGACCAATGCACTGAAATATACTGTGTTAAACGTGCACTAACGTACTGCATTATTAGGCGGTAAATGTGCACTAACGCACTGCAATATACTGTGTTAAACATGCAGTAACGCACTGCAATATACTACGGTGAATGTGCACTAACACACTGAAATATACTGTGTTAAACATGCAATAGCGCACTGCAATATACTGCTGTAAACATTTACCAATGCACTGAAATATACTGCGTTAATTGTGCAAAAGCACACTGCAATATACTGCGTTAAACCTGCAGTAAAGCACTGAAATGTACTGTTTTAAACATGCACCAATGCACTGCAATATACTGCGGTAAAGGTGCAATGACGCAGTGAAAATATTGCAGGAAACCTGCCCTGACAAAATACATTGACACTAAAGTAAATCACTATATTCACACTAAACTGACAATAGAATTACTATAGCACGCTAACTGTCTAGTAGCACTGTGCGGCGGCAAAGTACATTGTGGTTGTTCAGCGGGCCGAACACTCGAACACCCTGACAGTTTGGATGTTCGCCAAACATTAGGGCTGGTAACAAATCCTGGATAAGGACATCATCTGCTGAAGTCCGGATAAGGAACTATTAATGCAGATTATGTTCAGCTGGTTGTTGGACCAACATTTAGAGCAGCACATAAGCCGGGGGCTTCAGACAGACATACATACCGGTCACTCCCATAATCGTCACTATGAAAGTTCAGCAGTAGAGCTGAAGAGCCCTAAGTTACAATGTACTCCAGGGGAAGCACAAACTCACTGTGAGCCGGTTGTTCATCACTACACTGCTCACCATAGGATGTGTGTGGTGGTGTGGGGCAAAGGCCAGCTAAAAGCGGTTCCATGATGGAGTAATGAATCTGTCTATTCCTAGTTGCTCCTCATTGCTCATTGCTCCTAATTTCTGTGTCAGTCGTGCAAGCCTGCACATGAGTAGTGATTACCGTGATGGTGTTTAGCCCATCAGCCAATTTTGTAGCGTGGGAACAACAGTTAGTCAACGCATTTCATCCGCTTCCTATGACTGCTTCGTCAGGACCCACTAAAATAATTGCATTTCCATGTTCTGTGTCAGACACGTGTGGGAGATTAGCTCATGTGGATCACCTTTCCCTGGAAGAAGGCAGCTTGAAGGCAAACTTTCTTAAAATCTGGCGGGTTAACAGTTTTATTTGGTAAAAGGTTGCAAATCATAAAACCAACAAAATAGCAAAACAAAACCTTGCCGTCCGGCGCTAAACTACTATAGAGCAGGATACCTCTCTATACGATGTCAGGCTTGTCCCTGACACCTCCAAACAAATAAATTCAAACCTTTTCTCTTGCAGTACTTGGAGCAACCAACTCTCAAGGTGTAGCTGTAGCTCTTTCAGCGTAATTCTACTGAGTCCCAGGCCAGAGTGAGAGTGTGTTCTCTTCCTGGTCGTTTAAAGCAGCTGAAGGAGGAATTGAGTGGACCAGAAACTCTGGGCCGGAACCAGCTCTGCCACGCAGCTGGTAAAAACCAGGACAGATTCTCGCTAGTCCATCCCAAGTGAACACATGTGAGGAGACAGATATTGATTGTCTTCTATCTGGCCTCGCATAACGTCACATATCCTCCCCCCTCTGCTCAAACCCCTGCGGCTGACCAACTGTCCCAACCATACAGTGGCCTTGGGAAAGGCCATCCGTGTTGTTCTGGAGCTTTCCCGCCCTATGCTCCACTGTAAACTTGAATGGCTGTAGGGCCAGAAACCACCTCGTCACTCAACTATTCTTCTCCCTATTGTCACACATCCACTTCAGGGGAGCATGGTCGGTGACTAGTCTAAATGGCCTCCCCAATAAATAATATTTTAGGGTCTCCAAGGCCCATTTAATCGTGAGTCATTCTTTCTCTATGATGGCATAAATTTTCTCATGCCGGTTCAGCTTCCACCTTAGGTATACAACCGAGTGCTCCTTCCTGTCTCTGATCTGGGACAGTACAGCCCCTAGACCCGCATTAGAGGCATCGTTCTGCACCACAAATTCTTTGGTGAAGGGCTTGCTTTCTCGGCTTCCAGGTTAAACTTCACCATAACAGACCCTCTGCCCCTTGTCCGGTCCATCAGGGGAACGGCAATGGTGGCAAAGTCCAGTATGAAGCGCCTATAGTACCCCGTGATCCCCAGGAACGCATGCTTTTTATTTAGAGGTTGGGGCCACTTTTGGATTGCCTCTAGTTTGTTGGTCTGCAGTTTAATGAGTCCCTGACCAATAATGTGGCCTAAGTATTTGGCCTCCTCTAGACCGATGGCACACACTTTGGGGTTGGCTGTGAGACCTGCATTCCTAAGGGAATCCACAACCGCTTGCACTTGGGGCAAATGGGAGTCCCAATCAGGACTGTTGATGACCACATCATCCAAGTAGGCGGATGCATAGGGGCGATGTGGCCTCAACTTTTGTCCATCATCCTCTGGAATGATGCGGGAGCCTCATGCAGACCAAACTTCATTCGTTTGTACTGGAAGGAGCCCTTGGGAGTAGAAAAGGCTGTTTTCTCCTTGGCTGACTCTGTTAGGGGTATCTGCCAGTAGCCCTTAGTTAAGTCCAGGGATGTAATGTACCGGGCCCCTCCCAAACAACCCAAAAGTTCGTCGACCCGAGCCATCGGTACGCATCAAACTTGGACAAGCTATTCAGTCTTCTTAAGTTGTTACAGAACTGAATAGTGCCATCGGGCTTTGGGACCAGCACTATGGGGCTCGACCAGTCACTGTGGGACTCCTCTATCACATCCAACTCTAACATGTTCTGTATCTCCGTTGCAACTGCCTTGCACTTAGCCTCAGGTATTCTATAAGGCTTCACATTTACTCGAACACCTGGCTCTGTCATTATGTCATGTTGAATCACTATGGTCAGTCCGGGGAAAGGGGAGAAAAAACTTCTATTTTTTGTTCACAAACTTTAACGTCCTGTTGTTGGGCTATTGACAAGGATTCCGTCAGGGGGACGTCCGGATTCATTGGTACCCTATCTTTTTGAGGAGGTGGTATGGCCAACAACGTCTCTCTGTCCTTCCACGGTTTTAAGAGTTTGACATGATAAATTTGTTCAGGCTTCCTTTTCACCAGTTGGTAAACGTTGTAGTTTACTTCCCCTACTCTTTCCTTAATCTCAAAGGTTTCCCTGCCTTTTTGTGAGGAATTTACTTTCAATAGTGGGGACCAGCACCAGTACTCTATCCACAGGGTTTAAAGTTTGGGTCTTAGCTCCCCAATTATAAACCCTTCTCTGAGCATCCTGGGCTCGCTCCATATGTTCTCATACCAGGGGCAGGACCGCTGCGATTCGATCTTGCATCAAGGATATATGCTCAATGACACTCCTATGAGGGGTGACCTCTCCTCCCCACATTTCTTTGGTGACATCTAACAGTCCCCGGGGATGTCTACCATACAAGAGTTCAAATGGTGGTTACCCCGTAGACGCCTGCGGAACCTCTCGTATGGCAAACGTGATACGGTAGCAACATATCCCAATCTCTCCCATCTTTTTCCACTACCTTTTTCAACTAGCTTTTGAGTGTTTTATTAAACCTCTCCACAAGTCCATCCGTTTGGGGATGGCAGACTGAGGTACAGGGATGGGAGATTTTATACAACCTGCACAATTCCTTGGTTACACGGAACATAAACAGGGTGCCCTGATCCGTTAAGACCTCTTTAGGAATCCCGCCCCGACTAAACGCTTGGACCAACCCCTTGGCGATAGTCTTAGCAGAGGTGTTCCGCAATGGTATGGCTTAAGGATAGCGGGTCGCATAATCTAGTATTACCAGGATGTGCTGGTATCCCCCGGCAGACTTTACTACTGGTCCCACGAGATCCATGCCAATTCTTTCGAACGGCACTTCAAATATGGGCAGTGGGACAAGTGGACTACGAAAATGGGGCGAGGGAGCAGAGAGTTGACACTCAGGGCAGGATTCAATACTCTCTGACATCTGCATGCAACCTGGGCCAGAATAACCTCTGAGTTATTCTCTCCCTGGTCTTCTCTACACCCAGATCTCCCCCCATTACATGCCCATGGGCTAAGTCTATAATCATCCTGCGGTAGGGCTTGCTCGACCTCTTCCTCCCGGTGTTTTACCACCTGATACAAGAAATGGTTCTTCAGAGCCATGTAGGGAAAAGCCGCCCCTCAATTAGGTTCCACGGTTTCCCCATCTATCACCTTAACATTTTCTCTGGTTCTAATGAGGGTGACATTGCGTAGTTGTTCTGTACAGAAGTCCTCTCTCCAGACCTCTAAGTCAGGTACCACATTCTGTTCACTCTTACGGTAAGGGTAATAGACATTTTCTGGGTCACTAGCCACCAGCTATCTTCCAGCTCCTCTGGCTCCCCAGTCATTACAGGAAAAGGAAGAGGGTCTCCTCCTTCCTCGGTCCTGCCGCCAGTCTCCCCTTCCATTTGGCAAAAAGGGTCTGGTGAGGGTTCCCGTGCTTGCTCAGCAGGGGGAGCTCTATCCTCCACACTCTATGTGCTTTACCATATCCTCCAAAAATGGGGAAAATCCCTGCCCACTAGGGCTTCATGAAGCAGGGAAGGTACCACCCCCACTGAATGTGTCATGCTGCCCCAAGGGGTGTCAATCTCAACCACCGCCGTTTGGTAGTCACAAGTGTCCCCATGGATGCAAATGACCCCGACAGTGCTAGGATGTGACCTTGCAGGAATTATACAATTGCTTTTAACCAACTTTACCACGCTACCAGAGTCAAGCAGTGCAGTGATTGGTTTCCCATCAATAGAAATCACACACATTTGCTTCTCCATGCGACTTGAACATGATGCTGTACATGCGAACTGTGCAAATAGAGAAAGGCATCTATTCACATAAGTATAATCGTATTGCGTGGGTTCATCATTCAGGGGACAATTGGCAGCAATATGGCCCAATGCATGGCATTGGTAGCACTGTATGTGCTCTATACCCAGCCCATAGTCTTGTTAGTCATTACAGCAGATATATTAATCTTCCCGACGCCCTTGAGCGTTGGGACAGTCTTGCCGGATCCACTGGGGGCACTTTCACCCCTAAGCACACCGAAATGGGGTGCAGATGGACTCAAAAAGTCCTCAGCCGCCATGTATCTCTCCACGAGGTCCACAAGTTGGTTAGCAGTTTTGGGGTCTCCATAACTGACCTATTTCCTTAAAGCAACAGGGAGCGCATCCATAACCACGTGCTCCACAATCAAAGGACTTGGCAAAGTCTCTGGCTGTAGCCACTTCCTGGTGAGGTGGACCAGGTTGAACATCTGTGAGCGGGGTGGCTTGTCGGTGCAGTAGGTCCACTGATGCACCCATTATGCCCGGACTGCCATGGTTACCCCTAAGCATGCGAGTATCTCTGCCTTTAGAGTCTCATAGTCCAGTCGCCTTCATCATCTCCTCCGTTATGGAAAGTTGCCCGCTGAACTTCACCACGTGTGTGAGATAAGCTTGTGTGGATCACCTTTCCTGGGATGCTTGAAGGCAAACTTTCTTAAAATCTGGCAGGTTGCCAGTTTTATTTGGTAAAAGGTTGCAAATCATAAAACAAACAAAATAGCAAAACAAAACCTTGCCATCCGGCCCTAAATTACTACAGAGGGTAGCCGTGGCTATATAGCTCGGTTTCCCAGACCTGGCCTCCTCTCAGTCATCCCTCTGAGGAATCAATGATATGTACCTTCGACTGGTCCATGGGGAGAGCACTGTTTGGTATTATGCGTGTGTAGTTGTGTGACTGAGTTGAATGAGTGAATGGATGTTGATCATTACTTGGTAAATTACTGAGTTAACTTAATTTTTGTAATTTTTTATGTTCATGGCCGTTTACCTATTCAGAACATGTTTTATTTTTCTGTTGGTTAGCAACCACAGCCTGCTTGTTTCTTGATGGTCTCTGTGTAGCCAAAAACCAATACCCATCGTATGTTAGATGGTATGTCCTTGTATTATCTTTATGTCTAAAATTGAAAAATACAAATAAACACATTTTTAAAAAAAACCTACTATAGCAGGATACCCCTCTATACAATGTCTGGCTTGTCCCTGACGCCTCCAAACAAATGCAAACCTTTTCTCTTGCAGTCCTTAGAGCAACCAACTCTCAAGGTGTAGCTCTCTCAGTGTAATTCGACTGAATCCCAGGCCAGAGCGTTCTCTTCTTGGTCATTTAAAGTGGCTGAAGGAGGAATTTAGTGGATGACAAACTCCAGGCCAAAACCAGCTCTGCCACGGCAGCTGGTAAAAACTGGGACAGATTCTCTCTAGTCCCTAGGTCGGCAACCCATCGATCGCGAGCTACCTGGGGATCGCGGGAAGCCGACAGGTAGCTCTCGATCAGGGTTGTGTGCTGACGCTTCCCCCAGGCTCCACTCCTCTTCGGTAGCAGAGAGGAGCGAGAGGCAAAGCCGTGCTGGATGGAGGGCGGGACCGGGATCTGCTTTAGGTAACTTTGCAAGTTATCTAGCAGATGATTGGTTGCTAGGCGGTCCTAGCAACCAATCATCAGCTTGATAACATAAAAAGTTGTCTAAAGCAGCTCAGGGTCCCGCCCTCCATCCAGCATGTGCAGACTCTCGCTCCTCTCTCTGTGATGTACAGACCCTGTAAGGTAGGAGAGTTCTACCTACAGCTCTGTGTTAAACTATAGATTGGCAGAGGATGCTACGGGGGGGGGGGGG
>BLSH010377668.1:105391-119959 GCA_018402905.1 Glandirana rugosa | reverse complement strand
AGCAGACCTTAACATGTGGGATTGTTTTCTAGCTCAGTGGAACGGAGTTTCCATGTTCATACCAGCCATTTCCGACTCATCACCCACAGTGGTTTCCGATGCAGCCGCATCCAGAGGTTTTGCGGCTATTTTCGGTAAACACTGGCTGGCTGGGCATTGGCCGGACGAAGTGAAGTCCATACCTGGTTTCTACAAAACCTCGGCCTTGTTCGAGATATACCCTCTCATGGCAGCAGCTCAGGTATGGGGGCACCTATGGGATGGCCAGACAGTCAAGTTCGTATCAGACAACGCAGCAGTAGTTGAAATCATCAACAAGGGTAGGTCCAAGTCACTGACTATCATGGCCTTTCTAAGAAAGTTGACCTGGCTCTCCCTTCACGGGAATTTTCACATTGTTTGCAGTTTCATCGAAGGGACAGGGAACGTGGCAGCTGACGCATTGTCACGTTTTAATTATCCTTTATTCTTCCGACAGGTTCCGGAGGCAGACCTTCAGGCTACACCATGCCCTGGTTATTCAACACTCAGGATGGATTAAGTGTCTTGCAGGCAGGGGCCAGGGAGCTGGTCACTTCGTCCTTAGCAGATAATACCAGGAAAGCGTACGACTCAGCTTGGCAAGCGTTTCTCTCCTTTTTGGTACAATTCCCACACGCAGACCGGTTCAGCGTGGATTGCGTATTGACGTTCATTTCCTTTTGCCACTTTAACTTGAAGCTAACAGTATCTACTATTAAAACGTACGTGGCAGGGATCCAACATTTTAGGTCCATGCAGTATCCGAATGTTCCATCTTTATTTTTCTGCTCACCCCATCAAAGCTATCTTCAAGGGTTTACAAAAGCGTGGCCCTCCTCCTACAGTTAGCAGGCGGCCAATCACAGGCCAGCTATTTCACGACATGTCGGACATGCTCTCCTCGGAACCTTTCGGCAGACAAGCCAGCCTTGTCATCAAGGCTGCTATATACTTGGCTTTCTACGGATTCCTCAGGCCAAGCGAGTTTTCCATCTCAGGTCCCCGGGCCCGCCCTATTCTGTTAAGGCATCTCACTAGACATCAGGGCCACTTTAGATTACACTTAGAGAAGTGTAAGACCAGCCAAACAGGCAGAGGCCCTGTTATTAGGTATTTTGAGACTAATACAGCCTGGTGTCCGGTCAAAGTGCTAGAGGCCCTATTGGTTCTACTTAGTGGGAAGGATACAGATGGTCCTTTACTGCCGTTTCCTGTTACCCCGCTCACCACTAGCCAGTTCATCAAACATGTGCGCATTTTGCTAACCCCAAGTTATTTTCGGGCCACTCCTTCAGGATTGGTGCGGCCTCTGCTGCCTCTCAGCAAGGGGTCCCCGCACATGTCATACGCAAGTTAGGCAGATGGAAGTCGTTCTGCTATGTTAGATACATACCCGAACCTTTTGTTGAGATGTCCAGTGCTTTTACTCGGTTGGTCGATTAGTCTGTATTTTTGGAAGTAATAAAAAAAAAAAAAATATATAAACACTTTGTCTACCTAACCCTGTCTGTGTCTTTTTTGCCCCCTTTAAGGCATACTGACCCTCGTGACCACGGCACACTTCAGGTCTCTATCCATTCCAATAGGTCTCACCGCTTCGTTCTGAAGATTCCGAGTACAAATGTTAAGGCCGGCCTCAGGCCGCCTGTATTTGTAGGAGGAGTCTGGGGGGTATTTAACCCAGCCTCCTCCTACTCAAGGTGCGGCGTATGGGAACGTCTTCCCCACCCTCCCTAAGCCCTCTATTTTCACAATTCTTACCACAAACCATATCAGGTGTGCCCCCTTTAAGGCATACTGACCCTCGTGACCACGGCACACTTCAGGTCTCTGTCCATTCCAATAGGTCTCACCGTTTCGTTCTGAAGATTCCGAGTACAAATGCAGATACCAAGCTTATATATTGCATACAGGAATAAAAGAAATAGCAAGCACATTAAGATTAACATTCCTGCTTTCTTAAACCATAAGAATATACCTCCAAAGAAATTACCAAAACTTCCCAAATCCCTAAAAGGATTCCATCCTTCTTCAGCTATTTTCCTGGCCTTGTCTTGGAGAACAGTGACTTCTTCTCTATGTTTATCAATTATCTCATAATAATCTGGTACTTCAAAACTAGTGTTATGTATCCAAGTACAACATTCGTAATTTTCTGTAAGTTCACACAACCCTGTTAGGGCTGCACTCATAGACTCTATAGCCATAGCATGCATTTCTAATTGCTTCCTGATAACTCTTTGTTCTATGCTGAGAAGTTTGATGTCTGCAGAATCCTTATCTATTATTTAATCTAAGATACTTGAGTAATTATTTAATCTATTCATTACTTCTATTCCCCAACCTGTCCATGATGGGAACCATGACCAAGCCTTGTCCTGGGTTTTAAACAACTCTCGCTTCCATTTGTGTCTTAATGGATACTTGGGGTGAGGGCCTGCTTCAAGAAAATGATCGTACCCTTCCCCTTTTCCTCCTATAACTCCCATGATGGGTACCAAGTAAGCTAAGTAACACCATCCTTGGACATCTAAGGGTATCCAGGGATAACAAACTTTCTCACAACAAATGTAAGTATTGTTTCCAAGTGACATAGATCTAAAACCTACCAGCCTTTGAGAGGTGCTGGAAAACCCTGCAAGGGCTAAGAGAGCTATAACTTTACTTAAAGTGGGGTTCCTCTTATTAACAATGAGATCAATTAGGGTACTATTTAATACTTCATCCTTAGTAGAGTATGCAGAGGTTAAATTAGCATTCAGGGAGATATTTAACTTTGATTCACTACATGCTCCCCGACCTTTACTATATACATTTCCTAACCTAAAACACCAATCTGGAGAGTGAGTTTTACTAACTATGTGAAAAGATATAGTGTCATTTTCATATATAGCAGATACATTGGTTAAAAGCACTGGAGGGGTGCCATTTAGAAAAGGGGCAATATTTAATGGTGAAGCTATTAAGGGAATCCTAGCAGTACTAGGATGTAATTTACTACAAATCCAACATTTATCATATCCTGATCTGTGTGCATATGTGTACTTAAGCTTAAGCAACATCATTTTACCTCCAAATGTTTCAACATCATTATAGGCAATTTTTCTTTTTACTCTAAAATCATTAGCAAGTAAATCATGAAGTGGGCCACATATGGGGCTAATCAGTCCTAGATGCAGTTAGTGATGAGCCATACTGGCAGGAACACTCTCAGCACTATCAGGAACAGTCCGAACAGTCTTTTCCCAAAATTTTGGGGCAAGAGTATCCAGTATGTCATCTTCAGAGACTTTACCACTTGTTTCACTCTCTCTTCGAGGATTTCCAAAAATTTCTTCTCCTCCTTTATCTGTGTCTTGCTTCTGTGGCTTGGGGGGGACCTTCTTTACCCTACTTGCGTGGATCCAGGTATTGGCTTGCTCCGTCAAAACAGCAGTTCAGGTCACTGCAACCACCGTAGTTGGGGGTCCAAATGGAAACTCCTGTTTCTTGTTCCGATTCAGCTGCTTTACAACCACAACATCACCTGGTGTGAAGGGATGGGTTGGTTCCTGTGAAGGCAAAGGGAGAGTGCAAGCCACGTTTCCATAGACACTGTTTAATTTCTCAATCAGCTTCCTACAATACTCTTCCTGTATTTGTTCCAGATCCCCTCTTTCTATCACTAAGGGTTTCTTGGCCCAAGGAGTGGGAAAAGGTCTACCCATCAGTATTTCAAAAGGTGAAAGACCATTGTCCTTAGAGGGGGTCATTCTGATTTCAGCCAGAATAGCGGGCAGTGAATTTTTCCATTTGTGATCAGTGCCTCCTGTTGCCTTTCTGAGCTTATCATTGATTGTCCTATTCATTCTTTCCACAATACCTGAACTTTGAGGATGGTAAGGAATGTGAAACTTCCACTGAATTCAAAGTAGCTGTACAAGCTCTTTACATACCTTGGAAATGAAAGCGGGCCCATTGTCAGAATTTATCTGAACTGGACATCCCCATCTTGGGATCACTTCCTGAAGTAGGATTTTAACTACAGTATTGGCATCTTCTTTTGTGGTCACAAAACACTCAGGCCACTTGCTGAACATGTCTACAATTACCAAAAGATATTCTTGTCTCTTGCCTAATTTAGGCATGTGAGTGAAATAAATTTGCAAATGTGTGAAGGGTGAGGTAGGGTATTGTAAGTGGTCGTGTGTAGGCTTGTTAGGAATGTTAGGATTGTTCCTTATGCATTCAATGCATCTGGACACAAAGGCTTTACAGAGTGAAGAGAGATTTAGAATGCAAAAATATTTTGCTATCAGTTCTGCAGTGACTTTCCATCCCCTGTATCCTATACCATGATACTGTGAAATGAACAAAGGTGCACTTGCTTGTGGAATACCCAGGCACCCCTCTTTGGAGATGAGCCCTGTGTCAGGGCTCAGCTTCAAACCCCGTGCGGACCAGAATTCAAAGTCCTCTGCGGTTGCAAAGGCCTGAAGATCCTGAAGCACCTGTTCCCAGGGAGGGGAGGGGGCAACCAAGGTAGGTAATTGCACAAAGGCCTGCACAGCACTGGCAGCTGACTTTGCAGCCGCATCTGCCAGGGCATTACCCTTGGCAATATCGTGTGTACCGTTTGTGTGTGCTCTGCAATGGATGATTGCAACTTTTGATGGGAGGAGGATGGATGCCAGCAGATCATTGATCAAGGTGGAGTGAGAAATTGCTTTGCCATCTGCTGCAATAAAACTTCTCCTTTTCCAGATTACTCCGTGGTCAAATACCGCGCCGTACGCGTATTTGGAGTCAGTGTAAATGTTTACTTCCTGGCCTTCAAATAGCTGACATGCTCGGGTCAAAGCAATTAATTCTGCAGCTTGTGCAGACTGGAATTTAATTGGTTTGGCTTCCAAGACAATGTCGGGCAACTGGACAACGGCATAGCCAGCATGATAAGTGCTATCATCTGGGCGGGAGCAGGAGCCATCCACAAAGACAGTCTGTACTCCCTCCATGGGTGAAGAGAGCAAGTCAGCCCTTGGTGATGTATCCTGATGAATGATCTCAATACAGTCATGTGGGGGAACAATTTTAGCACATGGGCAGGGCCAGAGATGGGGGAACTGTACTTGATTGTCAGGGAAGGATTGCTCAAAAGGATAACCTCGTATCCACTGAGCCGTTGGGCAGACATGTGTTGGGACGTGGAGATTTTTTAACAAAAACATTATCTGGTGAGTGGTGTGTAACACCATAGGGTGACCCAGTGTAAAAGGTGTTGCCATGGGGGCGTGGCCAAGGCATGGAGGAGTGAGGACGCACATTCCCTCAGCTCCTATCCACCGCAGCTTTAAACAGCACCCCTGGGGTCTCAGCTGCCAGCGGGAAACCGAATAAAGATGTCCCAATGCAGGAGAACAGTTTCTCAGCCACCCCCAGCAGAACACCCGCGCCAAGGCCCCCTAGACAGCTTTTTCCCGGAGTCGCGCCGGACCGGGAAGGGGAGCTCCAAGATGGCGCCGGCTACACAGGACGCTCGTAACCATGCGGCCTCACAGAGGCAACAGCAACAGCCACAGGCCTCACAGATACGGTCGCCTCGCTTGGTGAGTGACACATTACCTCCATGCTCTCCCGGGTCAGCATCCTCACAGGGCTCGCAGGCTGACCACGTGGATGTCCTTGGAGATGAGGATCTCCGACGCCACATATGGTCATTACCCACGAGGGAAGACTTAGAACGATTCACAGCCAAAATTGAGAAGGCCTTTGCAAAGGACATCTCACAGCTTAAGGCTGACACTGCCCAAATAGGGGATAGAGTAGAAACGCTGGAACAGAAGCTGGAAGAAACTATTCCCCACATACTGACTCTGCAAGACAGGTGTAAAGCACAGGACAAGAAAATTGAATCTCTCATTTCACAAATGGATGACTTTGAGAACCGCAGCAGACAGGCAAACATAAGAATTAAAGGCCTACCAGAGGCAACGGCACCCAGAGACATAATACCCACGCTCACTGATATTTTCAGAGCTATTCTGGAACTCCCGCCAACAGCATCAGTCGAAATAGACAGAGGACACAGAGCTCTCAGGCCACCTTCCCAGGACCAGGACAACCCAAGGGACATAATTTGTAAACTCCATAAGTATACCCTGAAAGACCGCATTATGCAAAAGATGCGAAATAAGCCTTTCTATGATTTTGATGGAGCAAAGCTGTCTTTTTACCAGGATTTGTCCAGGAGAACCCTGATGCAACGCAGAGCCCTACGCCCGGTTCTCTCAGCTCTTGGGGCGGCAGGTTTAAAGTACAGCTGGGGCTTCCCCTTCAGCTTGCCGGTCAAAAAAGACGGCAAACAGGTTAACCTCTACACAAGAGACCACCTTCCCAACTTCATTAAGAACTTGGAGTTAGAACAAGTGGACTTTCCGGATTGGAGGGGGTCCGCAGATTTTCCAAGTGTGACTCTCCCCCCGCCCTGGCACACAGCAAAGAGCAGTCGACGCTCCAGAGGCTGCAGGAGAAATATATCTGAGGGCACGCAGAGACCTTCGCCCAGCAGAGACTGAGCAACCCTTTCCCCCCCTGGTCACTGGATGACTTTACTCTACTTTTAGTAGGCCGGACTCTTGGGCCTGGGCTGGGGACTCTGGAATGTGCCCTCAACTACTGACCCCACGCCAAAGAGTGACCTCCAACTAACTAATTGCAAGGAAGTATTCTCCACTAGGGACTGGGGGCTCGTGTGTTGGGGGCGCATGCCCCACATTTGCTAAGATGCTTTTCTATCCCTCCCCCCCTCTTCCCTATATTACTCCTACAGAGCCACATGAGCGTATAGATTTAAAACTGTTTTACTCCGCTCCTCCCCAATATTCTCTCAGCCAATTTTACGCCTGTCCCCAGGGTTACCATCCTTAGCCCATCAAGTAAGGTGGAGGGAGCGGGGACACATCACCCTTATTCCCCCCTCGCGATGGCCCCGGATCCCCCAGTAGGCCATCTCCCCACGGGAGGTACCCCCGCAAGGGGTGGCGGGGATCCCCCTCCGGGAGTGGGTGCCTAGCCCCGGACCCGACACCGACTATTCTCACAGGACACCGGCCGAAACTTGCCGGACCTGAAATGTTACTGTTTTTTTTGTGCACTGTTGATGTTGTTGAAAAGTGGTTTAATACCTCTCTTTTTCTCCCTTCCCCTTTCTCTCTCCTGCTGTTTTCTACTAGTTCTTTCCGGGGGGACACCCTGAGGCAGCACCATGGATCCGATGCTCCTAACCAACTCCTCTTTAATGCCTCATGGCTGAGACTGCAAGGGCATCCACCATGACTACTCTGAAGGTAATCTCCTATAATGTGCGGGGTCTGTGCTCACCAAATAAAAGGGGTAAACTATGGGTAGAACTTAAAAGATTGAAGGCCCAGGTAGTGATGCTACAGGAGACATACTTCACAACCCAGTCACTGTCTAGAATGCCCACACACCTCTTCAATCAACGGTTCCTTAGTGTCTCCCCGACCTCGAAAGCAAAGGGGACAGCGATAGCAATTCACAAAAACTGCCCCTTCCAGCCAGAGGACAATATGATTGACCCACAGGGCAGATTCATTTTTCTTAAAGGCACGTTAGAAGGACTGAAGTACACTTTTCCCTCACTGTACGCTCCAAATACGAACCAGGTGGCGTTCTTGGAGGATACGCTGGAGAAATTGGCAGCTTTCCGTGAGGGTCACCTGGTGGTAGGGGGAGATTTCAACGTCAGCCCGGACCCAATACTTGACATCTCCCACACTCGCTCCACACATTCTTACGTGTTCCTCAGGCGCTTTCGTAAAGCGCTCCAGGCACACCTGCTGATGGACAGCTGGAGGGTGATGCATCCCTCTGACAGGGACTATAGCTATTTTTCGAACGTACACAACGTGTACACACGAATAGACATGCTTCTAGTTGACCACCATACCCTCGAGCTCCTACGGGAAACCACAATTGAATCGAAAACCATCTCTGATCATGCTCCGATCACAATGACCATACAACAACCTCAAAGTAGGGGTAGACCCTGGTCTTGGAGACTGAACCCTAACCTCCTAGATGACTCCGTAGTGGTCTCGAGGGTATCCGAGACTCTGAGGAACTACTTTGCGAAAAACACAGCAGTTGGGGTACCAGAGGGAGTTGTATGGGAGGGACATAAGGCGGTAGTTAGGGGCGAACTAATCTCACAAGGAGCCAGGTTAAAAAGAATACAGCAGGCTGATTTCCAACGTGTACTAACACATCTTCAGACAGCTGAACTTTGCCATAAAAGAAACAGTCACCCAAATACCCTTAAGAAGCTTCTGGAACTGAGGGAACTATTCTCCCGTTTGCTGGACCGAAAAGTCCGTAAGCAATGGCGCTCCCAAACTCATAGATTCTATGAACAGGGGAATAAATGTAGCCGTATGTTGGCAAGGGCACTACGGAAACGAAGAGCTCAGTCTCATGTTTATAAAATAAAGTCCGCAACGGGGGACATGGTATCTCACTCTTCCAAGATAGCACAGGTCTTTAAAGACTACTATGCACAACTCTCCTCAATTGACGGTCACAATCAGATAGCTGACAACCCTGACAAACACAGAAACATAAGGGAATATATAAAGGACTCGGGTCTCCCGCCCTTCTCAGAAGAGCAGCTAGAAAACTTAGAGTCCCCGATTACACAAGCTGAGGTGGAAGGTGTGATAAAGTCACTGCCTAACGGAAAGTGCCCAGGCCCAGACGGATTTGACAGGAGTTACTACTCCACTTTCTTACCCCTCCTCCTGCAACCTCTAAGTAGCTACTTTAACTGGGTGGCGGAGGGAGGAGGAATCCCCCCGAGGCCTTATTGGCACACGTCACTGTGATACCCAAAGACGGGAAGGACCCTACACAGCCACAAAGTTACCGACCCAGCTCCCTACTGAACTTAGACGTTAAAATTTATGCGAAGATCCTAGCAAATAGGCTAAAACACCTAGTCCCTGAAGTAGTACACACGGACCAGACTGGATTTGTGGCTGGGAGAGAGGCCAGGGACAATTCATTAAAAGCTAGAAGTCTCGTTAATTGGGCACGCAACGACCCGGTCGGGGGCCATTATCTCATCCTATCTACGGATGCGGAGAAGGCCTTCGACCGGGTAGGATGGACATTCCTTCGAGGAGTCCTGGAGCATCTTGGACTGGGACCAAAGATGGTGGCACGGATCCTTGCCCTGTACTCGCAGCCACAGGCCCAGGTGAGGGTTAACGGGTTTCTCTCCTCTAGATTCGCAATTAGGAACGGAACCAGGCAGGGATGCCCATTGTCGCCCCTCCTTTTTGCACTCGTGCTAGAGCCTATGCTGCGAACCATACGCGCTAACCCCAGCATAAAGGGGATACAGGTGGGCGACACAGAGCATAAAGTCTCGGCATACGCCGATGACATCCTTTTTTACATCTCTGAGCCTAGGATCTCGCTACCTAATTTAATGGCTGAATTCCAGAAATATGGACACTTGTCCAACTTCCAAATTAATTACACGAAATCAGAGATACTGCCATCACCGTACCGAAACACCTGATTGACAGCTTACGAGTCGAGTTCCCCTTCACTTGGGCATCATCTGCTATTAAATACCTGGGTATTAAGCTCACAGATAGATATGAGACATTATATGATAATAATTACTCCTCACTACTGGCCGAAATTAAAAATGATCTTGCTACCTGGACAAAAATAGCCTTCACATGGATAGGCCGTGTTAATATAATTAAGATGAACGTACTCCCGAGAATACTTTTTTACATGCAGATGGTCCCAATAGCACTGCCGGGCTCTTTCTTCTCCGGGGTGACTAGCCTCCTGACAAGGTTCGTGTGGAATGATAAGAAACCTAGGCTCGCATTGCGGGTCCTGAAACGCCACAAGCACAACGGCGGTCTGGGCTTCCCAGATCTGAAGCGATACTATAGAGCCATTGCCCTACAGAGGATTTTAAATTGGCGCTTCCACACGACCGACAGGGGATGGGTCAGACTGGAGAAGTGCCTGGCGGGGCGGGACCTGGCATATGCCCCCTGGCTACCCACGACTGATAGAGGCCTCTGAGGAAATACATCTCCCCTCACACAACAGACGCTACGATTGTGGGACAGAACTAATAAACTCTTCGCGTTAGCCCCACAGATGTCCCCACTGGCCCCATTAGGGGGCTTCCGCTGGTTCATCCCAGGGGAACAGCGGGGTTTTTTCGGAAGTGGGCCACAGATGGACATGTGTGCTGTGGCACGCTATTGGAACATGGTAAATTGATCCCCTTAGAGACGCTCAGAAACAGATTGGGCAGCTTTCCTATGGATTCATGGCGACATGCACAACTTACCCACTTTTTTGCTACACAGACCCACCCGATCAGGAATCTCGACTCCCTGACGTCGTTCGAAAACCTTTTCATATCTGACGAACCCGCGCCACATCTGATCTCAGTACTATATCAACTTTTGGGCTCTATTAGAACATCGGTCACACCAGCCTTTGTTAGGGAGTGGGAAAAAGATTTGGGACTAAAGTTTACTGAATCCCAAATAACTCTTCTGTACAGACTGGCCCACTCTAGCACAATAGAAGCGAGGACCCAGGAAACCAATTACAAATTACTTACCCGGTGGTACAGAGTCCCTGCGAGGTTAGCTAAAATATACCCGTCTGTCCCAGACTGCTGCTGGAGAGGATGTGGCAAAGTGGGCACCCTTCTACACTTGTGGTGGGAATGCCCCACAATACAATCATTCTGGAGGGAGGTCCACTCATACATAACTACAGTTCTAGACATAGAGCTCCCGTTCTCCCCGATTTACCTCCTCCTAAGTATCCCCCCAATGGCGGTACGTCGATATAAGAATTCAATATTGCCACACCTCCTCAACGCAGCTAAACGGCTGATCCCACTCTACTGGAAGCAAACTAGGTCACCTAGCCTTGAGGAGTGGAAAAAGAAGGTGGAGGAGATAAAGGGAGCTGAAGAATGGGTAGCTACTTGTAATGATAGAGGGGAGAGATTCGTTATGATCTGGGAACAGTGGCAGGACAATAACAAGGGAGACACTCGGGTACCACCGAGCTTAGACATAGCACTTTTAGAGCTAGCGGAACCCTCTCTAAGGAAGGGTAAGAGCACAGACCCCGACCATGGGTGAGATGCCCCACTCTGAAACTCCCATTTCATGGGCCTTGACGAAGTTGATACAATTACTTGCTCACATGGTGTAGCTCCCGGACAACCCCCCCTAACTTTTCTCTACCTATCTCCCACTTCCCTTCTTTCGACTTACCTTCTTCTATCTCTTTCAATCTCCACTATACGTCTCTCTTGGTTATATTTTCTCTTCCTCTATCCTCTTTTTTGAATATTTAAGTCAAAAGTTCGCAGATATGCATACAGTTACACATCAAAGATACTCGGGGCTGTAGAGGCTTACCGGAACAAAAATGGTATGACACGGGGCAGAGGGGTTGGAGGTAGACCCAAGTCCCCTTGACGTGAGGTGGTCATCCCCCCTGGTGGCAAGGGGGGAGACACCCCAAGATGCTGTGATCCGGGGTCAGTTAGCCTTAGGCAACCTACCTGGCGGAGAGGGCATGAAGGAGGCCACTCGAGCCCCCCTTCCCGGCTGGGAGGTGACGGCTCAGGGGCACAGCCGCGTAGGAACATAGCGTCCCGGCTTATATGCTGGGGACGTTGGGACGCCACTGGGCATCTTGAACCCCCTGCCCAGCTATATAGCCTAAGGTACACCCGAGATGCCCTCTATTATCATTATCGACTTTACATATGAAGTTACAATATGTTGATTGCCAGACTGTATATCTGCATGCTTATTTTTCAATGTTTTCCTGTGTATGTTTTAAATTGGAAAAATAAAGATTACATAAAAAAAAAGGTGTTGCCATCTCTACTGCCATGGCACATGAGGCCAAGGCCCTCAGACATGCCGGCATGCCCTGTACCGGAGTTGGAACTACTCTAGAAAAGAAAGCTACAGGCCTCAGCTTGCCTCCATGCTCCTGTGCAAGGACCCCAGCCATGGTTTTACAATTGTCCCTTGCATATAAATGAAACATTTTACAATACACAGGTAATCCAAGACCAGGAGCAGTTACCATAGCAGTTTTGAGATACACAAAAGCATTAACCATTTCATCAGACCATTGTACAAAATCAGGACTGTCAAGTAGAGTAGGTTGTCTCAGGATGTTGTCATAGAAGGAACAGTCTGGTATCCATTGGCGGCAGTAACCAATCATACCAAGAAAAGTCAGCATATCTTTTTTTCTTTGTGGGCGGGGCAGACCCACTAGAGCCACAGCTCTTTTATGACTGATCCTTCTTTCTCCATGAGACAAAGTGAAACCAAGATATTCAACAGTTTCCTGACACCACTGTAACTTCTTTCTAGACACTTTGTGACCTGTCTGTGCTAAGTGTTCCAACAATGAAATTGAGTCTTTTTCACAGCACTCCTGGACTGAATTACTACACAATAAATCATCAACGTATTGATGTAGGACTGAACCATGACTAGGTGCCCAGGACTGTAGTGTAGCCTGGAGCGCTATAGAGTAGACTGCCGGTGAGTCTATGTAGCCTTGGGCAAGACGGGTCCAGGTTAACTGGCTCCGACGAAAACAGAAAGCTAGTAGTAGTTGTGTCTCTTCGTCAACTGGGACGGAATGAAAAGCATTTGACAAATCAATGACTGTAAAAAACTTTGAGGGATGGAACATCCGGTACAATGGGAGCTATGGGTATCACCAGGCTATTGATGGCCCTTAGGTCTTGCGCAAACCTATATGACCCATCACGTTTCTTCACAGGGTTAATGGGAGTGTTGAAAGGTGATATGATTGGTTTCAATATCCCTTTCTTCAAGAAATGTTCAACCAATGGGGCTATTCCTTCCTCTTTCTCCTTAGACAGAGGGTACTGTTTTTGGAATATGGGAACAATGCCAGGTTTCAATCTGGCCTTGTAAGGTGTACACAAGATATGTCCAACATCCATACTGCTAGCCCAAACAGGATGATCTGCTGGAAAC
Source organism: Glandirana rugosa (assembly GCA_018402905.1). NCBI lineage: Eukaryota > Metazoa > Chordata > Amphibia > Anura > Ranidae > Glandirana > Glandirana rugosa. The sequence goes on along the minus strand of BLSH010377668.1, from coordinate 106,844 downwards.
ACAGATAGAACCTCGTCTGAGTAACAATAACCTGGGACTTGAGTCCCATGATCAGAGATCAATGAGATCTCTTCCATGGGAAGCTCTTTGGCCAACCCGAGAAAAGGAGATGTAACAAAAACACCTCCTCCTTTCGTGAGGGAAATGTCTATCTCCAGTAAACCTATCAGATCTCTACCCAATAGACTTACTGGACAGGATGGAATGATCCGGAAGGAGTGATGTAGTAGTGTTTGGCCTGTGGTTATGTCTGTGATTGGAAGGGGCGGTGTTTTGTATGTTTTAGTCAGTATCCCATTTATACCCATAGAAGGTTCAGCATCCTCTCTCTCACCCGTGTATATGTCCTCTGAAATTGTAGACTTTGTAGCCCCGGTGTCGACCATATATGGGGAGACCCTCCCATTGACCATGAGGGGTACTAGGGGGGCTTCAGTGTAATCATCAGTGAGAAGTGGGAATGCTGGGATACTACCTTCCGGGCAACCTCATGACTGGTACTGAGACTGGTTCCAGGGCAAGGGGTAGCGCACAACAGGAGCTTGCGCAGGGGCCTGTTGTATTTGTCCCTGGCCTTGGGGGGCTTGTTGACCCTGTGGTGGATTCATGGGTTTTGGTGGGTGGGGACATTGATTCTTCCAATGGCCTTCTTGGCCACAGTTGAAGCAATGTGTGCGCCTGGCTCCTCCATTCTGACCTCCTCCTCTCTGACCTGACCACCTGCCTCTTCCTCTTCCTCCATTTCCACCCCTCCCCAACTTCTGGTGTTCTCCAGAATCATCCCGGGGCCTTGCATGCATTGGATTACAGTACTGTAATCCTTCCTGGTAATGTAGGGTTGTAACCAGTGTTGCCAACCTCCAGCAGCGTTTTTTACTGGCAAAACATAGAAAATTTACTGGCGGAGCACATTTTTTACTGGCGATTTGGAAAATAATAGAACTCCTATTAAAAACTAAGACAATTGATATTTAAACACAACATGGAAACACTGACAATACCCATATCAAGTCATTTGCCTGATTTACACTTAAAAAGTCAGCACAGGATGACAACTTATCAGACCTTGTTATTTATAGACAGTTGTAAAAATCACTGATTTTTACAAACTGTCAGTAAATTTACTGGCGGTTGGCAACCCTGGTTTGGCAATCCCAGAGCGGGGTCTGGAGCTTGGAGACTTTGAAGAGATTTGGGTGGGAAGAAGTCTCCATTCCCATGTCCAGGTCTTACTGGAGACTGGCGGGTTGTGTGAGTGTGCAGGTGTGCATGCGCGTTAGAAGTAAGAGCAGGGCATAGCAATGGGTATCCCCCTCCTGGGCAGAGTGTGCCCATAGCAGGTATCACCCCACTGGGAAAAATGTGCCCATGCCAGGTACCCCCTCTCATGGGAAGAGTGTGCCCATGCCAGGTATCCCCCGGGTCACCCCACTATGGACGATACCCGTGTGAG
>BLSH010377668.1:76922-88873 GCA_018402905.1 Glandirana rugosa | reverse complement strand
GGACAGTCCTTTCCCCATTGTCATTGGTTGGGCCACAATTAGCTGACATGTAAGAATTGGTTCTTCCCATTTTCTACTTTATATTTCTTCCCTTGGTTTTTTACAAGGTATTGACCAAATTACTAATATATCATTTTTGTATTTTTGTATATTTATAGACAATAATTATGATACTCCTGATGAGAGGACGGATCCTCGAAACGCGTAGAGTATATTGTATATTAGACCAGCTCACATGCTACAGTTCACTGTAGCCACGCATCCTTTTATTCTTGTTATCATGTATTTATATATTATTGTCAGCTATCTGTGACATTTTTTCATTGTAATCTGTGAATCAAGAGCTACCTATGTGTTTTCATGTGCAATAAATGAGTTTTATAGATATTCATTTGTTCATGACTTGTTGACTATATCAGTGACTTGCCTCATTTAAAGTCCCACGACCGCCAATTTTGTGTACAGACTAGAAAACTTGGTCGTACCAACAAGCGGTCATACGACCGTTGTATCGTGTGTACAGAGAAGTTGGTACAAGTTGTATTGTGCAAAACACGCATGCTCCGAAGTCAGGAACGGCCGGATGCTAATTACATGCACCTGAACGTTCTTTCCGTGGTCGTACGATCGTGTAGTGCAGTCAGTATGCAAGTTACATTATCCAACATTCGATTTGAGACGATCGTTGTCCCGTGTGTACGAGGCATAAGACTCCTCTATGTCTTCAATCCAAAGTACTGGAACAAAACTTCCCAATATTCCGTCCAAACCATATACACCATACGTTCCCCTCATAAGAGCAGGTGCATCAAATCAGGAAAGAAAAGGGGTAGACATTGTGTAAATCCGTATAAAAGCATTTCAAATTTATTTAAAGGTTGCACTTACATATAGGCAATAAAAACACCGCATGTAAACATCACATCCCCTACAAGGACAAGTTGAATGGTGAAGCGGTACCGGAATACAGCCGTCGCCCTACCGGTTTCATCTAAAGCCTCGTACACACGGGATGACGATCGTATACAACAGGTCGTACTAACGACCGTTGTATGTGAAATCGATCGTTCGTATGCGCGATTAGAACAGCCGACATACGACGGTCGTACAAGGGGAGTTGTATGAGCAGACTAGAAAACTTGGTCCTACCAACAAGCGGTCATACGACCGTTGTATCGTGTGTACAGAGCAGTTGGTACAAGTTGTATTGTGCAAAACACGCATGCTCCGAAGTCAGGAACGGCCGTATGCTAATTACATGCACCTGAATGTTATTTCCGTGGTCGTACGATCGTGTAGTGCAGTATACACATTACATTATCCAACATACGATTTGAGACGATCGTCGTCCCATGTGTAAGAGGCATAAGCCTCCTCTATGTCTTCAATCCAAAGTACTGGAACAAAACTTCCCAATATTCCGTCCAAACCATACGTTCCCCTCATCAGAGCAAGTGCTCCTGAACGTTCTTTCTGTGGTCGTACGATCGTGTAGCGCAGTCAGTATGCAAGTTACATTATCCAACATACGATTTGAGAGGATCGTATGTATGATCGTCGTCCCGTGTTTAGGAGGCTTAAGACTTCTTCCTGGGGCCTAGACTGACTTTTACATGTTGATAATAATATGATAAAATCCTCAAACATTGGAACCTTAAACAGAAAGTGATAATGAGGGAGGAGTCAATAACCCAATAATGGTGGTCTTCAGGATCAGTCCAGTCTTCATCTTGGTTGTTCTCCCCCCCATCCTCACTCTCTGACCTCTGGTGGGACTCAGCCCCGCTGTTTTTCATGACTAAATCATGGACTAAATAAGGAAGTGCAGGACTTCTTGTGTTGGGAAGATGCCAATGAGTGATAGAGGGGGTGAAGACCCTCGTCCTATAATCCCCTCATCACTGTCACTCCTATAAAAGACAGTTCTCGTTGTTTCCTCACTCTCTATCACATACCTGGTAACAGAGCCTATAAATCATGAGGAAGGCCTCTCTTACTCCTCTGACTTGGGCCCCCTGGTAATGTGAACAGAAGGAGCAGGAATGCAGAGTTGCATGGTGCCTGTAAGTCTTGGTAGTAGCAGAGCTGGTATTCATGCCAGACAGGTGAGTCATCCGTAGTCTTCAGTAAAGCAAGCAGGCTGGTGGATGGCAAACAAGGACAAGGTGGGGTTGATGCAGGGGGAGTTCAGAGAGCGGTCATGCAAGCTGATTCAGCAACTAGGATCAGCATACAGAATCACAGGATACACAGGAGGCTGAAAGACAAAGTAGCACTGAACCAGAGCACTGACACAGTTTAACCACCTCAGCCCCGGAAGGATTTCCCACGTTAGGACCAGAGCACTTTTTGCGATTTGGCACTGTGTCGCTTTAACTGACAATTATGCAATCATGTACCTAAAATAAATTTGCGTCCTTTTTTCCCACAAATAGAGCTTTCTTTTGGTGGTATTTGATCCCTTCTGCGTCATTTCTGATCCCCGCTATAAACAAAAAAAGAGCGACATTTTTGCAAACAAAACAATATTTCTTACTTTTTGATAAAATACAAATCCAAAAAAAATTATAAAAAAAACAATTTTATTCATCGGTTTTAGCCGATTTATATTCTTCCTCATATTTTTGGTAAAAAAAATTGCAATCGGCGTTTATATTGATTGCTTTGCGCAAAAGTTGCCGCGTTTACGAATGATGAGAATTAATTTATGGGGTTTTTATTTTTATTTTATTTTTTACTAGTAATGGTGGCGATCTGCGCTTTTTTATCAGGACTGTGATATTACGGCAGATATGTTGGACCATTTTGATACTTTTTTGGGACCATTGGCATTTATACAGCGATCAGTGCTATAAAAATGTACTGATTACTGTGTAAATGCCATTGGCAGTGAAGGGGTTAACCTGGAGGGGGCACTCTAAGGGTTAACTGTGTTGCCTCACTGTGTTCTAACTGTATGGGGCTGGGCTGGCAGGGGGAGGGGAGTGATTGCAGCTCCCATATACAGGAAGCCTGTGATCACCACCCTTCCCCCTCTGTCAGAATGGAGATCTGTGTTTACTTACACGGATCCTCGTTCTGTCACTGTGGGGGAGTGATCATGGGTAGCCGGCAGACATCAAGTCCGCCCTACCCGTTCCCGAGCTCGCCTCTGGCACTGAGTGCGCTCTCACAATCCACAATCTCATGGCCGCCATCAGGTGACGGCGGTTCGCGATATCGAGCCACTTTGCCGCCGTCAATCCACGGCAAGTGTTTAACTGCTTAACGACTGGCCACCGCAGATTTACTACTGAAAGGCGGCTGCTCTGTGCTAGGTCTAATACCTGATCACGTGATCCACGCGCCTGGGTAAAGAGCGCGCCACTGCTTCCCCGGATGTGCTGCGATTGGCTGCAGCATTGACCAATAAGCGACTGGCTGCCACTGATTGGTCACTGGCAGCTAATGATCAGCTCCGGAAATTACTGAAGAGATTCCTGAGTAGGTAAACAAACACAGGGCTCTCTTCTGACAGGAGCAATGTGTTGTTTTTGTAAAGCAGGAAGTAAAAAACAGAACATTGCTTAGTAAAATCAGCACATAGACTAAAAAATAAAACATGTTACGCACACATTCAACCCTTTGACCGCCCCTGATGTTAGCCCCTTCCTTGCCAGTGTCATTAGTACAGTGACAGTGCATATTTTTTAGCACTGCTCACTGTATTAGTGCCACTGGTTCCCAAAAAAAGTGTCAGTTAGGTGTCTGATTTCTCCACCACGATATCGCAGTCCCGTTATAAGTCACCAATCACCACCATTACAAGTAATAAATAAATGAATTTAAATCCCATAAATCTGTCTCATAGTTTGTAGACGCTATAACTTTTGCGCAAACCAATCAATATACGCTTATTGTGATTTGTTTTACCAAAAATATGTAGCAGAATATATATCGGCCTAAACTGATGAAGAAATTGCATTTTTTACATTTTTTTTTTGGATATGTATTATAGCAGAAAGTAAAAAATATGGTTTCCTGACGGACTCCATGGCAGCATACGTTTGGGTGGCTCCGCCTCCGCAGCTACCCCATAGGACTCCTCTCCCATAAATCTTTGCTCTACCCAGCATGCCATGTTCCTTTTTTGTCCTCCTCCGTTGGACCAGTGGATGGTTAAAGCTACCGAAGATGCCTTACTGCGTATTATTGCCTTGGCCAGGAGAATACGTCCCTCCTACAGGCCCCAGCTGAGAGCGGGGTATGGCGCGAGTAAGCGCTGAAGATTCAAGATTTATGTGCGCTGGCCTAATAGCCCAGCTGAGAGTGGGTGGACATTATCTGCCCTTGGACACCGAGATGCAATACTCATTTTTTCCCTGGTCGCATAGCGGCGGCAGAAGTGGTGAGATCTACCCTTTTTCTGGCTTCACATGGCAGCAAGTGTTTGTTTTACCTGTGGTATTGTGTTTTTTTTTCCCCATTGTCCTGGGCTTGCTCTGCTGACAGTCATGGTGGCTACTGTGTGTACTGGCCGCCACTTCCGTTTCCAGTGTTCGTTCGTACGTGTGTATGTTCGTTCGTACGTGTGTACCTTCGTTCGGCACATGCGCGGCCAAGAAATACGAACGAAGGCCTGGTGCGCACATGCGCGTGCGCTCAGGAACCCGGCGGCGCCAGGTGATGATGTCATACCGCTTATTTTTAAGCCGGAGAGCCGCACACAGCCTTGGGAATGCTTGTGGGCTCTGCGGCAACTTCCCCAGGCTGTGTGGTCAGGCTCTCCAGGTAAGCGGATGGCAGTGGGAGAGGGGGAGCTGGTTGTTGTGTGCTACCATTGGACACAGGCTGGATACTGTTCTTCCTCTCTCCTACAGGTCTTCGGTCCAGGATGGATCCCTCTCTGCCCCCTAGTGGCCGGCCCTCGCATGACAGGTACCATTAGGTTCCTAGGATGGGGGGATTGGCCTGGGGGGCAGAAAGGCTTGGACTACTAGATGGAATGGCTGCAGCAGTGGCTTAAAGGTTCCCTTTCTCTTTCAAGCCCTCATAGGTCTGATTCTCATAGAAGCTTACAGAAAAGGAGCGACTCTTCCAAGTCTCACCATCAACATCGTCCTTCATCATCTAGATCCGGACAGCATAGATCTCGCTCAGGGTCAGGGCATCGCAGTGAAGTTACACGTCATCACTCCCCTTCCCGTCCCCGAGAGAAAGTGTGTTGGGGATGCAGAGTGATTGTGTCTGCGGATAGGTCCCTGTGCGACTCCTGCTATGGAAAAGCAGTGGGTGAAAGAAAAAACCCTGATCAGCACCTGGAGGCTGTAATTAGGCGGGTAGTTAATGACTCCTTGCTGGAAAGAGAAACCCGCCAGCCTAGTGCGTCTCCTGCAGTTCCTCCAAGATCGATAACAGCTGAGAGCGATGGAGATGATCAGTTGGATCCCTTCCAGCCTGACCAACAATCTTCGGACCACTCAGACAGTGAGTCACAAGATGAGAAACCCAAAGTAGGGTTTAGGTACGCATTGGTACCCTCTCTGGTCAAAGCTGTCAAGGAGGCATTGGATTTGGAAGAAGCAGAAGTTCCACCTCCAAAACAAAAGAAGCTGTTTAAACAGCTTAGTAAATAACGCTCTCACTTCCCCTTCCTAGCAGAGCTGGGGAAATCACCACAGATGAATGGAGTAAGGTGGAAAGAAGGGGTTCACTTGCCTCAAAAGTCCAAAAGCTTTATCCTTTTAAGGAGGAAGAAGTTAAGCAGTTGGAGATAGCACCGCTTGTGGACGCGGCCCTCATGAGATTGGCAAGATATGTAACCCCCCCTTAGAAAGAAAGATTGATACGGATCTAAGGCGGGTATTTCTAACAGCTGGAATGGCTTGTAAACCAGCTTTGGCCTTGGCGACACTTTCCAAGGCCATGGAGATCTGGTCAGACAAGGTGGAGGTAATCTTAGCTGGCTTTTCCACTGAAGCAGCCAGAAGCTCGTCCATTCAAGAACTGAGAATGGCTTCAGCCTTCATGGGGGAGGCATCCATTGACATTATCCGTCTCGTGGCTCGGGTGATGTTGGCATCAGTCACGGCTAAGCCGGCTCTATGGCTCCGGCTGTGGCGGGCAGATTCAGCCTCCAAGCAGGCATGGTGCCGGATTCCCTTTGAGGGTGCTTCTCTCTTTGGGAATAAGCTGAATGAAGCTATCACACGGGCTACAGGAGGGAAGTCTGGGTTTCTTCCCCAGGACTGGCGCCAGCTGGGACAGAAGCGTCCCTCAGCAAGAAAACAAGGCTTTGATTGTGGTAAAGAAGCACGCAGTTACAAAGCCTGGGCACGAATTCGGAAGATCCTGGAGGGCCAGGTGAGCAGGGAACTAAAAATCCTCAAAGGGAGGTTCCACAGGTGGACAGGGTCCATCTAAGTCTTTTTGAGGTTGGGCCCGCTCAGACATGCCCAGTAGGTGCCCGCCTACTGCACTTCCGGCATGTCTGGGTGGCCTCAATTTGCAACTTTTGGACAATCAGAGCTGTGTCCGCGAGTCACACCTGGGTATTCAGAAGGCCAAAACTAAGATTTGTCCCAGTGGCTGTTCCATCGTCGAGGGAAAAAAGGGAAATTCTGTTTACCTATGTGAAAACTCTGCTAGACCAAGAAGCATTCAAGATAGTGCCGGACGAAGAGAAAGGACAAGGGATGTATTCTCCATTGTTCCTGGTCCAAAAGAAAAATGGCTCATGGAGACCAGTAATGAATTTGACTCACCTCAATTGATTTATTCAGAAGGAGAGATTCAAGATGGAGTCTCTGAACTCTATCCAGCAGGCAGTGCAGCCGGGAGATTGGTTGAGTTCCATCGACCTGAAAGATGCATACTTTCATGTTCCAGTAGCAGCGGAGTTCCAGTGCTACCTACGTTTTGCCATAGGCCAGTTACACTGTTAGTTCGCATGCCTTCCATTTGGCCTCACGACATCTCCAAGAGTCTTTTCCAAGGTACTACTGGCAGTAGTGGCACTGCTGAGGGTCAGAGGAGTGCGTCTGTATCACTACTTAGACAACCTCCTTCTGCTATCCCAAGACAGGGAACAACTGCTGATTCATCAAGACTTAGTAGTCAACACTTTGCAAGAGTTCAGCTGGATACTGAACAGAGACAAGAGTCATCTGCCTCAATCTCTCATCTTCCTGGGGGCACTCTTCAACACAAAGTCAGCGACCATCTCTCTGCCAGAGAAAAAAATAAGAATAACCCAGAACCGAGTCTATTGGGCCCTCTCGTCTCCGTGGCTTTCAGCTCTCCATTGTCTGAGAGTAATTGGGACAATGACGGCCTTCATTCCAATGATGAAATGGGCCCAGTGGAGGATGCGTCCATTCCAGAGGGGGTTCTTGCAGCAGTGGGAGTCCCACAGCAAGATCCAACAGATTTGGATAACATCTTCAATGAGACAGTCTCTCCATTGGTGGCTTCAGAGGTCGAACCTCTCCAAGTGTCACTCCCTTAAGCCGGCCACCTGGGAGAAAATTACATCGGACGCCAGCAGTTCAGGTTGGGGAGCCCACTGTCAATCAGTGATGGCTCAGGGCAAATGGGACTTTTCCTCTCGGAAAATAGTCTCCAACATTCTGGAGCTACGAGCAGCATTCAAGGCCCTACTAGCCTTCCAACATCTGACAGTGAATGCCTCGATCATGCTAAAGATGGACAACATGACGGCAGTGGCCTATGTGAGAAGGCAAGGAGGGACCCGCAGTGGGTCATTGTTGAGGGAAGTTCAACCAATAATGGATTGGGCTCAGAGAAACGTAAGCAACATCTCGGCTGTGTATATTCCAGGTGGATTTTCTCTCCGGACACCATCTCGACAACGAGTGGACCCTGCACAAAGAGGTATTCAGGTGGATTCTGACATTGGGGATATCTCCAGAGGTGGATCTGTTCGCCTCGGCCTGCAACCGCAAGTTGGACAAGTATTATGCGAGATCCCCAAGCGTGCGGCGTAGACGCAATCTCAGACCAATGGAGGTTTCGCAAGACTTGCGCGTTTCCTCCGATCCCACTAATACTTCAGTTCCTGCGGCGGCTCAGGTCAGAACCTGTAGAGATTCTTGCAGTACTGCCCTACTGGCCGAACAGACCGTGGTTCTCTCTTCTCACACATCTCAGCTTCAGGGACCCGGTCCCTCTTCCGGTCAGACCAGACCTTCTCTCACAGGGGAAAAATCTTCATCCTCACCCATCAGTCCTACACCTCAAGGTCTGGTGGTTGAGAGGGAAAGGCTGGAAGCCCTAGGCTGCCCCCTCAAGAGGCCATTCCAACCCTTATGAATGCCAGAAGGGGAAGTACGAATACAACCTATGAACGGATCTTGGCAAGATTCTCCCTTCACATAAGTACATGACCTGGACTTGTTACTTCTCCAAGTACTGCGGATATTCTTAGTTTCCTTCAGTCTGGACTTGATATAGGTCTAACAGTTAGCTCACTTAGGGTCCAGGTGTCAGCTATCTCTGCATTCACCGGCACTTCTTGGGCAAGAGACAGTCTCATACATAAATTCTTCAAAGGAGCTGTCAGACTGAATCCACAAAGGAGACCAAGATTTCCCAAATGGGACCTTCCTCTTGTTCTGGATGGATTATCACAATAAGCATCTTCTTCATCAGAACCTCTGTCATTAAAAGAATTGAATATGAAGGCAGTTTTTCTTGTGGCAATAACTTCGGCCAAGCCGGTATCAGAACTCAAAGATTTGGGGTCCAGGGAGCCCTTCTTGACCTTCTTTCCCGACAGGGCAGTGTTAATACCCATGTTAGGAGCAAGACCAAAGGTAACAACAGTGTTCCATGAGAATCAGGAGATTGTGCTCCCTACATTCAAGACATCAGAGGATGGGGGGATTCATCCCCTGGATGTGGCTCGCTCAATTAGTCAATATCTGGAAGCCACGGCCTCCTTCCGCAAGTCGGAACATCTTTTTGTCCTTCCCCAGGGAAAAAACAAAGGTTTACGAGCAAAGGGCTTGGCTCCTCCTGAGGCAGTAATGGCACATTCCACTCGTGGGATCGCAGCTTCTTGGGCAGCCTCGCGGCATGTAGCACCATGTGTGATCTGGGTTTCACATTTTGTCAGTTGACAATAATAATTAATCCTTTTTTGTCTGTTATCAGCATTTCCCACCAGTGTGTGTAGCGAGTTATTTCCCACACGTATGCTGCCATGGAGTCTGTCAGGAAAATGGAAAATTTATATCAAATACTTACCATAATTTTCCATTCCTGATAGACTCCATGTGAGCAGGAGTTCCCGCCCAAATGCCGGAGTAGGCTAGTTACGGAACACAGCATGCTGGGTTGAGCAAAAAATTAAGGGAGAGGAGTCCTATGGGGTAGCTGTGGAAGCAGAGCCACCCACATGTATGCTGCCATGGAGTCTATCAGGAAAGGAAAATTACGGTAAGTATTTGATATAAATTGTCAGGGTTTTTTTCAAAATTGTCCCTTTTTTTGTTTAAAGCGCAAAAAATAAAAATGGCAAATACCACCAAAAGAAAGCTATATTTGTGGGGAAATGAAGGACATCAATTTTATTTGGGTACTACTCAGGTACTCAGATGGGCTGCTGACATGTACTCGGGTACTTTGATGGGTTGGTGACAGGGACTCTGGGTACTCTGATGGACTAGTGACAGGTACTCGGGTACTCTGATGGGCTGGTGACAGGTACTCAGATGAGCTGGTGACAGGTACTCGGGTAGTCTGATGGGCTGGTGACAGGTACTCGGTTACTCAGATGGGCTGGTGACAGGTACTCAGATGACCTGGTAACAGGTGCTCGGATAGGCTGGTGACAAGTACTATGATGGGCTGTGACAGGTACTCGGGTACTCTGATGGGTTGTAACAGGTACTCGGGTACTCTGATGGGCTGTGACAGGTACTCGGGTACTTTGATGAGCAGGTGACAGGTATTCTGGTGGGCTGGTGACAGGTACTCAGATGGGCTGGTGACAGGTACTCGGGTACTCAGATGGGCTAGTGACAGGTACTCGGGTACTCTGATGGGCTGGTGACAGGTACTCGGGTACTCTGATGGGATGGTGACAGGTACTACTTGGGTACTCAGATGGGCTGGTGACAGGTACTCGGGTACTCTGATGGGCTGGTGATAGGTACTCAGATGGGGTGGTGACAGGTACTCTGATGAGCAGGTGACAGGTACTTTACTCGGTTACTCTGATAGGCTGTGACAGGTACTCGGGTACTTTGATGGGCAGGTGACAGGTACTCTGATGGGCTGGTGACAGGTACTCAAATGGGCTGGTGACAGCTACTCGGGTACTTTGATGGGCAGGTACTCGTGTACTTTGATGGGCTGTGACAGGTACTCGGGTACTCTGATGGGCTGTGACAGGTACTTTGATGGACTGGTGACAGGTACTTTGAGAAGGGTGGTGACAGGTCCTCTTTATTACTGGGGGGGCAATCAGTGTGCTTAGTGTAAACTGTAGACGGTAGCAAGCTGTTACCGCAATCTCCTTCTCACACACGATCAGTGTGTGAGGAGAACCCGGTAACAGCTCGTTACCGCAGTTTGTTGACATTCTGTGATCCGCTGTGATTGGATACAGCCGGTCACGTGGTAAAGAGCCAATTTCATTTGCTCTTTACCCTGATCGGGGTTGGGCTTTGTCCGAGGGACAAGCCTTAGCTCCGATTGCCGCGCTGTGTGCCCCCTGGTGCCCACACGAGCGGCGTGCACGTGGATGCACAGGAATGTCGGAAGTGACTGACTATGATAGGACACAGCTGGTCACGTGGTAAAGAGCCAATTCTATTGGCTCTTTACCCCGATCATGGATGGGCTGAGTCCCAAGGGACATGCCCGATCCCCGATTATCATGATGCAGACCCCCGGGGGCCCGCAGAGCGGCGAAAATGGGAGGACGTCATATGACGTCCACCCAGGATGGGGAGTGCACCTTGCCAGTGTATTATTACAATACACTGGTAAGGAAGTGGTTAATATGACACATGTAATGGTGGACCAATCAGAACACTCTGGGCCCGAGCAGAATACACCCCAAGATTAATATGACATGTGTACTGGTGGTCCAATCAGAACACTACAGGCCCCAGCAGTGAAATGAAGTCCTTCTGATCGTACACATTTCGGGACACACATCCATATAAAACTGTACTTGTAGTGTATGTAGTATCCAGAGGAAATCCCCAAAACCGGTATTGTTGCAATCGGACTGTGTCCTCAACCCAGATATCGGAACCATCCATGGCCTATTTAACCCATTCCCTTCAGAAAAGAGCTACCCTGGGGGTGGGGGCGGGAACACCCCCCAAGGTTGATTGGCCAAGGGTTGCCCACATCCATATAAATGGAGCGTGTGGTTCGATTCATTACGAATTAATATTTGGACAAATTTTTCATTATTCTGAGATTCGGATATATCAAAATTACAGCATAAACAAAGTTTACCGAATGTTCTAGATAACAAAATTAAATTTGATTCAATTGTAATTTGAACTGTGAACATACTTCTGAAATCAAAGACTGTGTGGTGTTATTAGAGGACCATTTGGAAATAATGCTGTTTTTGTTAAGCCAAAGGTGATTTAACCACTTACCAACCGGAAGGTTTTCCAGCTTTAGGACCAGAGCACTTTTTGCGATTCTGCGCTGCGTCGCTTTAACTGACAATTGCACGGTCGTGTGATGTTGCACCCAAACGAAATTTGCGTCCTTTTTTTCCCACAAATAGAGCTTTCTTTTGGTGGTATTTGATCGCCTCTGCGTCATTTCTGATTGCCGCTATAAACAAAAGAAGAGCGACCATTTTGCATTTGCATTTTTTTTCACCGTTTTTGGCCGATTTATATTCTTCCTCATATTTGCGATAAAAAAAATTGCAATCGGCGTTTATTGATTGGTTTGCGCAAAAGTGGCCGCGTTTA
>BLSH010377668.1:24255-46997 GCA_018402905.1 Glandirana rugosa | reverse complement strand
GAGTGTAAATAGAAAATAAGATCTTATTACCTCCTCTGCTGCCACTTCCAGCAACGTCTCCTCTCTACTTCCTCCCAACTCACCTCTCACCCGGAACTTCCTGTCTGTACCTGACATCACTTCCTGTCTGTACCTGACATCACTTCCTGTCTATTGTATGTAGAGAAGTCCTTTCTCTGTATAAGTGAGATCACCACCTTGTGGAGCTCAGAGGAACTGCAGCCGCCAGACAAATGCAGGAGGCTTTCAACAAGGATGTACATGACAAGAGGTTTTATCTGACACAAAAACAAGGTCCTACATTGCTCCGACTTCAGTGAACAGGGATCGGACTTTGATCCCGACAATACCAGGCAACTTGTGCTCTGGGGGATCTTGAAAGGGAGCCCCCGCCAAATTAAAAAAAAAAAAAACGTAGTGGGGTTCCCCCCAGAATCCATACCAGACCCTTATTCAAGCATGCAGCCTGGCAGATCAGGGAAGGGGGTGGGGACAAGCGAGCACTTCCCCTCCTGAACCATACCAGGTCATGTGCCTTCAACATGGGGTAGTGAGGGGGTGAGTGCTTTGGGGCAGGGGGGCCCTGCATCCCCCCCACCCCAAAGCACCTTGTCCCCATGTTGATGAGGACATGGGCCTCTTCCCGACAACCCTGGCCGATGGTTGTCGGGGTCTTCGGGCAGGGGGCTTATCAGAATCTGGAAGCCCTCTTTAACAACGAGTCCCCCAGATCCTGGTCCCCCACTCTGCGTGAAAGTGTATGGTTAAAAAAAAAGGTGCCAAAAATAAACACACTACACGTTTTTAAAGTATTTTATTAAATCAGCTCCAGCATCTTCTCCCTCTGATTTCTTCTCCCCTCTCCGGCATCCTTTTTCTTCTGCTCTTTTGCAGGGTCTTCTTTTTTCTGAGGGGTCTTATTGCTTTTGCTGGGTCTTCTTTTTTCTGAGGGGTCTTATTTCTTCTCCTCCTTTACCGGGTCTTCTCTGCTGTCTTCTCACTCTGTTCTTCATTCCTCCAATGTTGACTCAGCGCTCTCTCCCGCACTAATGCTGAGTCCACGCTCTGCAATGACTTATATTGGCATGGGGCGGGGCCATGGGTGACATCATCCAGGGGTCCCACCCCCTTGTGATATCACTGCCCAGGGCATGATGGGGCAGGGGCAGTGACATCACAAGGGGGCGGGGATCGGACTTTGATCCTGACAATACCAGGCACCTTATGCTCTGGGGATCTTGAAGGGCAACCCTCAACAAATAAAAAAAAAGGCATGGGTTCCACCTCCAAGAGCATATCAGGCACTTCAGTCTGGTATGGATTTTAAGGGGAACCCCATGCTAAATAAAGGCGTGGGGTCGCCCTGAAATCCATACCAGACCTTTATCCGAGCCCAGCAGGTCAGGAACCATACCAGGCCGCATGCCCTCAACATGGGGGTGGGTGCTTTAGGGCAGGGGGCCCCCACCCCAAAACACCTTGTCCCCATGTTGATATGTACTAGGGCATCTTCCCGACAACCCTGGCCAGTGGTTTTTAAGGGTCTGCAGGCAAAGAGCTTATCTGAATCTGAAAGCCCCCTTTAGCAAGGTTATTTTAATGATGCCTAATGTGAAACAATTAAAATGAAACATTAATTTCAATATCGTGCCTGGGGGGTCCCCTTAGTCAGCCTGTTAAGTGACACATTTGAACCTGCTGCAGCAAAACTGATATATATAAAGGTAAAAAATTATATTTAAATGGCCTGCAATACAAAAATGTTTTAAAAAAAATGGCGTGGGGTCCCCCAAATCCAGACCAGGCCCATTGGAGGTCTTTTTCGGCTCAGGCGGTGCAGCGGGTGTCGTGATTGATGATGGATTTAAATCGGGGGACATTTTTTTTATTTTTTAATAAAGGAATTGTCAAAAACTGGCTCCTGGTTTTTTACACTACACTGTTTTTTTGGGTGAATGGTTACCCCATACTCATTTACATGGGGGGGGGCTGGGATCTGGGGGCCCCCTTGTTAAATGGGGCTTCTAGATTCTGATTAACCCCCTGCCCACAGACCCCCACAACCACTGCCCAGGGTTAATGGGGAAAAGGTCCCTGTCCCCATCAACATGGAGATAAGGTGCTTTGATGTGTGTGCGCGTGTGTGTGGGGGGGGGGCAGAACTTCCTGCCCCAAAGCACTCTCCCATGTTGAGGGCATGTGGCCTGGTGTGGTTGAGGAGGAGGGGGGCACTCGCTCATTCTCCCCTTTCCTGGTCTGCCAGGCTGCATGCTCAGGTAAGGGTATGGTATAGCAGGTGATGATGGGCAGAGGGGAGGGAGGACACACATCTGCTCTCCTCCCCTTCTTATTCCTGACCCGGAAGTGACATGTATGACATCACTTCTGGATCCCCGGTGACAGTTTCCCCGCCATCAAGGCCGGGAAAGAATATAATGCAATGTGATCTGTTCTGCATTACATTCAGTGGAGAACAGGGGAGACATTGGGGGTCTTTTAGATCCTAGATGTCTCATTAAAGAGAACCTGTCACCAAAAAATCATCACATAGGGGACTTTTTGTCCACCATGTCAGAGTTTCTCAACCTTTTTTCAGTCAAGACACCCTCCAAAATTATGGACAGTCTTGAGGCACCCCATCTAAAAAAAAAACTATACTAATAGTTCTACAACATCAACACATGTAGGACACCCAACGTTATAATGGAATCATTCTTCCAAAGCAAATACACTTTTGCACAATTGTAGTAAAGGTCAGTTTAGAAGGGTCAGTTAGCTAAAAATCATTCTGTACATGCTTTTCTCTTACTTGTAAAATTGTGGTTAGCTCCACATCGCTCACTCAAAACCCCCCTCCCCTTAAGTACAATACTCAGTAGGTGCTTAACATTATAGCTTGCTTGCTGACTGTTAAAATAGATAAAGAAATGAAATAAGCAGAACCTACAGATGAAACAGGAAACAGCATGTTTAACATAAATATATATTCTAGTTTGAAAAATATCCAAATGAAGTAAAACCACAAGTTACAGGAAACTACCCGTTAGCTAGTGACAAAGAATTGCAGAGATGATATGTATGTTTTAAGCTCTCACTTTTACACACTTGATCGTTGTGGCACGAGTCAGGTCAAGTGTCGCTCTGGCCAGAGTGCAATAAATCATTGGGTCTTTCCATGAAGTCTGTGTCCAGAAGGTAATTTCCTGATATTTCTATTTCATCTGGTGCATTTGGTTGGGAATACCTGGCTTGACCAGCCGTAAAGTGGAAGGTTCCACCAGACCTGCAAGGAGTGGTCCGAGAGACTACCTTTGTGGGTTATATCGTAAGCCTCAGGCGCCCTAGAATTGTTTATCTAGAAGGCTGCGCCATTCTCCATTTGGCTGCTTTCGTATTACCTTTGCCAGAGTCATAAAAATGGACCTGAGAACACAACGGGTAGATAGTTGAAGCTCCAACGTCAGGAACAGGTGAGAACTTTTTACTTTGGGATATCAGCCAGACAGCCAACCTCTCGACAAATCAGGAGAAGGGGAGTCCAATCACCTCCCAGGAACATAGAAACATAGAAAAGTGACGGCAGAAAAAGACTGAGTAGTCCATCGAGTCTGCCCCTTTTTATTTTTTTTATTTATTTTTTTTTTTTATTTTTTTTTTTACATTAACCTTGTTGTCTGACTATGGATTTATCAAATGATTGTGCACCTCGGACAGACCTCAGTTAGTTATTTTTGGGTTGGAGAGTCTGGTATGAATGATGTTTGTATGAGACATCATCTGATGACGAAGTGAGTGCAGACCCTGTATAGGTGTCGTTCTCAGTCGGGTGGCCGCACTGAGCCACTGACCAAAGGAAGCACTGTCTATTAACCCTATCTGTGTCGAGGATTCAGACCCCTTACTGGATTCTCCAAACCTTACCCTACCCTCTGTGTCTGTCTTTGTGTCTGTTAGGGTACAGTTATGAGCGGGAAACAGTCTATTGAGTCACCCTTAGAGTGTATGATCTCAAACTTCAGGAAGGGATTTTCTAGGGACTGGAAGAAGAAACTGGAAACATTTTGTGAGAAGGATTGGCCCCGCTATGGAACGTGGTGGCCCCCACTGGGAACATTTGACTTAGAGACCATTGACGTGGTATTTGAACATGTTAGATCAGATTCACAAAAACATGACCAAATTTCCTACATAGATTGTTGGAGGAAAGTAATGGAAAATGACCCTAAATGGATACATGCAGCAAGGGAAGAACGGTGTAGAATTATGGTTATGACAAAAGTATTACCATCAGCTAAACAAACAAAACACATATATTACCAACCTGGAGGGGCAAACCAACCCCTCCCCCCATATATAGAGTGACAAGTATCAGGTGGGTATAGACAGGAGATAAGTCCAAATGCCCCATCCCGTGGGTTAAGGGAATCAAGTTATTGCCCTGCAGAGTCAGATACATCGAGCTTGTCAATGTCCAATCTCAGCAGACATAGTCCCATAAATACCCCTAGTTGTGACAATCTTACTATAAACAGAAGGCAAACAGGGAACTCAGTAGCAGCCAATGGGCGCTCAGGTCAAGTGTCCACTTCCACTCCGAAAAATCACAATGCCAATGGCCGAACTCTTGCCCCATCTTTCAAATTTCCTATGTAAATGCCCTAAGAGAACAGGCTGCAGGAGGATATCGGACTTTGTCACAAAAGCCAAACCCCTCTATCAATCCACAAAGGGGGAGAAAAAGAACCCTTTCTATGGGGAGAAACACAAGACCAAGCATTCCAAGACATTAAGACTTCCCTAATGCAGGCCCCCGTCCTAGGCCTACCAGACAGCCAGAAATGTTTCTATCTTTAAGTCAGTGAAACACAGGAGATAGCAGTGGGAGTCCTGACACAGTACCTGGGATCATGGCAGCGCCCTGTATTATACCTTTCAAATCAACTATTCACTGTAGCTCAGGGCTGGCCACCTTGTTTACGGGCCATCGCAGCAACAGCCCCCCTGGTGGCCGAAGCTGACAAGTTGTCGCTGGGTCAGGGAACCTATGTTCGAGTCCCACACCAAGTACAAGCACTGATGGACTACAAGGGAAACCACTGGTTCACAAACAGTCGAATGGTCAAATACCAGGCCATGCTGTGTGACAATTCCCAAATTCATTTAGAGACTGTCAGCACCCTAAACCCAGCCACTCTGCTCCCCACTCCACAACACCCTCCCTAACACATGACTGTCTCCAGGTGATGGATGAAGTCTACGCAAACCGACCTGACTTGAAAGACAGCCCCTTGGAAAAGCCAGATGTTCAGTATTTTATTGACGGCAGCAACTTTATAAAAGATGGGGTCCGACATGCAGGCTATGCAGTAGTCACACACAGGAGGCGTTGATAGAAGTAGGAGCCTTACCACAGGAGACCTCAGCACAGAAAGCGGCACTAATTGCATTGAACAGAGCCTTACAGCTGGCTGCGGGACTGAGACTGAATGTCTATGTAGACTCTAAGTATGCCTTCCTAACCCTTCTTGCACATGGGGCCCTGTATAAGGAGAGGGGACTTATTACATCCGGAGGGAAGAGCATTAAATATGGGACAGAGATACTGGGACTCTTAGAAGTAGTATGGGCCCCCTCTGAAGTTGCAGTGATCCACTGCAGGGGCCATCAGAAGGGAGACTCCCAAGTAGCCAGAGGGAATAGAAAAGCGGATCAAGCAGCCAAGGATGCAGCATTGCAGAAGCCTCCCACAACAGATAATGGCCCCTCTATTCCCAGTACCACTCTCTGAGTGGGACCCAGTCTACACAAATGCAGAACAAGAATGGATAGAGACTTAACCTAGGAAGTACAGGGAAGATCACTGGTATCAACTAAAGGATGGGAGAATTGTCATCCCAGCCGCTGTAGCTGCTGAATTAGTGTCAGAATTTCACAAAGGAACACACATGGGAAAAACAGCCATTGAAAAAGCCCTAGAGAGACATTTTTACATCCCCCGGTTACCTACACTAGCACGAGCTGCAGCCAGTAGATGCCTAGAATGCGCCCGAAATAACCCAAGACAAGGACCCGTGCGGGCCCCTGGAGTACAAGCTGTAGGGACCTCACCCATGGAAGAATCAATGGTTGATTTCACTGCTATGCCCCCAGCAGCAGGATACAAATATTTGTTAGTAGCCATTTGCGCCTATTCAGGTTGGGTGGAGGCATGGCCCACACGGACTGAGACTACAAAATAAGTGGTCAGATGCCTGACTCAGGAGATTATCCCCAGATATGGAATCCCCTCTGCCATAGGCTCAGATAATGGCCCTGCGTTTGTGCACAAATACCTTCAGGAATTAGCAACAGCAGTTATGATTACTTGGAAACTACACACTGCATATTGGCCCCAGAGCTCTGGAAAAGTGGAAAGAATGAATCGCACCCTTAAATTACAACTAGCCAAGCTTTATCAAGAAACCCAGATGGAGAGGACCTTACACTGTTCTGCTGTCTACCCCAACAGTCATTAAGGTGGCCGAGGTGACCCCCTGGATACACCACTCCACGGCAAAGCGAGCTGCTGACCACACAGACTCTTGGCAAAGTACAACAGATCCTCAAGACCCCTTAAGACTGAGATTGACCAAAGAAATCAGAGGGAAGAAATCCAGCCCTGGTTTCCGCACACAACTGTAAGCTGTGGAATCGACGCACGGTGGAAGATAGACGGACTGCAGTCCTGCTGCCAACACATTTCCGGAATGCTGCTGGTTCTACGCATGACAGAAGCCTGACGATATTCATCAATATGATGTTTACTAAAAATGTTTTCATAGGATTCCTGGTAGCCATAGTAATTACACTGACTAGGCCAGAAAGGGTGGAGGGAAAATCATGAGACCCATGCATTAAAACCATGAGAGTAGGGTCCATAACCACTGAGATGTTACTATGGCACTCTCATTATGAATACAAGGGCATAGTAACTGGTACCTGCATGCATAATGAGACTACCTATTCAATGTGTACCATAGGGAGTCAGGTAACCTGTTATGATCCCACCTATGCCCTCTCCAAAACCTGGCTAGCTGTTCGGAGCTTCAGCTCTACAGGCAAACTGATAAACCACACCCTGATCACCAACCCCAACACTGCAACAAGCCTGGTTTTTGATGTGTGCTCTGCCATTAACCTCAACCATTTCCAGAGAGGAAATTGTGGGGGGTTAGAATAAGAACGGGAGTACCTGATAAATGATAGATACATTTGCTCAGGGAAGCTAGGAACCGGTTGTTCTAGGGAAGAATGGAACTATTGTTCCCAGCGGAACTGTGTTGCTTGGGCAACATGGGCAGGGATGAACCAGGATGCTACCCTGCAAAACTTGCCCAGTTCATCCAGCTGTTCAGTAGGGAGTTGCACCCCTGTAAACTTCACCATAAATAACCATAAATAACCTTGCCCTATTTTTGACGCAATGCGGTAATAAGTTTAGGATAAGCGTTTATGGGAAAGGATCAGACCCCAGAACAATTGTATATATATAGCAATGGAAACAGAACACACAAAAAAGTGCCACTCATCAGCAATTCCATTACCTTTATAAAGGAACTGGCCCCCAGTATAGAAATACCCCCATAGTACCAAGAACCTGTTTATAGAATTGGCAGAAAGAGTGGCTGACATCGTCTAGAGGAAAAAAGATTTCATCAACAAATACGGAAAGGTTTATTCACAGTAAGAGTTGTGAAAATGTGGAATAGACTCCCTCCAGAGGTGGTTTTGACCATCGCGGTAGATTGCTTTAAAAAAGGCCTGGATTCCACTTCCCGACCAGCGCCGTAAATAGGTGGCGGTCGGGTTTGAGTGGCTCTACCGGGACATCATTTTTTAGAGCTGGCGGTCGGCCATCCGGGGGTAACAACCGATCCGGCTCGGGAGCCACTCGGTCGTTACCCCAGGGGGCGGGAGGAGACATCCCCCCTCCCGCCGCTTTTCTCCGGCCTCCCGTCCCACCGGGAGACCGGAGCGACAATCCAGCGCGTCCGCTGGCTGGAAGGAGACCTGACAGAAGCCGTAATCGGCTCGGATCGGGTCTCGTTCGGCAAATTCTGGAAGCGACGTAACGGCGCCAATTTTAAAAAAATGACAGTATTCATAATTGCCATTTTTGGCAATCTGAATACTGTGAAGTGCAAAGGAGGGATGGGGGGCCCTCCAAAAAGAGTACCTGTCACCATATATTACTATCACAAGGGATGTTTACATTCCTTGTGATAGCAATAAAAGTGATCAGATTTTATTTTTTTAAAGGAACAGTGCTAAAAATAAATAAAAAACTAAAATTAAAAAAAAAAAAAAGGATTTAAATCGCCACCGTCCCCACGAGCTCGCGCAGCAAAGAAAACACATACGTAAGTCGCACCCGCATATGAAAACGGTGTTCAAACCACACGCGAGGTATCGCCGCGATCGCTAGAGTGTGAGCAATAATTCTAGCAAAAGAACTCCTCTGCGCCTCTAACCTGGTAACCGTTAAAAAATTTTAAAGCGTCGCCTATGGAAATTTTTAAGTACCGGACTTTGTCGCCATTCCGTGAGTGCACACAATTCAACCCTGCTATGTATGGTATCTATTTACTCGGCGTAACGTCCTCTTTCACAATATACAAAAAAATTGGGCTAACTTTACTGTTGTCTTATTTTTTACCTCAAAAAAGTTAAATTTTTCCAAAATCGCGCTTGAAAGACCGCTGCGCAAATACTGTGTGACAAAAAGTATTGCAACAAACGCCATTTTATTCTCTAGGGTGTTTGAAAAAAAAAATATATAATGTTTGGGGGTTATAAGTAATTTTCTAGCAAAAAAAATGTTTTTAGCTTGTGACCACCAAATGTAAAAAAGTGGCCCGGTTGGTAAGTGGTTAATATAAATAATATAACTGGGTGATAACATTTTTAGGTAAAGTTGATCCAGGGTGAATCCGCTTACCTCTCGGGGGATCAAGAAGGAATTTTTTCCCCGTTATAGCAAATTGGATCATTGCTTTGCTGGGGTTTTTTGCCTTCCTCTGGATCAACTGTGGGTGAAGGATTGTATATATGGGATTATTTGGTTATATATCATTTTTTTTTTTTTGTTGAACTTTTGTCTTTTTTCAACCTGACTAACTATGTATCTTAAAGGTATCAAATTGTTATGTGTGTGGGGGGACTAATATGGGGGATCAGTGACCCTGAGAAACCTGAGAGATAGATTACAATGTGCTATTCAATGTCACATCTGAGAAACCCTCAGAGCGAGTGAAATCAGAATGGCACCTGAAAACCTCTATAATTGGGGAGTGCTGTATAGCCAGATCAGGACCCCTCTATAGAACTCATGTAGGAGAGATGGCCTGCTTAGGACAGCAGTTTTACAATGACACTTCTAAAAAATACATCCTGCCTGACCCACACCCTTTTGCCAGCCTCCTAAAGCAGAGGTCCGCCGCTACACATGCAGTAGCTGCTGACTTTTAACATTAGGACACGTACCTGTCCTGGAGTCCAGCGATGTCGGCACTGCCACCAATCTTCGGATCAGCTGGTCAGGTGCAGCAGCGGTCATTGTGGGTAACGGAACCCGGCAGTGGAGACTTTCGGCTTCACTACCGGGACCCTACTGCGCATGCGCGAGCCGCCGCTGCACTTTCTCACTGGCCGGGCGGTGCAGTAGGAGGAGGAGGGAGTCGGGCTGCTGACGTCAGCGGCCACGGCCCAGGCTCCCAGATGTGGGGAAAAGGACACCTGTCAAATACAGGAATCCCCCCTCCCCTGAAAGGTGCCAAATGTGACACCTGAGGGAGGAGGAATCCGACGAGCGGAAGTTTCACTTTTGGGTGGAACTCCACTTTAACCACTTCCCGACCGTCATATGCAAAATGATGGCCGGGAAGTGGCTTAGTTATCCTGACTGGACGTCATATGACGTCCTCAGGGTAACAAGCCGCCGCGCGTCCGGGGGGCGCGCATCGTGGCGATCGGTGGTGTGGGAGGTCAGTCTGACCCCCCGCAATACCGATCTCGGTAAAGTGCTTCCATCCGAAGCACTTTAACATGTGATCAGCCGTGACCAATCACGGCTGGTCACAGTGTAACAAAGGAAAGCCGTTTATCGGCTTTCCTGTACTCAGGTCTGCAGACCTGAGGAGTGGAGAGCCGATCGGCTGCTCTCCTGACAGGGAGGGTTTGTGCTGATGATTTATCAGCACAGCCCTCCCTCGGATCACCACCCTAGACCACCAGGAAGCCTGCCCAGGGACCACCAGGGATGTGCCCACCTAGGAC
This sequence comes from Glandirana rugosa, assembly GCA_018402905.1. Classification (NCBI taxonomy): domain Eukaryota; kingdom Metazoa; phylum Chordata; class Amphibia; order Anura; family Ranidae; genus Glandirana; species Glandirana rugosa. The sequence continues at coordinate 36,683 of BLSH010377668.1, read as the reverse complement.
CACCAGGGAGCCGACTAGGGACCACCAGGGAGCCGATCTGGACCACCAGGGAGACCCCCCTAGACCACCAGGTAAGAGACATAGTGCCCAATGTGGATGGCACTCAGTGCCACCTTCAGATGCCACCCTAGACCACCAGGGAATGAGTCCCTATCAGTATATATGCCCACCAGTGCCCCTATCAGTGCTTATCAGTGCCCCTATTAATGCATACCAGTGCCACATATCAGTGCCCACCATTGCCACCTACCAGCGCCCACCTATCAGTGCCCATCAGTGCCACCTGTCAGTGCCCAGTGCCGCCTATGAGTGCCAATCAGTGCCGCTTAGCAGTGTCCATCAGTGCTGCATATCAGTGCCACCTATCAGTACCCATCGGTGCTGCTTATCAGTGCCGCCTAACAGTGCTCATCATTGCTGCATATAAGTGCCTCATCATCAGTGCCACCTCATCAGTGCCGCCTCATCAGTGCCAATCAGTACTGCTACATCAGTGCCCGTCAGTGTAGCCTCATCAGTGCCCACCAGTGATGGAGAAAATGTACTTATTTACAAAGTTTTGTGACAAAAATAGAGAATTTTTTTTTTCAAAATTTTCATATTTTTTTATTTGTAGCGCAAAAAATAAAAACCGCAGGGGTGATCAAATACCACCAAAAGAAAGCTCTATTTGTGGGAACAAAATGCTATAAAATCTGTTTGGGTACAGCGTCGCACGACCGCGCAATTGTCATTCAAAGTGCAACAGCACTGAAAACTGACAATTGGTCTGGTAGTAAAGTGTTCTAAGTGCATAGTATTGAAGTGGTTAAAGGAGGTATGGGACGATCCAACAAAGGAATTTGACTGGAAGGTCCCAGAGAACCTGTACTGGATTTGTGGGAATAAAGCCTACTCAGAGCTTCCCCAGGACTGGACAGGAGCTTGTATCCTGGGTACACTGAAACCCTAATTTTTCCTCCTTCCCCTGAGGAGTAGAGAACAGCTGGGAGTCCCTGTGTACACAGGAACAAAGAGAAAAAGAAAATCATCCAGTCTAGAGATAGGAAGTTGGAAAGATAATGAGTGGCCCCCAGAACAAATTGTCCAGTATTATGGTCCTGCAACCTGGGCTGAAGTTGGGAGTTATGGTTATAGAACTCCTGTTTACATGCTTAATTGAATAATAAGGTTACAAGCGGTGTTAGCAATAATTACAACTGATACTGCTCTCAATATACTTGCTAAGCAAGGAACTAATTTACACTCCAAGCTTTACCAGAACAGGCTTGCATTAGATTATCTATTAGCTGCTGAGGGAGGGGTCTGTGGAAAATTTAATCTGAGTAATTGTTGTTTGGAGGTAGATCAGACAGGAAAGGTCATTGAGGAAATTACAGATAGGATGAGAAAGTTAGCCCACGTCCAAGTCCAGACATGGGGCGGGTTTAAGGCCAGTAGCTGGTTTGGGAATTGGTTCCCCAGCACATAAGGCCATGTTGGGAATAGTTGTAATAAAACTTGCAGCCTGCCTGTTACTTCCCTGTCTGATTCCCCGGGGAGCTAGAATGATCCAGAGCTTCATTGAAGCCACTGTAGAAGGAAAGGCTGCAACCCATATTATGGCTATGTGGAAGTACCAACCACTAACTCCCCAGGACCAAGCAGAGTCCCATTATGGCTATGTTGAAGTAGCAACCACTAACTCCCCAGAACTAAGCAGAGTCCCCACCATGCTGGGCTCTGTGACCCACAGAGTAAACTGTATATTTAGTAATGCTTTATCTCGCTCAAGCTTTTGCTATGATAGCATCAAAGGTAATGTGATAGCAGCCCTGTTTAGGCAACATGATTGAATTTGAACAAGAGATGGAGATTGTAACAAAATGATTATTTCAGATGAAAGGTTTTTTTACTTGCAAAAGAGTAAAGAGCTCCAAAAAAACGCCTACATCACCCCCTCCTTTTCCTGTAAGTGCCACGAATAGCTGTTTGACAGAAAAAAGGAAGTCAGCCGCTCACAGTAATTGTGAAACCTAGTGGGACTTTTTGGATAGCGTAAGCTAGCAATATATTTAGGAAATCACAAAATGCTACGTGCCCAGAAACAAATACGTAAAGTGTTCTAAATAGGTATATCTTTATCATTGGTTAAAAGAACCAAGAGTCTCCTCCTTAGAGGAAATATGTAATTGTGTTGCAAAAGCTGGTATATATATATATATATATATATATATATATATATATATATATATATATATATATATATATGTTGTAAATGCCCCTAAAGGGTCACTTGGCCTTTTGGAAATGAACCCTGCTGAGTCCTTTTTGCTAGCAAAATAAAAAGGTTTGATTTCCTGAAGAAGTCTGTTGTCCAGCTTTATCCCTGGTATCACAAGAAAATTGAGCAGTTTGCTGCTACACACTATATATGTGTGTATCATCATCTGCTGGAGATAAAAGACGTCACAGTGACTATGGAGGAAGAGGACGGACATGACGGGGGGGGGGGTTACTGGGTGTAAATAGAAAATAAGATCTTATTACCTCCTCTGGTGCTTCTTCCAATAATGTCTTCTATTTCCTGCCGCATGGAATCTCCTGTCTTTGTTCCAGATGACGTCCTGTTTGTACCTGACATCACTTCCTGCCTGTACCTGACATCACTTCCTGTCTGTACCTGACATCACTTCCTGTCTGTACCTGGTATCATTTCCTGTCTGTATTCAAAAGAAACTTCCTTTCTGGATAGAAGTGAGATCACCGTCTTGTGGAGTTCAAAGGAACTGCAGCCCCATGAAAAGTCTCATAGTTACCACTCCTGTAAAATATCTTACAGGGCTACCACCGAAGTTCAAATATAACACAAAAATGTAAGAAAAAATAGATACAGTTCTTATGTAACTAATTGTTTAACAAATATATTTTTTTATTACGTATAGAAAAGTCTTAAAGACACAGAACACAAGTTAACAACAAATGCATAGCTAATAAAACAGAAGCCCCCCAAAACGGATCCTTTTGGTGAAGAAAATGCAAAAATATATATATATATCAATCCATTCATAATGAAGATGGTAAACATAAATTGCAAGTATGTAATGTTCACATAGGAATGGTGGTGGAGATATCTCAAAGAACACTTTCTTGAAGGCTTATATAAATAAAATAATCCCCGAGTGAAAAAAGATGTAAAGCAATAAATAATATATATATATACGTTGTGATTCCAGATCTTCTAGATCACATAGAAGGAGGACTCATCGATGATTTCATACATTTGTTAAGAAGGATAGAAGAATCCTCAGAAGGGATCATGTAGGATGACAGGGAAGGCTCCTGACTGGTGAGATCATCCAAACATAATGATTACATCCATGGACTGGAGCGAGCTTGTTGGGGTGATAAAGCCAATCTGTAAGCACTGTGTAGATGTTATCCAAGAACCCAGCACACTCCAGATGTGGAGAAAGTCTCAAGGTGGATTTAGCCTGTCATTTATCATAGGTAGAAATGTCCACACATGGACTTCCACAGGGACCACGAGACTACATATATAACTTGTACAGTGACAGGTCTTCAGGAGGATTTAGCCTGTAATTAACTGCTTCCTGTCAGGCCTTTAGCAGAATGATGGCTGAGTGGGAGATCTCCCATCCTGGGTGGACATCATATGAAGTCCTCCAAGTCTAATGGCCATGCTGCAGCTCCACTGAATGACAGATCATTGTACCAGGCTGGCCCCAGTACCATGTGATCACTGTGACCAATCACAACAATCTCATGATAGCTGTACACAATGAATAGCTTTCATTCATAGGCATTCATTGTGTACTAGTGTCATGATCTCTGTGATTGGTCACAGTGATCACATGGTACAGATAGGACCTATCACATCTGTACCATGTGATAGCCATGACCACTGCTATCACAGTAGTACACCCTGTGTCTTTCATAACAATTACTGCTTATAACAGTGGTCATATTTAAAAAAAAAAAAAAAAAAACCTGATCACCTCCCCAGAATAGTTCAGGGTCAATATGTTAACACTGCATGTGTCTCTAGGTAAAAAAATAGTGTAAAAAAAATTGTTCTCAAACAAAAATTGAAAATAAATTATTATTATTATTATTTTAACATACTGCTACAAGTCAATATCAGTATCCCCACCACACCAGTATGATGATGTTGTACTGCTCTGGTGACAGTATGTAAAATAATTGTATATATATATATATATATATTGTTTACTTCATTTTCAATTCTGACAATAGATTACAACTTCAAAAAAAAAATTAGCACGCCTTCTAGTAAACACCTTGGACTGTTTACTTTCCAAAAGGGGTCATTTGGGGGTATTTGCACTGTCCTGGCATTTTAAGGGCCTCAAGAAGTGAGATTGTCTGTCATGACATCAGGATTGATCACATTTTAAATATACTGTATCTATCCCATAGTTTTAAGACTCTATAACTTTCACACAGACTAAACATTAACTAAATACACTGATTTGGGTTATTTTTACCAAAGAAATGTTGCAGAATACATTTTGGCCTAAATTTAGCAAGAAATATTATTTATTTGCAACATTTTATAACAGAAACTTGGAAAAATATGTTTTTTTTATTTTGTTTGTATTTTTTCTCCTGTATAACATAAAATAAAAACCCAGTGCTGATTAAATACCACCAAAATAAAACTCTATCTGTCTCAAAAAAATGATAAAAATTTAATGTGGGTACAGTGTTGGATGATCAAGTAATTGACATTCAAATAGTGACAGCGCTGAAATCTGAAAATTGGCCTGGGCAGGAAGGGGGTAAAAGTGTCCGGTATTGAGGTTAATTTCCATGAAACCGGTCCCTCTCTGACTCCCCCACACAGTTTTCGGCATGCTTCAGCAAAAGGAAAAACTTTGGTAATGCAAGCTGTCTCTCGAGGAAGGCAAACTCTCACTGCTATTCTGACTGCTATATCTGGGGTAATGCCCCTAAGAGTTTGGTTTCTTGTTTTTTACACTTGCCCATTTGTGGTGAATGATTCTCCCCTCCTTTTGGGATCTAAAAGTAACTCATCTTTTACGATTTTGGACTTTGTCTTTGACCATTCCTCCCCTGAATTCATTTGTTCCTTATCAGTCCCTAATTGGGGTGGGGAAGGTTTCCTCATTTGATCACCTCACTATAAATTTAGTAGAACCCACGGGGAAGTGAGAGACAGGGGGTTCAGGCAGAGCAATTTTCCTGACATGAGTAATGAGTAATTTTTCTGCAGGAGTAATCAGCAGCTGAACACAGCAGTTTCACGAAAGCAGCAAGAAAAGACCACAAAGAACTTTGCTCCATTCTGGACTGACTGCAAACCACCATGTTGGAAGGCATCTTACAAGTCTCAAAACTATCCCATCTACCCTTTAATATTCCCCCTTGTCTCATACTAGTATCCTCTGTTTTCAAATTCTCATTTCTTTTCCCCTCTTCTCCACCCCAAAATTTGCACATATCACCTTCACTTCTACCCTCTCCCTACTACTGCTCTCATTGCCCCCTGCTAATACTTAACCCACCTGCTGACCCAAATACCAGGACAGGGAAGTAAGTGCACTCATACACATCCCACTCCCATCTTACTTTATTTTCCCTCCTTCTTCTCCTAACCCCTGGGGATATCTCCCCTAATCCTGGTCCTTCAGTATCTCACCCCCACACCCAGGTCCCTCCCTCCTCCAGCATTATCTTTAATCTTCTCAGTCATATCTCGATCCCTCTGCTCCAAAAACCACCACCACCTTCTCATCTGCCCTCTGGAATGCCTGCTCTGTCTGAAACAAGCTCACTTCTGACCGTGACCTTTTTGTTTCCCACTCCACTAACCTTCTTGCAATCATGGAAACATGGCTTCAAGAGTCCGACTCTGCCTCACATGCAGCCCTCTCCCATCGAGACCTCCACTGGACTCATTAACCCAGACCCAGTGGACAGAAAAGAGTTAATTTGCTTCTATCCCCACTGAGCACCTTTCAAGTATTTCCTAACTCTCCCTCTCTATCCTTCTCTTTTGAGACACATTGTATTAATCTGTTTTCTACCACTTCTCTAAGGATTGCAGTGATCATCCTCCTGGACCGATGTCACACTTTATTGATGTCTTCTCTGCCTGGCTACCCTACTTCCTCTAAAATACTCACTATTATTCTTGGTGATTTTAACATCCCCATCCATGTTAACAGCCCGGCTGCATCTCAACTTTACAATCTTAATCTCATCCTTTGACCTAACACAATGGACACATCCCCACTCACTCTGATGGGAATACCCTTGACCTTGTTTTCTTTTATCTTTGCACCTACAATCTCACCATTGCCCCTTTCCTCTCTCTGACCACAACCTCATCACTTTCACAATGTCCTTGCCTCCCACCACCTGTCCCTCCAAGCAGAAAACAATTACCCGCAGAAACCTTTGCCACGTTAATCCTTCTGTTTTCTACTCTGCAACTGTCAACCTCCATGACAAAATCTCACCGTCTTGCCCTGATGGGCCACCTCTGTCTACAACAGTTCACTTTTATCCACACTGGACTCTCTTGCTCCTCTCACAACACAAAATGCCAGGCCCCAACCATTACAACCTTGGAAGACCGACAACACCAGAAACTTTAAGTGTCATATTTGAGCACTGGAGTGAGTGTGGAGTAAAATCAAATTCCCCCAATATAAATCTGCCTTCTTAAAATACAATTCTATCCTTCATGCTGCCAAACAAGCCTACTTTGTCGCTCTCATTAATACTCTGTCCTCCAGTCCTCATTGTCTTTTCTCTACTTTCTCCACCACCATCTCCACCCAGTAACTCGCCCACTGCTCATGAGATTGGCAATCCCTTTAAAATCAAGATTGATGCAATTTGTGGGGAAATCTCCACTGCACAGACATCGAACCCACTTAATATACCCTGTACAAATCCGCTGTCAACACTCTCCTCTTTTGACCTTGCTACTACCGAAGAGGTCTCTATATTTTTCTCAGAAGCCCGCCTTACCACCTGCCCCTGGATCCTGTTCCCTTACATTAATTACGGTCACCCTTTTCTTCTATCCTATGCTCCCTCCCATCTTTAATCTCTCCCTCTCTATTGACACCTTCCCCTCCCCTCTAAAACATGCCCTGATCACCCCCATACCTAACAATCCCTCATTGGACCCCTCTCCTTGCTCTCGTTTGCATCTAAACTTTTAGAAAGCTTAGTCTACATCTGTCTTAGTGCCTACCTCACGGACAACAACCTTCTTCACCCCTTACAGTCCAGCTTTCGCTTACTACACTCCCTTGAAACTGGTCTACTGAAAATGACTAATGATCTACTAACTGCTAAAACCAATGGCCACTACTCCATACTCATACTACTAGACCTCTCTGCGGCCTTTCATACTGTTGACCATCCCCTCCTCCTAAAAAACTCCACTCTCTTGGCCTTCAAAACTCTGATCTCTCCTGGTTCTCCTCCTACCCATCACAGTGCTCCTTCAGTGTTACCTATAACTCGGTTTCCTCCTCTCCCCTTCCTCTTTCTGTAGGGGTACCTCAAGGTTCTGTCCTTTGACTCCTTCTCTTCTCTATCTACCATCCACGAAAGACTCTACTAACGGACGGCCCCACTGACGATCCCATCCGCACGGATGACTAGCTGCTTACTAGGTCTCGGGGAACTGATGCCATACTCTTCACCGGTTGAGCATTCTCCTGGTTCCATGTGCCATACCCTTTTTTTAGTCATGTGAGTAGCCAATTGGCTGATGTCTTTTTCATAAAATTTCTTACGGTTTACACTTAGAGGCGCCTCCTTCTTGTTTCTTGTCTACAGGTGCGGTTTTGGCTTTCCCTCACACGAGAGCAGCCCTTGGTGTGTATACCGGATTTCTTCTCTTTTTTATCCACATTATTGGACTATTATGTACTTTGTTCTGGACTTTGATGGTTAACAATAGGGATAGGGACTCTATGCACCTGTTGATGCGCCTGATACTTGTTGTTTTTTTTTTCTCTTCTCTATCTACACCTCCTCCCTTGGTCAATTAATAAATTCCTATGGTTTCTAGTACCACCTCTATGCTGACAACACACAAATCTATCTGTCTACTCCTCACCTCACTCCTGTCTCTCTTACATTACTAGCTTACTAACCAACATATCAGCATGGATGTCACACCACTTCCTCAAACTCAATATTTCTAAAACTGAGCTCATAATTTTTCCTCAAGCCCGTGCCCCCTCCCCGACTTCTCCATCAAGATCAATAATACAACTATTAGTCCCTCCCTTCATGCCAGGGTGCTAGGTATATTCCTAGACTCTGACCTGTCCTTTCAGCTCCAAATCCAATCACTGTCCAAATCTTGCAGAGTTCACCTCCGCAACATCTCCAAAATATGCCCCTTCCTAACCATTGAAACCACTAAGCAACTTATTCACTTATTTGTTATCTCTCGCCTTGACTATTGTATCTCCCTCCTCATAGACCTACCTCTCTGCAAGATATCCCCTCTTTAGTCCATCATGAATGCTGCTGCCAGACTCATCCACCTTACCAACAATTCAGTGTACACCACCCCTCTCTGCCACTCCCTTCACTGGCCTTCATTCAGTATCCTCCACCCCTCTCTGCCAATCCCTCCACTGGCCTTCATTCAGTATTCTCCACCCCTCTTTGCCAATCCCTCCACTGGCCTTCATTCAGTATCCTCCACCCCTCTTTGCCAATCCCTCCACTAGTCTTCATTCAGTATCCTCCACCCCTCTCTGCCACTCCCTCCACTGGCCTTCATTCAGTATCCTCCTCCCCTCTCTGTCAAATCCTCCACAGACCTTCATTCAGTATCCTCCACCCCTCTCTGCCACTCCCTCCACTGCCCTTCATTCGGAATCCTCCACCCCTCTCTGCCAATCCCTCCACTGGCCTTCATCAGTATCCTCCATCCCTCTCTGCCAATCCCTCCACTGGCCTTCATTCAGTATCCACCTCACCTCTCTGCCAATCCCTCCACTGGCCTTCATTCAGTATTCTCCACCCCTCTCTGTCAATCCTTCCACTGGCCTTCATTCAGTATCCTCCACCCCTCTCTGCCAATCCCTCCACTGGCCTTCATTCAGTATCCTCCACCCCTCTCTGCCAATCCCTCCACTGGCCTTCATTCAGTATCCTCCACTCCTCTCTGCCAATCCCTCCACTGGTCTCCATTCAGTGTTCTCTACCCCTCTCTGCCAATCCCTCCACTGGCCTTCATTCAGTATCCTCCACTCCTCTCTGCCAATCCCTTCACTGGTCTTCATTCAGTATTCTTCACCCCTCGCTGCCAATCCCTCCACTGACCTTCATTCAGTATCCTCCTCCCCTGTCTGCCAATCCCTCCACTGGTCTTCATTCAGTATCCTCCTCCCCTCTCTGCCAATCCCTCCACTGCCTTTCATTCAGTATCCTCCACCCCCTCTGCCAATCCCTCCACTGGCTTCCCATTGCCCAACGAATACAATTCAATACACCAACAATAACATACAAAAGCCATTTACAACTCTGCCAGGAGCTATATCACCAATCTTATCTCTAAATATCACCCAAACTCCCCTTTCCGCTGCTCCCAAGACCTCCTGCTCTCTAGCTTCCATGTCTCCTCCTCCCATACTTATCTCTAGGACTTCTCCAGAGCCGCCCCATCCTCTGGAACTCACTACCCCAATCTGTCTGGTTATCTCCTACTCTGTCCACTTTTAGAACAATCCCTGAAAACTTATCTCTTCAGGGAGGCCTATAATGCCTCCAGCTAACAACCAAATCTTCTACTTCCCTCATCAGTTCATCCCTTACAGTTACTACCTTTTGTTTCACCAGCCCCTCCCTATTAGATTGTAATCTCACAGGAGCAGGGCCCTACTAAACCTCTTGTATTGTTAATGTATTGTCTCCCTTTATATTGTAAAGCACTGCGCAAACTGTTGGCACTATTTAAATCCTGAATAATAATAATAATAGATTGGGACTTTGCTGCAATTTCTGCTGCTGGTGGTAAAACAACAGAAGAATGCAAGTGGGGGGAAGCAAATCCCGATCTGACAGCACTCATGTAAATAGAAGTCGGCAGCTGTGTGTACAGACACTGACAGGAGGAAGGAGCTGAAGAGAGAGAAAACTTCGCCCACCCCACCTATTTCCAGCTCTCTCCTCCTCTCATGCACACTTCAGCACTGGACTGTGACAACTGTGCCCCTCCCCCCACCACTCCTCCTTCCAGTGCAGCTCCTGTTTTCCTGTGATTACCGCTACTGGTTTCTGAATACAGGAGGGGAAGAGAGCACAGCTGTTAAACTCACTGGCCTGTAATTGCCAGCTTCTACCTTGCTTCCATTCTTGTGGATAGGTAAATTATTAGGTGTCCGCCAGTCATGGGAAACTTCTCCTGTTAGAAGAGATTGCTAAAAAGATCCATCCAACAACTATGCCTCGCCAATTAAAGTAGCGCAGTGCTGAATAGCAATAAATGCCCAGGTCATGAAGGGGGCAAAACCTTCTGGAGCTGAAGTGGATAATTAACAAAGTGTTTACCTATGATTGTCAACTTCATCTAGTGGCCATAATACAGTATTTTTCCTGAAATACCGCCATATGTAAACATAGTAAAATACAACATTATGGCCACTAGATGAAGCCAATGATCATAGGAAATTAAATATGGCAAAAACTCATCACAGCTGGATAAAGGTCGGTCACATTCATTCAACTATTTTTTTTACAATGTGAAGACTTTGTGAAAGCTTACACCACAAAATGTACTCAGGCAACAAAAGGCAATGACTCCATTTTTATTTTTCTACTGTTATCAATGGCCAACACAGTACAACACTTCATCCATGTCTTTGGTGATCTCTGATCTCCCTATGAACTGTTTCTTACATGATGAAGATCAGCCATGGAGTATATCTGAGGTGTATATCAGGGTGTGCTTCTTCCCCACATGAGACCTGTGATGTCCAGCACCATTCATATAGAAGACATTTCCCACACTCAAGGCACTAATACACCTTGAGGGTTATGTGGGATCCCTGATGTACAGGAAGGTGGCTTCTCCCCTGTGTGAGATCTCTGATGTGTGTAAAGATCAGACTTCCGTGAAAAACATTTCCTGCACTCAGGACAGGAATATGGCTTCTCCCCCGTGTGAGATCTCAGATGTGTGTAAAGATCAGACTTCACTGAAAAACATTTCCCGCACTCAGGACAGAAATACGGCTTCTCCCCCGTGTGAGATCTCTGATGTTTGTAAAGAACAGACTTATGTGAGTAACATTTCCCGCACTCAGAACAGGAATATGGCCTCTCCCCCGTGTGAGATCTCTGATGTGTGCAAAGATCTGACTTTTTTGAGTAACATTTCCCACACTCAGAACAAGAATACGGCTTCTCCCCCGTGTGAGATCTCTGATGTGTGTAAAGATTGGACTTCTTTAAAAAACATTTCCCGCACTCAGAACAGGAATATGGCTTCTCTCCTTTGTGTGCTCTTTGATGTGTGTAAAGATTGGACTTGTCTGAAAAACATTTCCCGCACTCAGGACAGGAATACGGCTTCTCCCCAGTGTGAGATCTCTGATGTGTGTTAAGACTGGACTTGTCCGAAAAACATTTTCCACACTCAGGACAAGAATACAGCTTTTGCCCTGTATGCAATCTCTGATGTGTATAAAGACTGTACTTCTGTGAAAAACATTTCCCGCACTCAGGACAGGAATACGGTTTCTCGCCTGTGTGAGATCTCTTATGCACATTAAGTTTAGATTTTAAACAAAAACCCTTCCCGCACTCAGGACAGGAATAAGGTTTTTCACCTGTGTGAATTCTTTTATGCACATTAAGACGGGATTCAAAATGGAAACCCTTCCCGCACTCAGTACAGGAAAACCTCCTATTTGTTGGAAGGACGGCACCGCCCCTTACAGTCTGAGGTTCCTCAGGATAAGAGGAATATGATGGTCCATCTACACTGTGTGGTGCCGGATGGACATTTGAGGTAGCCGGGTTTTCTCCTGGACTATACTGTGTGATGTCCTCATCTTCTACTTTACAGTCTGGAGACAAAGTGAGACAATCCTCTGAGGTTTTCCTCATCTCCCGTCCATCTACTGAAATAGAAATAAAAAGGTTATTACTAGACATGAGCTGATTGGTTCCCCTAAACCAGGACTCCGCCCACATCAGGCAGCTTTGTCTCTGAGGATCTTACAATTCCCCCCTCAAGGTAACGAGTAAATGGCTCCTCTGATCTTCTACCAGTTCATTTCTTTATCCATGGACCTTAGTCAGAGAGTGAGGAAACAACGAGAACTGTCTTTTATAGGAGTGACAGTGATGAGGGGATTATAGGACGAGGGTCCCCACCCCCTCTATCACTCATTGCC
>BLSH010377668.1:0-15933 GCA_018402905.1 Glandirana rugosa | reverse complement strand
ATATATATATATATATATATATTGTGGGTGATCAGCTTCAAGTGGAGGGTTTCTCCAAACAAGTAATCCAGCCGTATGTCAGGTTTAAGGGCTTCCTGTCCGTGTTTATTCACCCAGACAATAAGGATGAACAGAAAGGTCTCCCACGCAGGGGTAGAAAAAACAGTTCTACAACCAAAGCATTCATCAACTGAAAATAAGCCTCCTGGCTAACAGACAGACCTCACAGGGTCTGCTTCAGACCTGCAGGCATATTCCTTCACAACCTGCTCCTTCTCTCTCAGCCCCACACTGATTATACACACGTCAGGCAAAATTATACCCCAGCTGGGGAGCAAGGTGTGACCAATACGTAACCCATTGCTGCCTACAGACCTCTCCCTGCTAGCCATTTACCTTAGGAATCTCAGGATTGTATGTGGCAGATATACTCCAGCCACAACTGACATGGGCTGTTTGTGACATACCTCCCCCCTCTGTTTGAACCCACGGGTTCAAACACCAGCTATTAAACAGTGGGTTCTAGAAAGGGCATCTGCATTTTTGTGGTTGCAACCAGCCCTGTGTTCTACTTTAAATGAAAAATCTTGGAGGGCCAGGAACCAATGGGTAACCCTTGCATTATGGTCCTTAGCCTGGGCCATCCATTTCAAGGTAGCATGGTCTGTTATGAGCCGGAAGTGGCGCCCCAGCAGGTAGTACCATAGAGCCTCTAAGGCCCACTTAATGGCCAAGCACTCTCGCTCCACAATACTGTAATTTTCCTCTGCCGGGGTCAACTTTTGACTCAAATAGACCACCGGGTGTTATTCTCCGCCTATCAGTTGTGACAAAACAGCCCCCAGACCTACACTGGAAGCATCGATCTGGACCACAAACTCTTTGCTAAAGTCTGGGGCCACCAACCAAGGCTTGTTACACAGCGCCTCCTTTAGGCTTTGGAAAGCTGCTTCAGCCTCAGGATTCCACTTAATTGTTACAGAGGAGCTTTTTCCCTTGGTGAGGTCAGTTAAGCGTGCTGCCAGTGTGGCAAATTTTGGGATGAACCTTCGATAATACCCAACCATGCCTAGGAAGGTTCTCACTTGTTTCTTGGTGGCAGGGGCAGGCCAGTCTTTAATGCCTTCTACCTTATGGACTTGAGGTTTGATTAGGCCCTGGCCAATGGTGAATCCCAGATACTGGGCTTCTTCTAACCCTATGGCACACTTCTTTGGGTTTGCGGTTAAGCCAGCGTTTCTGATGGAGTTTATGACAGCCTGGACTTTGGGTAGATGACTTTCCCAATCTGTGCTCCAAATGACCACATCATCCAGATAGGCTGCAGAATAACCCTGATGCAGCCTAAGGATCTCATACATTATCCGCTGGAATGTAGCAGGAGCTCAATTTAACCCAAAGGGCATCCGCACATACTTCCATAACCCCTCAGGTGTTGCAAAAGCAGTTTTCTCTTTTGCTTCCTCTGTCAGGGGAAACTGCCCATACCCTCTAATGAGATCCAGAGTGGTTACGTACCTGGCGGGGCCCAACTTCTCCACCAATTCATCAACCTGGGGCATTGGATATGTATCAAACTTTGACACCTCATTCAGTTTCCGGAGATCATTGCAAAATCTTAAGGACCCATCTGGGTTGGGAACAAAGACTATAGGACTAGGTCGAACATGCTCTGAACTTCCTCGGCTACTGCCTGTCTACAGGCCTCTGGAATACAATAAGGCTTAAGGCGTACTTGAACCTTGGTGTCAGTGACAATGTCATGTTTAATTACATTTGTGCAGCCGGGCAAGTCTGAGAAGAAGTCTTTATTGCACTGTAAAAACTCCCTCACTTCCTGCTATTGGGACCCCGACATGGACTCAGGTATCTGAACTTCCCTTTTGCCTCCCTCTTTTTTAAGTGGCAGATCACCCAAGGCTAGGAGAGCTTCCCTGTCTTTCCATGTTTTAATTAAATCTACATAATAGATCTGCTCTTTCTTCAGCTCCATCCTTTTCCAGTATCTCATTGGGTCCTTGCCACTTAGCTAGGAACTTACTTTCCATCGTGGGGACTAAAACAAGTATGCGATCCCCCGGATGGAAAGTCTGAACCTTCGCCAACCTATTGTATACTCATCTCTGGGCTTCCTGGTCTTGTGTTCTCGAACCAGGGGCATTACTGAGGCAATCCTATCCTGCATGGCTGAGATATGTTCAATGACACTCAGGTAGGGAGTAGTTTCAATCCCCCAAGTTTCTTTATCAATATCCAGCAACCCTCTGGGATGCCTCCCATATAGGAGTTCAAAGGGTGAGAACCCCGTGGAAGACTGTGGAACCTCTCTAATGGCAAACAGGTATGGCAGTAGACAATCCCAATCTCTCCCATCTTTAGCCACCACCTTCTTGAGCATATTCTTGAGGGTTTTGTTAAACAGTTCTACTAAACCATCTGTCTGAGAGTGGTATACTGAAGTATGCAAATATTTAATGCTAAACAATTTGCACAATTCTTTCATCACCTTTGACATGAAGGGAGTCCCTTGGTCAGTTAGGACCTCCTTTGGGATCACCGTACGGGTAAACATGTGGAACAACTCTTTGGCGATGGTCTTTCTTAAGGGGACAGCCTCGGGGTACCGGGTGGTATAATCCATGATGACTAGGATGTACTGATAGCCTCTTGCAGACTTAACTACTGGCCCTATCAGATCAATGGCAATTCGGTCAAAAGGAAATCTCAATCACAGGCAATGGTACCAGTGGGCTAAGGTAATGGGGCATAGGGCTACCCTTTGACACTGAGGACATGATATACAATAGTTTTTCACTTTGGCATGTATCCCAGGCCAGAAGAAGTGCTGTACGACACATTCTTTTGTCTTTTCATAGGCCAGATGACCACCCAGGGGGTGTGTATGGGCCAGGTTCAGCACTGTCCTCCTAAAGGGGCCAGGTACCACGAGTTGTTCCACAACCTCACCCTGAATTTTGTCAACCCGATACAACATGTCATGCTTAACCGCCATATGAGGAAACACATTTTCCAGCCCCGGGCTACCAGGGTCCCATTGTTTAACTTCACATTTTCCCAGGCTTGTACCAGAGTAGGATCCTGTAACTGGGCGGTCCCAAAGTTGTCCCGAGAAACCTCTAGCTCTGGCACGCCGGGCAACTCTAGGGTCTGAGGGGTCACCTCCGGTTCACCCACATAGGCTGCTAGGGGAAAAGACACATTTTCATAAGGGGTCACCCCTACAGCATTTTCCTCAACCTTTGGTTCAGAGGGTTTGGGGTTCCCCCCTTCAGTCCCACTAGGAAGTCCAGGCTCAAGGCCCTTTTCTTTCATACTGCAAAGTTCCTGGAACAAAAGAAAGTCTCTCCCCAATATTACACTGTACAACAGGATAGGGGACACAGCCACTTCATGGCAAACAGATCCTGAGCTGGTTTCAAAGGTCACCAGCGCTGAGTGGGACTTCTTACAGTCACCCTGCACACATACCACTCCTACATGTATGGACCAGGGTGACCAGACTTCCAGAGTCCAGGAGGGCATGTACACTTTCCCCCTTATTATTATTTTTTTTTAACAGAAAGTGTTTTATTGTGCATTTAGACAATTACAGACAACAAAACAACGTAGAGGAGTATGTACTGTGCAGCACGATCATTAAAACAAATAGCAGATCAGAGACTGGTTCTTGTCAGAATTCAAACCTCACCATCAATCACAACAGTACGGATAATACAGTTGAGCAGCAACAGCTATATCCCCAGGGGGGGCACGCAGGGTGGCTCTAGGTGGCATCTCTCCCCCCACAGGTGTCTATCCAGTCAGCCCAGACCTTATTGAATTTCTTTGGGCAGTTCCTACTCTCATATGTTATTTTGTACAACGGTAGCGCTTTATTGACTGAGGCTATCCATGTGGCTCTAGTAGGGGCCTCCGGCAATTTCCATCGAAGGACAATCTTCCTCCTGGCATAAAACAGGGCAAAGGCAATACAGAGTTTGGTGTATCTATCCCCCCCGAAGTCCTTCAGATGGCCCAGGAGAAGAGTCAGAGGATCCTGCGGGACCTCCACCCCACAAATTTTACCCAGTGTGTCTGCCACATTCTGCCAGTATGTACTCAGGCGAGGACAGGACCACATCATGTGCAAAAATGTCTCGGTCTCCTGTGCGCACCTAGTGCACGTTGGGCTAAGGTGGGGAAATATCATGACGAGCCTCTGTGGGGTGTAATAGGCCCTATGCAGAAATTCTAATTGGATGAAACGGTCCCTAGCCGATATCATAGTCGGTATAAATGTGATGACACAGTCCTCCCATTCTTCCTCCCCCAGGGTCGGTATATCAGCTATCCACTTATCTTGAGTTCTAACTGTCCTAGAGTCATGAGTCACTGTGAGGTACATATATAGTGATTACAGAGGTTTACCCATTGTGCCAGATATGAGGAGACATTCGATAGGGTCAGGGTCAAGGGATATCTGATGTGGGAATTGTGCCCTGAAAGCATGCCTTAGCTACCAAAATCGAAACTGAAATGAGTGAGGGAGATTGTATTTTCCTCGCATGTCCTGGAAGGACATAAGGGTATCACCGGACATAATGTGCTTCAGATTAACTATCCCCCTAAGCACCCACAATACTGGGTCCGGGATTTGTTGGAAGTGTGACAGGTTAGGGTTTCCCCACAATGGCAAGTTTGGTGAAATGCACGAGGGCTTCTGGCCCGCTGCTCTAGCGATCTTCCATACACGGACTACCACCCTCATGGAATTCATGACCACCTCATGGGCCGCACCTTCCCAAAAAAAACAAATTGGATAGTGCAGCGTAAGATCCCAGGATCGCAGCTTCCAAGGTCATGGCCGGATTCTGTTTAGGCTGGGAGAACCACCATCTGACAGTCACAAGGACAGCCGCCCAGTAATACAGTAAAAAGTTCGGGAGGGCCAGCCCCTGACCGAAAGCGGGAGGTACAAAATCTTTTTTGGTACCCTGGGGGGTCTCCCAGCCCAAATGAAGGAGATCACCACAGACTCCAACTTCCGAAAGAAGCTTTTAGGGATGTGCGTCGGTATGTTTCTACAAAAATTGAGAAATTTGGGAAGCTAAATCATTTTCAGCAAGTTACATCTGCCAACCGGAGATAGGGGAAGGGAGCGCCAGGTCTCACATTTTCCCCTTATTTTTACCACAGAGTTTGGCATGTCTGGATCAGCGACCAGGCCTTGGTACGCAAACAGGGACATGCGTCAAACTACTCCACATTCCACAGGCTCGGGTTCAAGGGACACTTGGCAGCGATGTGCCCCTACTCACTGCAGCACCAACACAGGGGATGCCCATGGGGTCTTCTGGGGCTTCCCGGACAGGATCTTTCAACAGGGGGTGATGCTCTGAGCACTCTCACTGGCCTTTCAGGACTTCCGCTTTTCGGCTTTACCAACGGTGTTACTGGGGTTGACCGGGCGGCCACAGGAGGGGGTCTTTTGATCATCAGGGATCGTGAAGCTGCAGATCCAGCGACCAGGTCCTGCCCCGCCAAATAGCGTTCCACCAGCTCAACCAGGACATCCTTTGAATGTGGGTCAGATTGCCTCACCCACCTCTGCAACTCAGCTCTCAGGAACCGGTCCATGGTAACTCTTTCCACTATTTGGGGCCCTGTGAGTATCCGTTTGACCAGGTTGATTAGGTCATACATTTGGGAGCAGGGGGATCCATCTGCCTTGAAACTGCTGTTTACTCGATGTGCTCTTACTGCTGCGGAGACTCCCAGACGCCGCATGATCTGTTTTTAGTTTGTCATAAACTAGGGCATCCTCAGCGGACAAGTCAAAGTATGCCTTTTGGGAGTCCCCAACTAACAGTGGGGCCACCAGCACAGCCCAGCTGTCTTTAGGCCAGGCCTGCCCCTCAGCGGTTCTCTCAAATGTACATACAAAGGCTCCACATCATCCTGCAATGTCATTTTTTGTAGAAGGTGACTTTTGGTGCCTGGCAGGGTGTCACCAAGGGACCCTGTGAAGACATTTGCCATCTGGGCTGGCATCCGCTGCAGTATTTTAGCTAAGGCCTGTCTTTCTCAGCTGCCTGAGCCTAAGTAGCCACTGGAGACCCAGTCGTCTGAGCCAGGGCAGCCATAGCTTGCTGGTTGGCTGCTTGGGCTAGTCTATAAGTCTCTTGTTGTGCAGCAGTGGCTTGTTTATAAGCCTGTTGCTGTGCGGCACTACTCTGGAGCAAGGCCTTCAACAAGTCCTCCATGCTGCAAATTCACACTTATACTGCAGTACACTGTGCCTTTAAGTGGTATATATACACTGCTGTCCTTTTAACACCGCTGACACAACGTTCACACAGATTATTTCACTGCAGTCTTTTAACACCAGGTTCACAGTGTTGCCAGTACTTGCCTTTCAGCGTGGATCAGTAGCGGGCTTGCACGCATCCATTTCCACCAATTGTGGGCGATCTGCTTCAAGTGGAGGGGTTCCCCAAACAAGTAATCCAGCCGTATGTCAGGTTTAACCACTTAAGGACCGGAAGGATTTCCAGCTTTAGGACCGGAGCCCTTTTTGCGATTTGGCACTGCGTTGTTTTAACTGAAAATTGCACGGTCGTGCGACGTTGTACCCAAACGAAATTTGCGTCCTTTTTTTTCCCACAAATAGAGCTTTCTTTCGGTGGTATTTGATCATTTCTGATCGCCGCTATAAACAAAAGAAGAGCGACAATTTTGCAAAAAAACCCAAATTTCTTACTTTTTGCTAAAATACAAATCCAAAGAAAAAATATAAAAAAACATTTTTTTTCATCGGTTTTGGCCGATTTATATTCTTCCTCATATTTGTGATAAAAAAAATCGCAATCGGCGTTTATTGATTGGTTTGAGCAAAAGTGGCAGCGTTTACGGATGATGAGAATTCATTTCTGGGGTTTTTATTTATTTATTTTTTTTTTACTAGAAATGGTGGCGATCTGCGATTTTTAGCGGTACTGCGGTATTTCAGCGGACATGTCGGAACATTTTGACACTTTTTTGGGACTATTGGCATTTATACAGCGATCAGTGCTATAAAAATGCACTGATTACTGTGTACATGCCATTGGCAGTGAAGGGGTTAACCTGCAGGGGGCACTCTAAGGGTTAACTGTGTTCCCTGGGCGTGTTCTAACTGTGTGATCACTGCCCTAGCTGGGGAAGGGAAGTGATCACAGCCTCCATGTAGAGGAAGGCTGTGATCACAGCACTTCCCCCTCTCACAGAACGGAGGTCCATGTTTACTTACACGGACCTCCGTTCTTTCACTCCGGGGGGGGCATCGCGGGTGGCCGAATCCGCCGCACCCGCTCCCTGGCCCTCCCAGGACACAGTGAGCGCGCGCGCTGGGCTCAATCTCACGGCCGCCGTCATATGAAGGCGATCCGCGCTATCGAGCCACACTGTCGCCGTCAATTGCCGATCAGCCGTCGGCAAGCGGTTAAGGTCAGGTTTAAGGTCTTCCTGCCCGTGTTTATTCACTCAGACAATAAGGATGAACTGAAAGGTCTCCCTCACAGGGGTAGAAAAAACGGACCTACAACCAAAGCGTCCATCAACTGAAAATAAGCCTCCTGGCTAACAGACAGACCTCATAGGGTCTGCTTCAGACCTGCAGGCATGTTCCTTCACAGCCTGCTCCTTCTCTCTCAGCACCACACTGATTACACCCATGTCAGGCAAAATTATACCCCAGCTGGGGAGCAAGGTGTGACCAATACTTAACCCCTTGCTGCCTACAGACCTCTCCCTGCCAGCCATTTACCTTAGGAATCTCAGGATTCTATGTGGCAGATATACTCCATCCACAAATGACATGGGCTGTTTGTCACAATATATATAATCTTACACTTACAAGGACTGTATATAGGCTACACGAGATCTATAAACTGCACTGACTGTATATAGGTTACACTATATCTATATACTACACTGCCTGCACTGACTGTATATACTCTACACTGTATATATATATATGCTACACTGCCTAAAACGCCACTAACTAACCTAGCTCAATGCTAGCTCTCTCTGTCTCCAAGATAACACACTACATACGGCCGCTGTTTAAGTGGCCTTATATAGTACGGGGCATGGACTGAGACCCCTGAGCCATGATTGGCGAAAGGCACCCTGCCTTTGGTCAATCATGGCTCTCACAGCAGAGCATGCTGTGATTGGCAAAAGCATGCAGGTCATGTGCATGCTTTGGCCAATCAGTGGGTGTCATTTCCCGTGGTCTTGCACTGCATTATGGGGCGCTCGAATTTGCTGCGAGCGCCCCATAATGTTTGGAAATCACCAAATGGGCGGATGCCGGATGTTCGAGTATAACTTAAGTTAACAAACACATTTTATTGATGGCATTTTGAACGCACAGAGATACTGTGACAAGATCCGGAGGCCCATTGTCGCGCCATTCATCCGCAACCATCACCTCATGTTGATGATAATGCACACCCCATGTTGCAAGGATCTGTACACAATTCCTGGAAGCTGAAAACATCCCAGTTCTTGCATGACCAGCATACTCACCGAACATTTCATCTATTGAGCAAGTTTTGGATGCTCTGGATCAGCGTATACGACAGTGTGTTCCAGTTCCTGCCAATATCCAGCAACTTCGCACAGTCATTGAAGAGGAATGGACCAACATGCCACAGGCCACAATCAACAACCTGATCAACTCTCTGCAAAGGAGATGTGCTGCACTGCATGAGGCAAATGGTGGTCACACAGAAAACTGCACATTTTAGAGTGGCCTTTTATTGTGGCCAGCCTAAGGCACACCTGCGCAATAATCATGCTGTCGAATCAGCATCTTGATATGCCACACCTATGAGGTGGATGGATTATCTCAGCAAAGTGCTCACTAATACAGTTTCAGACAGATTTGTGAACAATATTTGAAAGAAATAGGCCTTTTGTGTACATAGCCAAGAAATCATAAATTCTGCCAGGGTATGTAAACTTATGAGCACAACTGTATGTATTTATACATGGGGATCATTGTTGTAACATGACAAAATGTGGAAAATGTCAAGGGGTATGAATACTTTTTCAAGGCACTGTATGTTCCACCTATTTCTCTGCACACCTCGCTCCTTAAGACTGCATTCACATTTGAACGTAGTGTTTTTGCACATTTTTCACACATTTCCATGCGGCGTTTTCAGCTTTGGCTTTTTTATTTCTCTTCACATATACATATAGAAAGTAACTTAAAATACAAATCTATATTTTATGAATAATAATAACAAGTAAGACAAAAAAAGCTCTACATTGCCAAAACTAGTTGTGTTCCTTGATGAAAAAAGTAACAGCATGGATACAGGTTTCCGACTTCCAGTCCTGGTCACACACGGGCAATCACACGCGCAACAATGAGTCATTATTCATCAGAACAATGTATGTTTTAAATACTGTATGACCAGAGGATCAAAAACCACAAGAATAGACCACCTCCAGACCTGCAAAGTGCCCAAAAAAAGGAGCCAGAAAAAAAAAGGGATTTTATTAAAACTTACCGTAAAATCCTTTTCTCTGAGTTCACTGACAGACACAGCCCTCTTTGACATGTGGGGTTAAATGCACATCCTACCAGGAGTTGACTAGGCAAATAGAAAGAAAACAAGCTGACCCCTCCCAGGTGGCCGTCCTCTCTCTCCCATATAACCCCCCTGCTCTGCTTAGCATATCAGTTCGTAACAAGCCGTACAAACGCAACACAGAGGGGTGGGTGCTGCGTCTGTCAGTGAACTCAGAGAAAAGGATTTTAGGTAAGTTTTAATAAAATCCCCTTTTCTCCTACGTTCACTGACAGATGCAGCCCTTCATTGGCAAGTGGGGATGTCCCGAAGCTGTGTCAGTCAAGAGGGGTGGGTAAACGACAACAACTGTAACCAACAGAATCCTCTCAGGAGGCGCCAGCCGCGCCTACACCGCCGCCTGTAAAACTTTACGGCCAAAACAGCATCCGCAGATGCTGACACATCAACTTTGTAAAACGTAGTAAACGTGTGCACCGAGGCCCAAGTAGCCGCCTTGCACACCTGACACACCGAAGCCTGGTGTCTGAAAGCTCAGGAAGTGCTAACTGCCCTGGTGGAATGAGCCGTGACTGGAAAAGGGGGTACTTTGCCCCGAACAGTATACGCATGAGTCACGGTCTGTCTGATCCAACGGGAGACAGTAGCCGATGAGGCCGCCAGTCCTTTGCGCGGACCATCCGTCAGCACAAACAACGCATCAGACTTCCGAAATTAGGCTGTAGTGGCCAAGTACACCCGCAAAGCCCTCACGACATCCAAGGAATGTAACTCAAATTCCTTGGGATGCGACGGGTGCGGACATAATGAAGGAAGAACAATATCCTCATTAATGTGAAAAGAAGAGACCACCTTCGGTAGAAAAAAAGGAGGACGCAAGACCGCCTTGTCCTTATGAAGGACTAAGTAAGGAGACTTGCAGGACAACGCTGCCAACTCAGACACCCACCTAGCGGATGTGATGGCCACCAAGAAAGCCACTTTCTGCGACAGCAATTGTAGGGGAATATCCCTGATCTTCTCATATGGCGGTTTCTACAGCACAGAAAGCACCAAATTCAAATCCCACGGCGCCAAAGGCGACCGTATCCGATGAGTCACATGGCTTACACCCTGTACAAATGTACGTATCAACGAATGTGATGCCAAAGGCCGTTGAAAGAGAATCGCCAGAGCAGAAATCTGACCCTTGAGAGTACTCAATGCCAATTTGTTATCCAGGCCCTGCTGCAAAAAGGCCAGGACCCGGGACACAACGTAAGAGCGAGGGTTCCAACCCCCCGCCTCACACCAGGCAATATAGGCCTTCCAGGTCAGATGATAAATCTTGCGCGAAGTACACTTGCGCGTGTTAGAAGAAGAGTGTGATAAGGGTTAATTGCATGTGGGTGTGGTTCCCTCTGAGTTGCTGAGAAGCAGCTCTATTTAAACTTCCTGTTTCCTGTAGCAAGTGTTGTTCGATCTATAACGTTACCGTGACCTGTATCTGCTCTGAAGTGACTTCCTGCATCTGTGACCCCAGCTATCTTTGGACTTTGTTTGCTTTCTGCCTGCCCCGACCTCCAGCTTGTCTACGACCCCTCTTCTGCCTGATCCCGTGTACTTCCGCTGCCCGCACATTGCCGACCCTGCCTGCATCCCGACCATCCGCCTGTCTCATCCTTCTGTACCGCTTTGCCAGCACGTTGCCGACCCGGACTGTACCACTACGCTTCTGCCAAGCACGAGCTTCAGCGGACCTGCACCCACCACCAGCGACCACGTCCAGCCCTCGTGCTCCCCTGTGCTCCCGAGCTCCCTGTCTACACTATCAGGGGTTCGCGAACCAGGGCCGTAAGAGAGGTTGTCCCCTGCATAAGTCAGACTCGACCACCAGGTACGTGACAGCGCGCTTTAAGCATGGTAGGGATCACGGAGTCAGAGACACCCCTATCCCTCAACACCTAGGACTCAATAGCCAAGCCGTCAAAGCCAGCAAGGGTAAAGCAGGGTGCAGGATCGGTCCCTGCGACAGCAGATCTTCGCGCAGCATAAGATGCCAGGGAACATCTGTCACCATCCGCACCACGTCGGTGTACCAAGGGCACCGAGGCCAATCCGGAGCTACCAGGATTGTCGGAATCCCTTCCGCTTCTATCCTGCGCAATAGCCGCGGTAGAAACTTGATGGGAGGGAAGGCGTACAGGAGATGATACCGACCCCAAGGCGCTACCAACGGGTCCCTTGTTCTGCACATGAAGGTCTGCACCTTGTGATTGAACCTGGACGCCATGAGGTCCACGTCTGGCTTGCCCAACTTGTGGCAAATCTGGCGGAACACCTCTGGATGTAGGGACCATTCCCCCTGATCCAGCGTCTGGCGACTGAGAGAATCCGCTTGCCAATTTTCTACGCCCGGAATGTAAATGGCGGAGATTGCCGGCACGTGAAGTTCTGCCCACCTCAGAATGTGGCCTGCTTCCGCAGCCGCTGCCGAGCTCCTCGTTCCGTCCTGATGGTTCACGTACACCACCGCCGTGGCGTTGTCCGACTGAATCCAAACCGGGAAGCCACGCAGCCTTACCATCCAGTGGGAGAGGCAGAGCCTGATCGCCCTCAACTCCAGCACATTTATCGGAAGGCGGGATTCCTGCGCCGACCAATGGCCCTGAGCAGACAGCTGCCCCAGGACCCCCCCCAGCCCGATAGGCTGGCGTCCGTCGTGACTATCGACCAATTCAGGGGGAGGAAAGACTTCCCCAACGTTAGAGCCGTGGCCCTAAGCCACCAGGTCAATGATCCTCTGGTCTGATGATCCAATCTGATCAGCTGGTCCAGGGACAGCGGAGACTTGTCCCACCGTGACAGAATCGCTTGCTGTAGGAGCCGAGTGTCACTCTGGGCGTAAGGTATCGCCTCGAAGACTGAGACCATGAGCCCCAACACCCGCATACAGAACCGTAAGGAGGACCACTGGCGTGACCGCAGGGTTCGCACCGCTGCTTGCAGTGTTAGTAACTTGGCCGGAGGTAAGAACACCTTTGCCTGCTCCGTGTCCAGAATAAGACCCAGATATTCCAGTCGACAGGACGGTGTCAACGTCGACTTCTGCAGGTTGATCAGCCAGCAGAAGTCTTTCAACGAGGCATTGGTGATAGCCACACTCTCCTCCAGGGCCGAAGCAGACTCCGTTTGCAGGAGTAAGCAATCGAGGTGTGCTACTACCGCAATGCCTCTCTGCCTCAATAGCGCCAGCACCAGAGCCACCAGCTTGGCGAACACCCGAGGAGCCGAGGCCAGACTGAAAGGAAGTTCCACAAATTGGTAATGTAGATCCCCCACCACAAAGCGCAGAAAACGCGGGTGCCGGGGACAAATGGGAACATGGAGATACGCGTCCCTGATAACCAACAACGCCATGAAATCCCCTTGGTGCAGGGTGGCCACGACCGATCGGACAGATTCCATCCTGAATTTTCGCGCCTTCACAAAGTGGTTTAGCGCTTTTAGGTCCAGGACTGGCCTGACCCCACCCTTTTTGGGCACCACAAAGAGGTTTGAATAGAAGCCGCGGAACCTTTCCAGCTGAGGTACCGGCACAATCACCCCTTGTTCGGAGAGCGTCTGAACAGCCCCTAGGAGAGCCTCTCGACGCCCGAGGGAGTCTCAAGTTCGATGGGAAGAACCTGTCTGGGGGTAGAGTGCTGAACTCTATACTGTATCCTGAGGACACCACTTCCTGCATCCACCGGTTGGAAATGCGGGCAGTCCACCTGTCTGTGAACCCCAGAAGTCGGCCCCCCACGCGAGAATCGGGTGGGGGCAACCCATCATGCGGAGGAGGACTTTCCCTCCGTCTTTTCGCTCTTGCGCTGCCAGGGCCGTTTACTGGACCCCGAGACAGACTTGCCGGGCCTTGAACCTTTGCCCGCTGCACCGGGCGCACGAAAAAAACCTCTTCTGACCCGAAGAAGCAGGACCCTGCTTATGGCGCAACTCCCGCCACCTGGGCTCCGGGAGAAAAGTACTCTTCCCCCTGGTGAAATCTTTAATGATTTCATCCAACTGTGCCCCAAAGAGCTGACCACCCTGAAAGGGAAGATCCGTGAGGCCCTTTTTAGACACATGGTCACCCGACCAACAGCGTAACCACAGCACCCGTCTGATAATGACTGCAAAAACAGACATCTTAAACAGCATGGGAAGCAGGTCCAAAGCTGCGTCACACAGGTACCGAAGACCCTGTATCAGATGGTCCATCCGCTGTGATGCCTCAGGCGAGCACCCGCAGCTCAACTCATTGAGCAACTCAGTCGCACACTCGGTAAGGGTTTGCGCCACCACGGCTGACGCCAGAGCTGGTCTCATGGCTGACCCCGCCACCAAGAACAGTGCCTTGGATACCGCTTCCGTCCAGCTAGGGATAGCGTACAGCGAAACGTTTGGGCAAGGAAAAGGAATTCTGCGGACGCTGCCATTCCTTATAGATCAGCTGGTCAAAGAATTGATCATAGGTATAAGCCCTAGGGGACCGAGGTGGCTTAAAAGACCCACAAACGTACGCCGTCTCCTGCGACTCCCTGGCTTGGTCCAGTCGCAAGGATGCACTGATATTGGTGATCAGGGAGGCCACCAGTGCCCTCTCGTGCGCTACCGAGGCCCCCTGGTCTTCCTCACCATCTGAGGGCTCCAGTTTACCATCTGAGAGCTCCACGGCGGTCCCCGTGACCACTGAGGCCCCTTCCGGTTCAGAATCCTCCCCTGAGGAAGGAGGGGGGGTGGACGCTTTTTAGGCACCCCCTTAGCATGGCAAGGCACCTCCCGGGGGAAAAATTCCCCCAATATGGACCTTAGCTGATCCAGGGGGACCAGAGGGCCCAGTGCAAGTTGCGCTTCCACCAACTCCTCCTGGGAAGAATCCGCAGGTTCAGCCGCCATTGCGCCACCCGAACACTGACAGGCCAAAAGGCCCTGACACCCCCACAATGCAGCCCCACCACTGCCCCACAGAGCAACTGGGAGACACCCAAGAGGACTGCACCCACTGCTCCCAGCACCTCAGGGAGAGCCCAGCTATACTTGCTGTGTATAATTGCCCTTCAAGAGCTGCGTCCCAGGAGTGCTTTGACCGCCAGTCAGGAGCCTACGCCGCTCTGTGCCTTCCACCCTGTCCCAGAGGGAAAGAGGAAGAAGCTGCGTCAGCTGCACGTTTTCATCCACAGGCACATCAAACAGAGCTGCTGAGCGGTCACAAGAGGCCAAAGCCTGTCACACAGGCCGCGACTACGGCAAAATGGCCACCGGTCCACCACTAGAGGCCAAATAGCCCACAAAATGGCTGCGGCTACGGCAAAATGTCGGCAATATGCCGCAAAATGGCGGCGGATTGCCGTATGGCAGCTTGAGCGCTGGGTGTGGTGCAGGGGGAGGGGGGTGTAGGAGGGGGCGACACAGACCAAAACAAACAGGGGGGACCTGTAGCCCTAGAAACCCTCCACCGGCCGGCCTAGTCCGCCAAACGCCCAGCCCCCCCTCCACACCCCTAGGGGGGAGAGAGGGAGTCACTCACCAATCCGACGGGCGTAGCGGGTAGCCACCCGGTAGCAGACATTCCTCCCATCTGGTGGGGAGGGATGCTGCAGGCCAAGCGCCCCTGGACTCGAGCACAGCTCGGTCACTGGACGCAAGTGGGGGTCACCCACTGGCCTCCCGCACGGAACGGGTACGATGCGGCGGACCCCGCCAAGGCTAAGGGTAGCTCGCATCGGTCGGCCGTGCTGGGGAAATTTCAGGATTCGAGATATCCTCTATGCCCCAGCCAGCTACTTGATAGCAGTCTTCATCAGATAGCTTGAAAAGCCCAAAGAAGAAAAAATCTGGGGAACCGCAGGTCCCAGCAGGGAACCAGGTCTAACTCCTTGCACTAGGCATAAAAAAACTGATACGCTATGCAGAGCAGGGGGGTTATATGCTGGAGTGAGGACGGCCCCCTGGGAGGGGTCAGCTTGCTTTTTTTCTGTTTGCCTAGTCTACTCCTAGTAGGATGTGCATAAACCCCACTTGTCAATGAAGGGCTGCGTCTGTCAGTGAACGTAAGAGAAATTATTATTTTGCTAGAAAATTACTCAGAACCCCCAAACATTATATATATATTTTTAGCAGAGAACTTAGGGAATAAAATGGCGGTCATTGAAACTTTTTATGTCACGCGTATTTGCGCAGCAATTTTTTGAACACTTTTTTTTTGGAAAAAAAGTTTCATTAACCACTTCCTTACTGGGCACTTAAACCCCCCTCCTGCCCGGACCAATTTTCAGTTTTCAGCGCTGTCGCTCTTTGAATGACAATTGCGCAGTCGTGCGACGTTGTA
>BLSH010377569.1:0-30570 GCA_018402905.1 Glandirana rugosa | reverse complement strand
ACAAAACACAGACTCGTACGAGTCAACACGAGTCGACACGAGACACGGATCCTGATTCCTCTGCCCCATAAATAGAGAAGAGTCTGAAAAATTCTATAAAGTCACATCTTTAGTGAAAAAGTGTGTCAAATTTTCGTCTAATAGAAATTGGTGAAGTCGGGGCCTTCCTAAAGGTCGAAATCCTGGCCTCGGGAAAAACGCTAAGCCGTGACGCAGCAAAATTGACTGTTAACGCGCCAGCACGCTGTAACATGGGTTTGCTTTAAACGCAGGAAAAAAAGGGTATTTATCTCGAAAGAAAACCACCATAAACTAGTGGCGACGCAGTAAATTCTACACTGAAATATCTTAAAAAGTCTGAGAAGAGATAAATACCCCGTCTCCTTAGTCCTAGGCACAGAGCACAGCTGAGCACAACTGAGCATGCTCAGACACAAAACAAGGAGTAATTCCTTGAGAAGTTAGTAAATACCAAAATCAGAGTTATTTTACACACACTTTTTGGGAGTGAAGAGGAGAGTTATTTTTCCAAGTGCAAGTTTCTGCCATTCATTTTAATGGTACAATTGTTACTTTATCAAACAAATCCATTTTATGTTGAGATGAAATGTATCTGTCTCTCAAAGGTGTCTTTACAAACCACAAACAATACCATTGCTTATGGAAATGTAAAATTAGTCCCATTTTTTTTTTTATTCTTTTCAAATGATCCTAATTTGCGCCCCAAAAATGTGATATGTGTACCAACATCAGAAATAAAAATGTCATTATCAAAAATCTGAGGATAACTTTAATATAATAATTTTTTTTTATTATATAATAATTTATTATATATTCTATGCTCACGCAGCAAGAACCACCAAAAATCTCAGATTACATTTAGAAGATTTACTCCTGACTAATGTAAGTCCAATATATTCCTAGACATGCAGTATCTGTGTATTTATGAGTAGGAGGCCTTGATGTGTGTAAGCCCTGTGGTTTAAAAGGTAACAATTCTGTCTACCATTGGAGGCATCCTGAGTTTGATTCCCAAGCATGCCACTTCATGTAGAGATGTTGTTTGTCCTCTCTATGTTGTTAAACATGACTCAGGGCCTTACCTAAATTATGGCTAAATGTAGTATTTATGTGTAGGAGGGTTCCTCCACCATTGCAAATCTTGCCAGATATACAAGCTAGGCAATGGGGATGCCTGCCTTTACACGCACATGATCTGTAATGGCATCCCAGTCTGTAGGGTTCAATATTCAGTTGGCCCAGCCTTTGCAGCTATAACATCTTCAACTCTTCTGAGAAGGCTGTCCATAAGGTTTAGGATGTTTGTCTATGGGAGTATTTGGTCATTCTTCCAGCAGTGCATTTATGAAGTCAGGCACTGATGTTGGGTGAGAAGGCCTGGCTCACAATATCCACTCTAATTCAGCCAAAAGGTGTCCTATCTGGTTGAGGTCAGGACTCTGTGCAGGCCAGTCAAGTTCCTTCACCCCAAACTCACTCATCCATGTCTTTATGGATCTTGCTTTGTGCACTGGTCCAAATCATTTGGTGGAGGGGGGATTATGGTGTGGGGTTGTTTTTCAGGGGTTGGGCTTGACCCCTTAGTTCCAGTGAAGGGACCTCTTAAGGCATCAGCAAGACATTTTGGGCAATTTCGTGCTCCCAACTTTGTGGGAACAGTTTGGGGATGGCCCCTTCCTGTTCCAACATGACTGCGCACCAGTGCACAAAGCAAGGTCCATAAAGACATGGACGAGGAAGGTTGGTATGGAGGAACTTGACTGGCCTGCACAGAGTCCTGACCTCAACCTGATAGAACACCTTTTGGCTGAATCAGAGCAGAGACTGCGAGCCAGGCCTTCTCATTCAACATCAGTGCCTGACCTCCCAAATGCACTTCTGGAAGAAAGAACAAACATTCCCATAGACGCACTCCTAAACCTTATGGACAGCCTTCCCAGAAGAGTTGAAGCTGTTATAGCTGCAAATGGTGGCCCAACTCTATACTGAACCCTGGGCTGCTGTTATAGTTCATGTGTGTGTAAAGGCACATTTCCCAATACTTAAGACAATCTATTGTATATTACTTGTGATACTGAGCATGGCTATGGACTTAGGGCTGGTTCACACCACAGCGATGGACAACACATGTGCTCACTGCTCAACAGCTTAGTGGCTAGCAAAACCACCTGGCACCCAAAAGGTTGCTGGTTCACGTCCCACATGTTTGTGTTGAAGTTTATAATAAACCCCTGATTGGGTTTCTCACCACAATCCAAAGACAGGCTGGCATTTTATTAGTCTCTTGTCCAAATAGTCTGTAATGTAAGCAAGTTATTTTGGGACTTTAAATTGGAAGCTCATTGCAGTCAGGGACTTGGACATTTCAAATTGTAGGGTTTACACTTCACAGGTACATCTGGT
This sequence comes from Glandirana rugosa, assembly GCA_018402905.1. Taxonomy (NCBI): domain Eukaryota; kingdom Metazoa; phylum Chordata; class Amphibia; order Anura; family Ranidae; genus Glandirana; species Glandirana rugosa. The sequence goes on along the minus strand of BLSH010377569.1, from coordinate 28,146 downwards.
TAGAAAACTGTTGCTTGCATCAGTGTTTCCCAACTCCAGTCCTCAAGGCATCCCAACAGGTCATGCTTTATGCTTTCAGGATTTCCCTCAGATGAAACAGCTGTGGTAATTACTAAGGCAGTGGAACTGATCAAATCACTTGTGCAAAATAATAGAAAGCCTGAAAACATGACCTACATGACCTACAAGTGGTTGTATGACCGTTGTACTGTGTGTACAGAGAAGTTGGTCCAACAACGTTGTACATGCAAAACAGGCATGCTTAGAAGTCAGGAACGCTCAGAAGTGTCCATTCTGGGAAACCTACGTTCCTAATTCACAAATCACATTCACCTGAACTTCCTCCTTATACGCTCTTAACACATCACTACGTTAGGCTTGGTTGTACAATCGCTTAGTGCATGTCAGTACGCAAGACACAACAGCCAACATCCAACTTGGTCTAAAGTTGGACGTTTGGTTGTAGAAAAGAGGAATTTCTTGGGCAATTTAATATAATAATCACAATGATTAACGTGTGAGTTGAACTTTCCCCATCCCTGCTGTTGAACAACAAGAAACAAACTCCCTAGATGGGACTTTCAATTTGGAAGACCAATTCATTCAGAAAGAGAGAGTATATTAAAATGAACAATATTTATTAATATAGTTAAAAAACAACAAAAACATATCACAGAATTAGAGCCAGAAATGGACACAATACAAGAATAGCAAGAGGGAACAAGCCAGATGAAAACCTGGATTGCACCCACTGCCTAATCAGACAGAAAATATTGACAATGACATAAAAAGACCACTGGACTGCCTCACACAGGGGACAGAACAGGACCCAACGCGTTTCGATGTCAAGGTGGTAGATATCTTCCTCAGGGGTAGGTGGTCATAAGTTAAAAACACAAAAATCATCTACATGACAGGAAAAACAACAGAACAGAATAAACACAAATATGTACATCAAAGCATCATCAATTGTCACAGAGACCATTTTGGAATGGGATACTGACCAGATACTTCATAATTATAGTATAATAGTCGGGAGACATCCACTCAACACTGTATTGGAGATGTCTGTAATAACTTTTGAGAAATAATAAAAAAATTAGAGAAAAAAAGGGGACAAGGACTCCCCAAAAAGAAGACAGGATTTTTCAAGAGCAGAGCCAATTGCCCAAGCAGTGGCTATAAAGGTTCCTGAATCAAGGAAATAAGAGGGGTGGTATTGCATTGCTTTGACAGGTGTCTATAACAATTAGTTTGCTGCAATAGAAACCAATATACATACCAATGAAAGATATAGCAGGGATAGAGGCGCTCCAAGGTATGGGGATGATGAATTTGGATCAATATCAGACCATCCAGGGTATAAGGGTGGTGTGATTGAACCCCAAAAGGGGATTTTACTAACATAAGCAACACAATCTAAAACAAAAAAGAGTATAAAAAACATAATCGGGTTTTAAACAGCCCACCAGGGCTGCAAAGTAATACAGTGATTTTTGCATAATACAAGCAAATTACCTGCATCAAAGGGTGGCCGGGGAGAAATCAAATGCCGGATGTTCGCATATGGTAGCCCCAAAGAAAGGGGCACTTAGGGACCAAGGTGCTATCGTCTAAGCCAATTCAAATATAAGGTACAGCACCAGGTGTCTAAAGAGAAAAAGGAGCAAAGGGATAAAGAAGGCTCATAATGGGGTTTGTCAGAGTGGGTACAGTGAATGAACAACCAGAAATAAGGGTCAAAACAAAACAGCCAAAGTCCTACCTTAGGTGCAATGTAAGTGTGTCCATACTAATCCTCCAAACCATCCGGGCGCTCAGTCCTGGATGAATGGCCAGTTCTACAAGCACCTTTTAAATTACTTGGAGAGGAGTCAATTAAGCAGCAGGTGGAATTGCTCTGCCCACCACACCTGACTCAATCAGATGGGCGGGTGTAAGGATAAGGGAGCAGAGAGGTATCCCAGCAATCAGCCCAAAAAGGGCAGTTAGAAAATATAAAAGGAGGATCTCCCCCCACTACAGCTGACGCTGTTAAAAGGGCGGACAAGGAATCCGGGAAAAACATGGGGGTGTGTCGCTGCTGTCTGCAGAGAAACACTCCCGTAGTTTCCGTCCAGGAAATGACGTAAAGGTGTCAGAAACAAAATGCGGCACAAAGCCGCACATCTGGTTTGAAGGAATGAGGACACACAAGGAGCCCTGGATCACAGGGCTAAGCGACCGCTCAGCACATAATGGCAGCACAGAAATACAACGCACTCTAATGGCAGTGTGACAATACACCACTCTAAGGCTACAGAGGGGCCCAACAAAAATAAAAAAAAAGAGAGAGGGGGGAAAAATGAATGCCGTTTAAAGCAAAAATTACATACAATAAATATGAACGGAAACAGCAACAAAAACAAAAACAAAACCAAAAAATAAAAATTTAAATAAAATAAAATATAAAAATAATAATAATAAAAAAATAAAATAATTTGCTTTAAAATAAAAAAAATGTAAAATTACATTAAAGATTACATTGAAAATTACGTTGAAACCACTGGGAACCCTGGCAGGATAGTAAACCATTCCTAAAATTGTCGTACCTACATGTTTGTTGAGTTGAAACAAAAATGAGGAAGAAAATTGATAAATCTGCAGAAAGATCGATAGATTACACTTGAAGGAATGAATTACAGACAACATCTATAGAGAGTAGGAATTTTTAAGTATGGTGAAGATGGATACTTCTATGGTAGCTTACAACAAGTAGTTATGGATTAATTCACTTCCGGACCACCCGATGAAAAGCCTTCCAAAAATTGTTTGTAAGAAATGGCCTCATTGAGGCCAGGGTACACTGTGGCCCGCAGGTAAAAAAAATCCATCTTTGTTCTTTCTGTAATAAAATTTTATTGAAGTCCCCCCCTCTGTCCCCCATATGGACTCTATCGAGAACCAGAAAAGAAACCTTTGGAAAAAGGCCCCTGTGTTGTTTGGTAACATGTCTTCCAAGAGGTAGTTCGTTAATTCATTTCTTCATCGTGACAATATGTCAGTGTGTGCGTGTACGAAAATCATTAATAGTTTTATTGACATAGAATGCTGAGCACTCACAGAGGAGGAGATATACTACCCCCCTTGTGCTGCAGTTAGCGAAATGCCTGGGTCTATAAGATTCACCGTTCGGTAGAACGGTCGAATGGGTGTCAATAAAGCGGCAGAAATTACACCCGCCACATTTGAATGTCCCACATCTTAGGCAGGGATCTTTTTTGCCCCCAACTTTAAACTCACTACTTGTAAGGATGTCTTTTAGAGATCTTGCCCTTCTATAAGTAAAAGCAGGGTTCTCTGAAATAAAGGATCCTATAATGGGGTTTGAGCGCAACAAATACCAATATTTCTGAATGATCTTTTTGATTTTATTATGTTGTCTAGAATATCTTGTTATAATCCGAGGCAAATCGGTGTCTTGATCTCTTTGTTTGGGGTTGTACAGTAAATCATGTCTATTCCTCGACAATGCTTTTTTGTAGGCCTTCTTGAGGCAGGAAGCAGAGTACCCACGAATCCGCAATCTATCTCTAAGCAAGTCGGCCTCATATTTGAATGTTATATAATCTGTGCAATTCCTACGCAGCCGTAAATACTGGCTGTATGGGATTGAACGAAGCAGAGGTTGAGGGTGGAAGCTCTCTGCATGTAGCAGGGAGTTGCCGGCAGTAGGTTTTCTATAGAGATTATTAGTGAGTAGGCCGTCTTCTCCATTTTGGATACTGACATCCAAAAAGGTGATCTTTTTAGGGTCATGACGCATAGTAAATCTAAGATTAAAGGCGTTGTCGTTAAGGGCCTGTAGGAAAGAGTCTAAATCCCTCGCAGGTCCATCCCACACAACAAAGATATCATCTATGTATCTGCACCAAAGGACCACATGGCTAAGGAGGGAGGACAACGCGGTCGATTGGTGCAGATAAAGTTCCCACTCCCCCAGGTACAGATTGGCGTAGGATGGGGCACAACAAGTCCCCATCGCTACGTCCTGCACCTGGAGGTAGTGGGAACCATTAAACATGAAAAAATTGTGATTAAGCACAAAATCCAATGCCTCCATCAGAAAGTTAATTTGTTTGCTTTCAAAACGACTATTCTGTAGCAAAACCCGTCTAATGCTGGCCAAGCCTTTGTCATGTGGGATGGAGCTATAGAGGGCCTCGACGTCAATCGTGTCCATAATTGCCGTGGGAGGAATAATTAGCCCATCAATATTATGCAAAAAGTGCAGGGTGTCTTGCACATAACTGGGTAAATTAACAACAAAAGGACGTAACCATTGGTCGATCCATTTACTCAGATTTTCAGTGAGTGATCTATTGCCAGAAACAATGGGTCTACCAGTGGGGTGATGGAAGTTTTTATGCAATTTTGGTAAACAATAGAAAGTGGGGGCGCGGGGCCAGGGGGTACGGATGAATTCCCATTCATCTTTCGAGATGGTGCCAGAGGCAAAAGCTGAGTCTACCAATAGGTAGAATTTTTTCTGGAAGGAGTCAATTCTGGTGGCTGATATTGGACGGTACCATTCTGAATTATCAAGAATGGACATACACATTTCTACATAATAAGTACTGCTTAGAATGACGACATTTCCTCCCTTGTCAGATGATTTAATGACAATGGAGGAATTGTCGGACAAGGATTGAAGAGCTGCTCTTTCCTCCCGCGATATGTTGTCACAGGGGTTGGGTTCAATTCTGAGTTTTTTAATTTCACTACAGGTGTTTTTGATAAATGCCAAAATATTGGAGTTAAGATTAAGTGCCGGGAATTTATCAGATTTCTTTTTCAAAGGTGTTACAATTTCTTTTTGGGCGTCAGTGCAATAGATTCGCTCTAATAGTTTATCTAGCTCGGCCCGGTCAATTAACGCAGACGGGTCGTTCTCATCCATGAGTGCGAGCATCGCATCAATGGCTTCCAACTCTTGTATAGCCAGAGAAAAATCCTTGTTGCTATTCTTAGAGTATATTTGCTTCAAAAGTAACTTACTAGCAAACAGTTGAAGGTCTTTGATGGCCTCAAATTTGTCCATACTTGAATCGGGGCAAAAACGTAGGCCACGACCCAAAACTTTCATTTCAGTGGGTGACAGTGAAATATCAGAGAGATTCACAACAGTGAGATTGTCAGTGACTAAATTCGATTTGCTCACGAGAACATCGTGAGGTGTTGTTGTGTGATCCCTAAAAAATCATTATCCTCATTGGTCATAGGAATAGTGCTATTGTTGCTTAAGGGTGTACATATAGAATTTTTAACAAGAATGGTAGGATACAAAACGTGCTGGTGCAAAGAGTCAGATAAGAAAAGATGCAAGCCATCACCAGAAAGATTACCCGACACCTGAAGTGAAGCTTCCTGTTGTGGTGTTAGAGGGATGTGTGTGATGCGTTTTTTGTGTTCTCTCTCTTGAGAATCCTCGCTGCGAGATTCCCTTTTTTCTTACGAGTTTGCTTGGATTTCTTAAAGGAGCCTTTGGAGGAAATAGACACTGATGAAACAGAGGAAACATCGGAGTCATAATCGCGGACCCCTCTAATTTTCTTAGGGTTAGATCTCATTTTTGGATGAGTTGGTCTCCAATTGTATGCCGTTTTCTTTAAACGCAGTTTGGTCTCGGTAAAGTTTTTTTCTTTTTTTTCACCAGGACTTCCCTATTGAATTTTTGATGATCGTTTAGATCCTTCTCAAGAATCAAGTAGTTTGTATGTTGTTTAAAGCCGTTCAGTTTTACTATGGTGGTTTCTATTTCAATATCAAGGTCCACAGATCTCTTTTTGTATTCCTCAATTAGCAAAATCATCATATTTCTTGAACAACCGGATAGCGTGTCCTCCCATTTCTTTTTAAACTGGGCGTCCAGGTTGTCCAGAGTAGGAAAAATTTGTATCCTTAAACCAAAAGGATTAATTTTCTGTCTGAGGTACTGTTCAAAAGAATGAATGTGCCAGTGATTCAGGGATTTTTTCTCTAATAGTTTTCTCAAATGGAGGAAAGTAGATGACAATTCAGTATCCTTCTGCTCCCGTTGAGAGAACTCTCTAAAGTATCCTGACATTAAAGTATCCCAACCAGGTCCTGCATATGTAGCCATCTCTGGCAAGTTAAATTGACTTCTACACAAACAGCCAACAAGAAATAATAATAGGGGGAAATGGGTATTTGCTACCCTAAATCTAGGAAAGAGGAATTTCTTGGGCAATTTAATATAATAATCACAATGATTAAAGTAGATGTAAACCGACCACTAAGTATTGTGAAGTAATGACATGTTTGGAAAGCTGTTGTACATAGCAGCCTCCCTAGTGACATCTCACCTTCCAGATGTCACCCCCTTTAGAGCACGGAGCCCCGCAAAAGTCCGATTTTCGTGGGCGGGTCTCATCTGCGGTGGCAGGTGGGCGGGGAGCCGTGATGTCACTAGGCTCCCGTCCACCGTTACCCTCCCCTTGAGCTGGCAGCGTGCACAGGGGACAGAGCGCGTTCTGTGCAGAGGCAGAGCGCACTCACGGCCCCCTGTGTGTCCTGCATACAACATTGGCAGTCGGAGATGATCGGTGCTGTGGGGGGACAGCTGTGAGGCCGATCTCCCTGCATGGCTACTCAGCATACAGCTGATGAAAGCCTATGAAGCGAGATTTTGTGTGCAACTGTCCCTCCCCCCTTCACAGATCATCCCCGACTGTCACAGGTCTTCCTCCTCACCCTACCTTCCTTCTTCCTCAGTCCTGCTGTGTCTTCCCCCCCTCCTCCCCCACAGCCGTCCGGCTTCTCTCCTCTTCTCTGGGGGGGGGGGGGTGTCAGGATGGCGAACGGAGGGAGAGAGGTCAGTAAATAAATCATTTACCAGCCTCCTCCTTGTCTGAATGGCACATAGAGAGCGTTTGGTACCGAAAAAATAAAAACCCCAGAAATAAATTCTCATCATCCGTAAACGCGGCCACTTTTGCGCAAACCAATCAATAAACGCTGATTGCGATTTTTTTATCACAAATATGAGGAAGAATATAAATCGGCCAAAACCGATGAAAAAAAAATTTTTTTGTATTTTTTTTTGGATTTGTATTTTAGCAAAAAGTAAGAAATTTGTTTTTTTTTTTTTGCAAAATTGTCGCTCTTCTTTTGTTTATAGCGGCAATCAGAAATGACGCAGCGATGATCAAATACCACCAAAAGAAAGCTCTATTTGTGGGAAAAAAAGACGCAAATTTTGTTTGGGTACAACGTCGCACGACCACGCAATTGTCAGTTAAAGCGACGCAATGCCGAATCGCAAAAAGTGCTCTGTTCCTAAAGTGGGAAATCCTTCCGGGGCTGAAGTGGTTAAAAATGATACAAAAAATAAAATTGTAAAAATTAAATAAATAAAAACTACTGACACCTCCCCCCACCCTAGCGACACAGTCCAGAGCCCCAGGTCCCCCCACCCCCCCAAAAAGGATCGTAAAAAAATGAACAAATTACATTGTAAAAAAAAATACATAGAAATAATAAAAAAAATACTGACACCGTCCACTGCCCTACTGACACCGTCCGTCCACTGCCCTACTGACCCCGTCCACTGCCATACTGACACCGTCCACTGCCCTACTGACACCGTCCAATGCCCTACTGACACCGACACTGCTCTACTGACACCGTCCACTGCTCTACTGACACCATCCACTGCCATACTGACACCGTCCTCTGCTCTACTGACACCATCCACTGCTCTACTGACACCGTCCTCTGCCATACTGACACCATCCACTGCTCTACTGACACCATCCACTGCTCTACTGACACCATCCACTGCCATACTGACACTATCCACTGCTCTACTGACACCATCCACTGTCATACTGACACCATCCTCTGCTCTACTGACACCGTCCACTGCTCTACTGACACCATCCACTGCCATACTGACACCGTCCTCTGCTCTACTGACACTGTCCACTGCCCTACTGACACCATCCACTGCTCTACTGACACCGTCCTCTGCTCTACTGACACTGTCCACTGCCCTACTGACACCATCCACTGCTCTACTGACACCGTCCTCTGCCATACTGACATCATCCAATGCTCTACTGACACCGTCCACTGCCCTACTGACACCATCCACTGCTCTACTGACACCATCCACTGCTCTACTGACACCATCTACTGCTCTACTGACACCATCCACTGCCATACTGACACTATCCACTGCTCTACTGACACCATCCACTGCCCTACTGACACCATGCACTGCTCTACTGACACCGTCCACTGCCATACTTACACCGTCCACTGCTCTACTGACACCATCCACTGCCATACTGACACCATTCTCTGCTCTACTGACACCGTCCACTGCTCTACTGACACCGTCCACTGCCCTACTGACACCATCCACCGTCCTCTGCTCTACTGACATCATCCACTGCCCTACTGACACCATCCACTGCTCTACTGACACCGTCCTCTGCCATACTGACACTATCCACTGCTCTACTGACACCGTCAACTGCCCTACTGACACCATCCACTGCTCTACTGACACCATCCACTGCTCTACTGACACCATCCACTGCCATACTGATACCATCCACTGCTCTACTGACACCGTCCACTGCCCTACTGACACCGTCTACTGCCCTACTGACACCATCCACTGCTCTACTGACACCATCCACTGCTCTACTGACACCGTCCTCTGCCATACTGACACCATCCACTGCTCTACTGACACCGTCCACTGCCCTACTGACACCATCCACTGCTCTACTGACACCATGCACTGCTCTACTGACACCGTCCTCTGCCATACTGACACCATCCACTGCTCTACTGACACCGTCCACTGCCCTACTGACACCATCCACTGCTCTACTGACACCATCCTCTGCTCTACTGACACCATCCACTGCTCTACTGACACTGTCCTCTGCCATACTGACACCATCCACTGCCCTACTGACACCATCCACTACCCTACTGACACCATCCACTGCCCTACTGACACCATCCACTGCTCTACTGACACCATCCACTGCAATACTGACACCGTCCTCTGCTCTACTTACACCGTCCACTGCCCTACTGACACCATCCACTGCTCTACTGACACCATCCTCTGCCATACTGATACCATCCTCTGCCATACTGATACCATCCACTGCTCTACTGACACGTCCACTGACACCATCCTCTGCCATACTGATACCATCCTCTGCCATACTGATACCATCCACTGCTCTACTGACACCATCCACTGCCCTACTGACACCGTCCATTGCCCTACTGACACCATCCACTGCTCTACTGACACCATCCATTGCTCTACTGACACTGTCCACTGCTCTACTGACACCGTCCACTGCCATACTGACACCGTCCTCTGCTCTACTGACACTGTCCACTGCCCTACTGACACCATCCACTGCTCTACTGACACCATCCTCTGCTCTACTGACACCGTCTACTGCCCTACTGACACCATCCACTGCTCTACTGACACCGTCCTCTGCCATACTGACACCATCCACTGCTCTACTGACACCGTCCACTGCCCTACTGACACCATCCACTGCTCTACTGACACCTTCCACTGCTCTACTGACACCATCCACTGCCATACTGATACCATTCACTGCTTTACTGACACTGTCCACTGCCCTACTGACACCGTCCACTGCCCTACTGACACCATCCACTGTTCTACTGACACCATCCACTGCTCTCTGTCCTCTGCCATACTGACACTGTCCACTGCTCTACTGACACCATCCACTGCCATACTGACACCATCCTCTGCTCTACTGACACCGGCCACTGCTCTACTGACACCATCCTCTGCTCTACTGACACCGTCCATTGCCCTACTGACACCATCCACTGCTCTACTGACACCATCCACTGCCATACTGATACCATTCACTGCTTTACTGACACTGTCCACTGCCCTACTGACACCGTCCACTGCCCTACTGACACCATCCACTGTTCTACTGACACCATCCACTTCTCTACTGACACCATCCACTGCTCTCTGTCCTCTGCCATACTGACACCATCCACTGCTCTACTGACACCATCCTCTGCTCTACTGACACCATCCACTGCTCTACTGACACTGCCCTCTGCCATACTGACACCATCCACTACACTACTGACATCGTCCACTGCCCTACTGACACCATCCACTGCTCTACTGACACCATCCACTGCCATACTGACACCATCCACTGCTCTACTGACACCGTCCACTACTCTACTGACACCGTCCACTGCCATACTGACACCGTCCACTGCCATACTGACACCGTCCACTGCCATACTGACACCATCCACTGCTCTACTGACAACGTCCACTGCCATACTGACACTGTCCACTGCCCTACTGACACCATCCACTGCTCTACTGACACCGTCCACTGCCATACTGACACTGTCCACTGCCATACTGACACTGCCCACTGCCCTACTGACACCGTCCACTACCATACTGACGAAATCCACTGCCCTACTGACACCGTCCACTGCACTACTGACACCGTCCACTGCCCTACTGACACCGTCCACTGCCCTACTGACACTGTCCACTGCCCTACTGACACCGTGCACTACCATACTGACACCGTCCACTGCTCTACTGAAACCATCCACTGCCCTACTGACACTGTCCACTGCCCTACGGACACTGTCCACTGCCCTACTGACACCGTCCACTGCCCTACTGACACCGTCCACTGCCTTACTGAAGATAGGAAGCTATGTACAGGAGAAGTGTGGAGCGATTCTCAGAAGATAGGAAGCAATGTACAGGAGGAGTGTGGAGCGATACTCTGAATATAGGAAGAGATGTACAGGAGTGTGGAGTGATGCGCAGAAGATAGGAAGCGATGTACAGGAGGAGTGTGGAGCGTTGCGCAGAAGATAGGAAGCGATGTACAGGAGGAGTATGGAGCGATACTCCGAATATAGGAAGTGATGTACAGGTGGAGTGTGGAGCGATACTCCGAATATAGGAAGTGATGTACAGGAGGAGTATGGAGCGATACTCCGAAAATAGGAAGTGATGTACAGGAGGAGTGTGGAGCAATACTCCGAATATAGGAAGTGATGTACAGGAGGAGTGTGGAGCAATACTCCGAATATAGGAAGTGATGTACAGGAGTGTGGAGTGATACTCCGAATATAGGAAGTGATGTACAGGAGGAGTGTGGAGCGATACTCCGAATATAGGAAGTGATGTACTGGAGGAATGTGGAGCGATTCTCAGAAGATAGGAAGCGATGTACAGGAGGAGTATGGAGCGATACTCCGAAAATAAGAAGTGATGTACAGGAGGAGTGTGGAGCGATACTCTGAATATAGGAAGTGATGTACAGGAGGAATGTGGAGCGATACTCCAAATATAGGAAGTGATGTACAGGAGGAGTGTGGAGCGATACTCCGAATATAGGAAGTGATGTACAGGAGGAGTGTGGAGCGATACTCCGGATATAGGAAGTGATGTACAGGAGGAGTATGGAGCGATACTCCAAATATAGGAAGTGATGTACAGGAGGAGTATGGAGCGATACTCCAAATATAGGAAGTGATGTACAGGAGGAGTGTGGAGCGATACTCAGAAGATAGGAAGCATTGTACAGGAGGAGTGTGGAGTGATACTCAGAAGATAGGAAGCATTGTACAGGAGGAGTTTGGAGCAATACTCCGAATATAGGAAGTGATGTACAGGAGGAGTATGGAACAATTCTCAGAAGATAGGAAGCAATGTACTGGAAGAGTGTAGCGATTCTCAGAATATAGGAAGCGATGTACAGGAGGAGTGTGGAGCGATTTTCAGAAGATAGGAAGCGATGTACAGGAGTGTGGAGCGATTCTCAGAAGATAGGAAGTGATGTACAGGAGGAGTATGGAGCGATATTCCGAATATAGGAAGTGATGTACAGGAGGAGTATGGAGTGATACTCCAAATATAGGAAGTGATGTACAGGAGGAGTGTGGAGCGATACTCCGAATATAGGAAGTGATGTACAGGAGGAGTATGGAGCGATACTAGAAATATAGGAAGTGATGTACAGGAGGAGTGTGGAGCGATACTCAGAAGATAGGAAGCATTGTACAGGAGGAGTGTGGAGTGATACTCAGAAGATAGGAAGCATTGTACAGAAGGAGTTTGGAGCAATACTCCGAATATAGGAAGTGATGTACAGGAGGAGTATGGAACAATTCTCAGAAGATAGGAAGCAATGTACTGGAAGAGTGTAGCGATTCTCAGAATATAGGAAGCGATGTACAGGAGGAGTGTGGAGCAATTTTCAGAAGATAGGAAGCGATGTACAGGAGTGTGGAGCGATTCTCAGAAGATAGGAAGTGATGTACAGGAGGAGTGTGGAGCGATACTCCGAATATAGGAAGTGATGTACAGGAGGAGTATGGAGCGATACTCCGAATATAGGAAGTGATGTACAGGAGGAGTGTGGAGCGATTCTCAGAAGATAGGAAGCGATGTACAGGAGGAGTATGGAGCGATACTCCGAAAATAGGAAGTGATGTACAGGAGGAGTGTGGAGCGATACTCTGAATATAGGAAGTGATGTACAGGAGGAATGTGGAGCGATACTCTGGATATAGGAAGTGATGTACAGGAGGAGTGTGGAGCGATACTCCGAATATAGGAAGCGATGTACAGGAGAAGTGTGGAGCGATGCGCAGAAGATAGGAAGTGATGTACAGGAGGAGTGTGGAGCGATGCGCAGAAGATAGGAAGCGATGTACAGGAAGAGTGTGGAGCGATGCGCAGAAGATAGGAAGCGATGTACAGGAGGAGTATGGAGCGATACTCCGAATATAGAATGTGATGTACAGGTGGAGTGTGGAGCAATACTCCGAATATAGGAAGTGATGTACAGGAGGAGTATGGAGCGATACTCCGAAAATAGGAAGTGATTTACAGAAGGAGTGTGGAGCGATACTCCAAATATAGGAAGTGATGTACAGGAGGAGTGTGGAGCGATACTCCGAAAATAGGAAGTGATGTACTGGAGGAATGTGGAGCAATTCTCAGAAGATAGGAAGCGATGTACAGGAGGAGTATGGAGCGATACTCCGAAAATAGGAAGTGATGTACAGTAGGAGTATGGAGCGATACTCTGAATATAGGAAGTGATGTACAGGAGGAATGTGGAGCGATACTCCGAATATAGGAAGTGATGTACAGGAGGAGTGTGGAGCGATACTCCGAATATAGGAAGTGATGTACAGGAAGAGTGTGGAGCGATACTCCGAATATAGAAAGTGATGTACAGGAGGAGTATGGAGCGATACTCCAAATATAGGAAGTGATGTACAGGAGGAGTGTGGAGCGATACTCTGAATATAGGAAGTGATGTACAGGAGGAGTATGGAGGGTTACTCCGAAAATAGGAAGTGATGTACAGGAGGAGTATGGAGCGATACTCAAAATATAGGAAGTGATCTACAGGAGGAGTGTGGAGCGATACTCCGAATATAGGAAGTGATTTACAGGAGGAGTATGGAGTGATACTCAGAAGATAGGAAGCATTGTACAGGAGGAGTGTGGAGCGATACTCAGAAGATAGGAAGCATTGTACAGGAGAAGTGTGGAGCGATACTCCGAATATAGGAAGTGATGTACAGGAGGAGTATGGAACGATTCTCAGAAGATAGGAAGCAATGTACTGGAAGAGTGTAGCGATTCTCAGAAGATAGGAGGAGTGTGGAGCGATTCTCAGAAGATACGAAGCGATGTACAGGAGGAGTGTGGAGCGATTCTCAGAAGATAGGAAGCGATGTACAGGAGGAGAATGGAGCGATACTCCAAATATAGGAAGTGATGTACAGGAGGAGTGTGGAGCGATACTCCGAATATAGGAAGTGATGTACAGGAGGATTATGGAGCGATACTCCAAAAATAGGAAGTGATGTACAGGAGGAGTGTGGAGCGATACTCCGAATATAGGAAGTGATGTACAGGAGGAGTGTGGAGCGATACTCCGAATATAGGAAGTGATGTACTGGAGGAGTGTGGAGCGATTCTCAGAAGATAGGAAGCAATGTACAGGAGGAGTATGGAGCGATACTCCGAAAATAGGAAGTGATGTTCAGGAGGAGTGTGGAGCGATACTCTGAATATAGGAAGTGATGTACAGGAGGAGTGTGGAGCGATACTCCGAATATAGGAAGTGATGTACAGGAGGAGTGTGGAGCGATACTCCGAATATAGAAAGTGATGTACAGGAGGAGTATGGAGCGATACTCCAAATATAGGAAGTGATGTACAGGAGGAGTGTGGAGCGATACTCCGAATATAGAAAGTGATGTACAGGAGGAGTATGGAGCGATACTCCAAATATAGGAAGTGATGTACAGGAGGAATGTGGAGCGATACTCTGGATATAGGAAGTGATGTACAGGAGGAGTGTGGAGCGATACTCCGAATATAGGAAGCGATGTACAGGAGAAGTGTGGAGCGATGCGCAGAAGATAGGAAGTGATGTACAGGAGGAGTGTGGAGCGATGCGCAGAAGATAGGAAGCGATGTACAGGAAGAGTGTGGAGCGATGCGCAGAAGATAGGAAGCGATGTACAGGAGGAGTATGGAGCGATACTCCGAATATAGAATGTGATGTACAGGTGGAGTGTGGAGCAATACTCCGAATATAGGAAGTGATGTACAAGAGGAGTATAGAGCGATACTCCGAAAATAGGAAGTGATTTACAGAAGGAGTGTGGAGCGATACTCCAAATATAGGAAGTGATGTACAGGAGGAGTGTGGAGCGATACTCCGAATATAGGAAGTGATGTACAGGAGGAGTGTGGAGCGATACTCCGAAAATAGGAAGTGATGTACTGGAGGAATGTGGAGCAATTCTCAGAAGATAGGAAGCGATGTACAGGAGGAGTATGGAGCGATACTCCGAAAATAGGAAGTGATGTACAGGAGGAGTATGGAGCGATACTCTGAATATAGGAAGTGATGTACAGGAGGAATGTGGAGCGATACTCCGAATATAAGAAGTGATGTACAGGAGGAGTGTGGAGCGATACTCCGAATATAGGAAGTGATGTACAGGAGGAGTGTGGAGCGATACTCCGAATATAGAAAGTGATGTACAGGAGGAGTATGGAGCGATACTCCAAATATAGGAAGTGATGTACAGGAGGAGTGTGGAGCGATACTCTGAATATAGGAAGTGATGTACAGGAGGAGTATGGAGGGTTACTCCGAAAATAGGAAGTGATGTACAGGAGGAGTATGGAGCGATACTCAAAATATAGGAAGTGATCTACAGGAGGAGTGTGGAGCGATACTCCAAATATAGGAAGTGATTTACAGGAGGAGTATGGAGTGATACTCCGAATATAGGAAGTGATGTACAGGAGGAGTGTGGAGCGATACTCAGAAGATAGGAAGCATTGTACAGGAGGAGTGTGGAGCGATACTCAGAAGATAGAAAGCATTGTACAGGAGAAGTGTGGAGCGATACTCCGAATATAGGAAGTGATGTACAGGAGGAGTATGGAACGATTCTCAGAAGATAGGAAGCAATGTACAGGAAGAGTGTAGCGATTCTCAGAAGATAGGAAGCGATGTACAGGAGGAGTGTGGAGCGATTCTCAGAAGATACGAAGCGATGTACAGGAGGAGTGTGGAGCGATTCTCAGAAGATAGGAAGCGATGTACAGGAGGAGAATGGAGCGATACTCCGAATATAGGAAGTGATGTACAGGAGGAGTGTGGAGCGATACTCCGAATATAGGAAGTGATGTACAGGAGGATTATGGAGCGATACTCCAAAAATAGGAAGTGAGGTACAGGAGGAGTGTGGAGCGATACTCCGAATATAGGAAGTGATGTACAGGAGGAGTGTGGAGCGATACTCCGAATATAGGAAGTGATGTACTGGAGGAGTGTGGAGCGATTCTCAGAAGATAGGAAGCAATGTACAGGAGGAGTATGGAGCGATACTCCGAAAATAGGAAGTGATGTACAGGAGGAGTGTGGAGCGATACTCTGAATATAGGAAGTGATGTACAGGAGGAGTGTGGAGCGATACTCCGAATATAGAAAGTGATGTACAGGAGGAGTGTGGAGCGATACTCCGAATATAGAAAGTGATGTACAGGAGGAGTATGGAGCGATACTCCAAATATAGGAAGTGATGTACAGGAGGAGTGTGGAGCGATACTCTGAATATAGGAAGTGATGTACAGGAGGAGTATGGAGGGTTACTCAAAATATAGGAAGTGATGTACAGGAGGAGTGTGGAGCGATACTCCGAATATAGGAAGTGATTTACAGGAGGAGTATGGAGTGATACTCCGAATATAGGAAGTGATGTACAGGAGGAGTGTGGAGCGATACTCAGAAGATAGGAAGCATTGTACAGGAGGAGTGTGGAGCGATACTCAGAAGATAGGAAGCATTGTACAGGAGAAGTGTGGAGCGATACTCTGAATATAGGAAGTGATGTACAGGAGGAGTATGGAACGATTCTCAGAAGATAGGAAGCAATGTACAGGAAGAGTGTAGCGATTCTCAGAAGATAGGAAGCGATGTACAGGAGGAGTGTGGAGCGATTCTCAGAAGATACGAAGCGATGTGCAGGAGGAGTGTTGAGCGATTCTCAGAAGATAGGAAGTGATGTACAGGAGGAGTGTGGAGCGATACTCTGAATATAGGAAGTGATGTACAGGAGGAGTGTGGAGCGATACTTCGAATATAGGAAGTTATGTATAGGAGGAGTATAGAGCGATTCTCAGAAGATAGGAAGCGATGTACAGGAGGAGTGTGGAGCGATACTCAGAAGATAGGAAGCATTGTACAGGAGGAGTGTGGAGCGATACTCCGAATATAGGAAGTGATGTACAGGAGGAGTGTGGAGCGATTCTCAGAAGATAGGAAGCGATGTACAGGAGGAGTGTGGAGCGATACTCCGAATATAGGAAGCGATGTACAGGAGAAGTGTGGAACGATGCGCAGAAGATAGGAAGTGATGTACAGGAGGAGTGTGGAGCGATGCGCAAAAGATAGGAAGTGATATACAGGAGGAGTGTGGAGCGATGCGCAGAAGATAGGAAGCGATGTACAGGAGGAGAATGGAGCAATACTCCGAATATAGGAAGTGATGTACAGGTGGAGTGTGGAGCGATACTCCGAATATAGGAAGTGATGTACAGGAGGAGTATGGAGCGATAATCCAAAAATAGGAAGTGATGTACAGGAGGAGTGTGGAGCGATACTCCGAATATAGGAAGTGATGTGCAGGAGGAGTGTGGAGCGATACTCCGAATATAGGAAGTGATGTACTGGAGGAGTGTGGAGCGATTCTCAGAAGATAGGAAGCAATGTACAGGAGGAGTATGGAGCGATACTCCGAAAATAGGAAGTGATGTACAGGAGGAGTGTGGAGCGATTCTCCGAATATAGGAAGTGATGTACAGGAAGAGTATGGAGCGATACTCTGAATATAGGAAGTGATGTACA
Source organism: Glandirana rugosa (assembly GCA_018402905.1). Classification (NCBI taxonomy): domain Eukaryota; kingdom Metazoa; phylum Chordata; class Amphibia; order Anura; family Ranidae; genus Glandirana; species Glandirana rugosa. The sequence goes on along the minus strand of BLSH010377569.1, from coordinate 10,612 downwards.
GGAGGAATGTGGAGCGATACTCAGAAGATAGGAAGCATTGTACAGGAGGAGTGTGGAGCGATACTCAGGAGATAGGAAGCATTGTACAGGAGGAGTGTGGAGCGATACTCCAAATATAGGAAGTGATGTACAGGAGGAGTATGGAACGATTCTCAGAAGATAGGAAGCAATGTACATGAGGAGTGTGTAGCGATTCTCAGAAGATAGGAAGCGATGTACAGGAGAAGTGTGGAGCGATTCTCAGAAGATAGGAAGCGATGTACAGGAGTGTGGAGCGATTCTCAGAAGATAGGAAGTGATGTACAGGAGGAGTGTGGAGCGATACTCTGAATATAGGAAGTGATGTACAGGAGGAGTGTGGAGCGATACTCCGAATATAGGAAGTGATGTACAGGAGGAGTTTGGAGCAATACTCCGAATATAGGAAGTGATGTACAGGAGGAGTATGGAGCTATTCTCAGAAGATAGGAAGCAATGTACAGGAGGAGTGTGGAGCGATACTCCGAATATAGGAAGTGATGTACAGGAGGAGTGTGGAGAGATTCTCAGAAGATAGGAAGCGATGTACAGAAGGAGTGTGGAGCGATTTTCAGAAGATAGGAAGCGATGTACAGGAGGAGTGTGGAGCGATTCTCAGAAGATAGGAAGTGATGTACAGGAGGAGTGTGGAGCGATTCTCAGAAGATAGGAAGTGATGTACAGGAGGAGTGTGGAGCGATTCCCAGAAGATAGGAAGCGATGTACAGGAGGAGTGTGGAGCGATTCTTAGAAGATAGGAAGTGATGTACAGGAGGAGTGTGGAGCGATTCTCAGAAGATAGGAAGTGATGTACAGGAGGAGTGTGGAGCGATACTCTGAATATAGGAAGTGATGTACAGGAGGAATGTGGAGTGATACTCCGAATATAGGAAGTGATGTACAGGAGGAGTATGGAGCCATACTCCGAATATAGGAAGTAATGTACAGGAGGAGTGTGGAGCGATACTCCGAATATAGGAAGTGATGTACAGGAGGAGTGTGGAGCGATACTCCGAATATAGGAAGTGATGTACAGGAGGAGTGTGGAGCGATACTCAGAAGATAGGAAGCATTGTACAGGAGGAGTGTGGAGCGATACTCAGAAGATAGGAAGCATTGTACAGGAGGAGTGTGGAGCGATACTCCGAATATAGGAAGTGATGTACAGGAGGAGTATGGAACGATTCTCAGAAGATAGGAAGCAATGTACAGGAGGAGTGTGGAGCGATTCTCAGAAGATAGGAAGTGATGTACAGGAGGAGTGTGGAGCGATACTCCGAATATAGGAAGTGATGTACAGGAGGAGTGTGGAGCGGTACTCCGAATATAGGAAGTGATGTACAGGAGGAGTGTGGAGCGATACTCCGAATATAGGAAGTGATGTATAGGAGGAGTGTGGAGCGATTCTCAGAAGATAGGAAGCGATGTACAGGAGGAGTTTGGAGCGATTCTCAGAAGATAGGAAGCGATGTACAGGAGGAGTGTGGAGCGATACTCCGAATATAGGAAGTGATGTACAGGAGGAGTATAGAGCGATACTCCGAATATAGGAAGTGATGTACAGGAGGAGTATAGAGCGATACTCCGAATATAGGAAGTGATGTACAGGAGGAGTGTGGAGCGATACTCCGAATATAGGAAGTGATGTATAGGAGGAGTATGGAGCGATTCTCAGAATATAGGAAGCGATGTATAGGAGGAGTGTGGAGCGATACTCAGAAGATAGGAAGCATGGTACAGGAGGAGTGTGGAGCGATACTCCGAATATAGGAAGTGATGTACAGGAGGAGTGTGGAGCGATTCCCAGAAGATAGGAAGCGATGTACAGGAGGAGTGTGGAGCGATTCTCAGAAGATAGGAAGTGATGTACAGGAGGAGTGTGGAGCGATTCCCAGAAGATAGGAAGCAATGTACAGGAGGAGTGTGGAGCGATTCCCAGAAGATAGGAAGCGATGTACAGGAGGAGTGTGGAGCGATTCTCAGAAGATAGGAAGTGATGTACAGGAGGAGTGTGGAGTTATACTTCAAATATAGGAAGTGATGTACAGGAGGAGTGTGGAGCGATTCTCAGAAGATAGGAAGCGATGTACAGGAAGAGTGTGGAGCGATTCTCAGAAGATTTAGAAGTGATGTACAGGAGGAGTATGAAGCGATACTTAGAAGAGAGAAAGTGATGTACAGAAGGAGTATGGAGCGGTACTCAGAAGAGACCAATTTTCAGCATTCAGTGCTCTCACACTTTGAATGACAATTACTCAGTCATGCAACACTGTACCCAAGCAACATTTCTATCATTTTTTAAACACCTTTTTTATTTTCTGTGATAAAATTTTGCAAAAAAAGTCCTTTTTGTTCATTAAAGCGGAGTTCCACCCAAAAGAGGTTCTTCTGCTAGTTGGATTCCTCCCCCCCTCAGGTGTCACATTTGGTACCTTTCAGGGGGGAGGGGGAAGAGGACACCTGTCCGACATTGCTGGAATCCAGGACAGAGTGTCCTATTATTAAAAGTCAGCAGCTACAGTATGTGTAACTGCTGACTTTTAATTTTTTTTTTTAGGCGGACCTCCACTTTAATTTGGGCCAAAGCCTATACTGCTACATATCTTTGGTAAAAATAACCCAAATAAGTGTATATTATTTGGTCTGTGTGAAAGTTATAGAGTCTACAAGCTATGGTGCCAATCATCGAAAATTGATCACACCTGATATACTGACGGCCTATCTCATTTATTGAGGCCCTGAAATGCCAGGATAGTACAAATACCCCCCAAATGACCCCTTTTTTGAAAAGTAGACATTCCAAAGTAGTTAGTAAGAGGCATGGCGAGTTTTTTGAAGTTGTATTTTTTCCCACAATTCTTTTGAATATAAAGAAATTATTATTATTATTTTTTTTAAACAAAATTGTCATAACAAGTTATTTCTCACACACAGCATATGCATACTTCCAATTACACCCCAAAATACATTCTGCTACCCCTCCCGAGTATAGCGATACCACATGTGTGCGACTTTTTCACAGCCTGGCCACAAAGAGAGATCCAACATGCAGGGAGCACCGTCAAGCGTTCTAGGAGAATAAATTACACATAAAATTTCCTAACCACCTATTACAATTTTGAAGGCCCTGCAGCACCAGGACAATGGAAAATTACCCCATTTTGGAAAGCAAACACCCCAACGTATATTCTATGAGGCATTATAAGTCTTTTGTACAGTTCATTTTTTTTCACAAGTCTTCGAAAAACGAAAGGAAAGAAAATGAAAACGCTTTTATTTTTACACAAAGTGGTCAATTTATAAGATATTTCTAACACATAACATGTACATAGCAAAAATTACCCCCCAAAATACATTCTGCTATTTGTCCCGAGTATAGCAATGCCACATGTGTGATACTTTTACACAGCCTAGCCACATAGAGAGGTCCAGCATTGAAGTAGTACCTTCAGGCGTTCTAAGAGCATAAGTTACACATCTAATTTCATTCCTACCTATCACACTTTTGAAGGTCTTGGAGCACCAGGACAGTGGAATTACCCACAAAATTACCTCATTTTGGAGAGTAAACACCACAATATATATTTTATGAGGCATGGACTGGTCACAGGTACTATGGTACTCTGATGGGCTGGTGACAGGTATTCGGGTAATTTGATGGGCTGGACACAGGTACTCGCGTACTCAGATAGGCTTGTAACAGGTACTCGGTTACTCTAATGAGATAGTGACAGGTACTTGGGTACTCTGATGCGCTGCAGATAGGTGCTAGAGTACTCTGATGGGCTGGTGACAGGTACTCGGGTACTCTGATGGGCTGGTGACAGGTACTCGGGTACTCTGATGAGCTGGTGACAGGTACTCTGGTACTTTGATGGGCTGGTGACAGGTACTCGGGTACTCTGATGGGCTGGTGACACTTACTCGGGTACTCTAATGAGATAGTGACAGGTACTCGGGTACTATGATGGGCTGGTGATAGGTACTCGGGTATTCTGATGGGCTGGTGACAGGTACTCGGGTATTCTGATGGGCTGGTGACAGGTACTCGTGTACTCTAATGGGCTGCAGATAGGTACTAGGGTACTCTGATGGATTGGTGACAGGTACTCGGGTACGCTGATGAGCAGGTGACAGGTACTCGGGTACATTGATGGGCAGGTGACCTGTACTTTGATGGGGTGGTGACAGGTCTTCTTTATTACTGGGGGGGGTCAGTGTGCTTGGTGTATACTGTGAACAGTAACAAGCTCGTTACCGTGGTTTGTTTACATCATGTGACCGCCTGTGATTGGACACAGTCGGTCACGTGGTAAAGAGCCAATTTCATTGGCTCTTTACCCTGATTGGGGCTGGGCTTTGTCCGTGGCACAAGCCTCAAGCCCGAGCGGCGTGGAAGTGGATGCCTGTAAATATCAGAAGTGACTGGCTGTGATAGGACACAGCCGGTCACATGGCAAAGAGCCAATTTTATTGGCTCTTTACCCCGAACTGGGATGGGCTGAGTCCCGAGGGACACCCCCAATCCCCGATCGCCGTGATGCGGGGGCCCGCAGAGCGCCGAAAACGGGAGGATGCCATATGACGTCCACCCAGGATGGGGAGTGCACCTTGCCAGCGTATTATTACAATACGTCGGTAAGGAAGTGGCTAGAGAGCAATGTGATATATATAGAGAATAATTAATATATGTACATTTCAAAGTGGTGGTGCAGTATTTACATTTCATATAAAAAAAAGTCTAATAAAATTGGGTCATGATAAACTTGTGCAGATCCAGTGCAAGCTGTTTGCACCAACTTCAGTGTAACATCACCAAGACACAAGCGCACACCAGCTTGCCAACAAATGTGTCCTCTTAAAATTATGCGGTCATGTGTGCTTGTCATCTGCTGGATATTTGCTGCCACTTCACTCAAAAGACAACAATGCGGGTATGATGGCTGTCTCCTAAAAGTGTCCTTTGCCCACTCTGTGAAGTGCAGCACCAACCATAGGAAACCCCTTATGTGCAAAGAATAAATCACAATATAATGCATTACCAAGGTAATTAAACTATTTTATCTCTTTATCCATAAAGTTAGCTGTAAGTACAGTACATTATGTCCCGCTATAACACTACAGCGTGCTTTATTCTCTGCATATAAGGGGTTTTCCTTGGTTGGTACCGGACTGCACAGAGAGGATAAAGGACACTTTTGGGAGATTGCCATCATACATGCATTGTTGCTTTTTGAGTGAAGTGGCTGCAAACATCTGGCAGATGACAAGCACATGACCGCATCATTTTATAAAATCACATTTTTTGGGTAAGCAGATGGTGTGAGCTCTTCTGTCTTGATGTTGTTACACTGAAGTAAGTGCAAACAGATTGCAGTGGATCTGCATATATTTTTAACTGCACAGTTTTGTATGACTTTTTATATTATATGTATGTTTTATGCATTTTATTCATTGCAATAGCACTTTGCACTGTACATGTATTAATTATTATTTATATTAATCACACTGCACTTTATTGTGGTTCACACTTGTATGATGGATGTTTTCCCTTTGTTTCTTTGAGTCCCATCCTTCTGGCAGAGCTGATGTATAAGGTCGGGCGGTGGAAGGATGATTGGGTGGGGGCCGGGGCAAAATGCACCTTTGCCTATGTACACAGAAATATGGGCACCAGCCCTGGATGGGTATGGGATATGACGGAGGATGGAGAGGTTTGGGTCAGGATTACACAGCTATGATTTGGGTAAAAGGTGTGGATGGGAAATGACATTGGTGTGCAGGCTGGAGAGGAGGATTTCTTTATTCAGTGTGATGTCCTCACAGGAAAATATAGGACTTGCTGGCAGCATTCAGCCTTACTGAGTCTAATCTATGAAATGTGAGACATCCACCCCACCCCCCACATAACATCACTGTGATCCAGGGCTGGACTGGGACAAAACTTTGGCCCTGGACTTCATCCAGCCCAGCCCACTTTAATTTTGCAAATGCACAAATTCAGTATCCTGTGGACTTGCACAAGAGTGACGTCATCACAGCCCAGCTATCCACACAGCAGGAGCATGCAAACCTAGAAAGAAGATCAGATGAAGGGGGAAGCCCCCGGCAGCAGTGACAGTGCGCTGCTGGAGGGCTTCGCTTCAAAGGTAAGTTTGTCATGTGACAATAAAATCGTGCCCACATTGCATGGGCTTGTTTAGGTCCAGGCAGCATGAAAAAGGAAGATTTCCTTACTTGATCCTCCATCCTGCTAGACCGGTCCTCAGAGAGTCTTCTCCCCCATGCTCCAGCGGTCTAAGTTCTTCTGATGTCATCAAGACTGATGCAGAAACCATAGCCCTACACTGGAGGGATGATGCCTTTATGACATCAGAAGACCTTAGACTGCTGGAGCATGGGGGAAAAGACTCTCTGAAAACTGGTCTAGCAGGATGGAGGATCAAGTAAGCAAATCTTTTTCATGCTGCCAGAGCATGGGGGAGAAGAACACATCATGTGGAGGAAGACTTACAGGAGCAGACCAGAGGCGTGTCACAGTTGTGATTGGTCGGGTCAAGTTTGTTTTACGTGGAGGGAACCCTCACCATCGTTTTGGAGTATCCAGTAATCCCAGATCCCTCCCCACCCGACATTGCAAAACCTCCAGCCTACATGCTGGTTGTTGGGTTGGTAAGCTGTAGGGCAGAAACAATCCATCCCCTTCTTCAGGGTGACTGCTGCATAGGAAAGGAACATGGTGTGGCAGCAAGCTATTGGGGAGCCGAGGTGGGGGATGCTCCCCAGGAATGTCACCCCAATAATGGAGCGGAGGATGAAGAACAGTTACCTGAGCTGAGTATGAATATGGAGAGGAGGGGCAATTAATGGCTTCCCCCAATTATTTAGCTCATGTGTTATGGGCCCCATCTTCCCATCCTATACCTCCCTTTATCCCATAGGACCCCTTCTTCCTATAGAGCTCCCTTCATCCTATAGGGCCCCCTTCATTCCATAGGGTCCTTCTTCCCACAGGAGCCTCTTCATTCCCTGGGCCCCCTGGTTGCCTTGTATCTCTCTGCCCCCTCCAGTCATGTCTCCAGCTCCCCTCTCCCCCTTGGTGTCCCCCTGCCCCCTAGGACTAGGCCTGAAGCCTGGCTCTGCATTATATATATATTAAAATAAACAACTAAAAAACTGCAAAATATGCAATCAAAGCAATAAGAGTAAAGTGTCACTGTACGAGATAAAAACTCTGGGTAGTGTGATCCCACTTGTAAAAGGTGGAAGCAAGTGGGATCACACTACGCAGAGTTTTATCTTGCACAGTGACACTTTACTCTTATTGCTGTGATTGCATATTTTGCAGTTTTTTTTCCTCTGCAAAAAATGTGTATGACTGTGCCAGGCCGGCCGGTTACCTGGACAGGTTCCTGCAGCACCGTCATCCTCCGGCCTCCCTCGTCCGCTCCGGGGACCTCTCTGCCTGTCGGCTGCTCTCAGGATGTCACACGGGCCATTTAAACCCACAGCAACTGCTACCGCGGAGGCCGCCGGAGATACGCCAGATGAAGCCAAAGAGCTGTCGGAGAGGAGGGGGGCAGGGAAGTCGAGCGGTGATGGAAAAGAACGAGCAAGGGTTGGAGTGGTGGCCGAAAATGTGTGGAAAGAGCCGAGCAGGGGCCGGAAAGAACCGAAGTACGCTGCATCCAGAAGTTCCATACCTAGCGATGAGCAGGACAGTGGTGCTCAAATTAATGGCTGTGCGAGTCACGCAGCCATTAATTTGACCGACTGTCACTGAAACTGGCCCACTGAGCCATCGGCCCACCGGGAAACTCCCGGTAGTCCCGATTACCAGTACATGCCTGCTGTGATCAAAATAAATGTTGCAATTGTGAACACTACAGGAGACTTCACACACGCTGCACAATACTCTCTGAAATATATCAGTTGTTTGTGTGTCTTCTTTTTGCTGGCATGTTAGGAGCTGGAATAATCATCTCTTCCCTGTTTATTACACTGAATTTGTTTTGTATAAAATACCCATTGATCACTATCATCCAGTCAAAAGGAAAGACACCACATGACTTCAGCATGTAGATTCATGCTGAGGTGTTGAGCAGCCTATCCCAGAAGCCCTGGAGAAGAAAGGGGAGGAGGGGGGTGGGGAGTGAATGCTGGTGCATGAGATAAGAATCCCCTGTTTGTCACACAGCACTGGGAGGAACAACTATTATTTCACAGTCAGTCCTGTTTTATCACAGTGAACAAAGATAAGAGCTTTACTCGTTGTTGGATTAACTCCTTGTGATAAAACTTAGCACAGACCACATGAAATCCTCTCCTGAACAAGCTAGAAGGGCTAGTAACATTTTTTTTTTCCAGGTTTACATCCACTTTAACCACTTGACAACTGGGCACTTAAACCCCCTTCCTAACCAGACCAATTTTCAGCTTTCAGCACTCTCACATTTTGAATGACAATTACTCAGTCATGCAACATTGTACCCATATGATTTTTTTGTCCCTTTCTTCACACAAATAGAGCTTTCTTTTAGTGGCATTTAATCAGTGCTGTGTTTTTTATTTTTTGCGCTATAAATGAAAAAAGACCACACATTTTGTAAAAAATTGCATTTTTCTTAATTTCTGTTATAAAGTTTTGCTAATTAATAATTTTTCTTCATACATTTTTGCTAAAATTTATACTGCTACATATTTTTGGTAAAAATAACCCAAATAATTGTATATTATTTGGTATTTGAGAAAGTTATAGAGTCTATAGAGTCCAAGCTATGGTGGCAATCATTGAAAATTGATTACACCTGATCACACCTGATATACTGATATCTCATTTCTTGAGACCCTAACCAGCCAGGAAAGTACAAATACCCCCTAAATGACCCCTTTTTGGAAAGTAGACATTCCAAGGTATTTATTAAGAGGCATGGCTAGTTTTTGAAGTAGTCATTTTTTTGCCACAATTCTTTGCAAAATGAAGATTTTTTATTTTATTTTTTTTTTCACAAAATGGTCATTTTAACAAGTTATTTCTCTCACGTGGCATGTGCATACCACAAATTACACCCCAAAATACATTCTGCTACTCCTTCTGAGTATGGCGATACCAAATATGTGAGACTTTTACACAGCCTGGCCACATAGCCTGGCCCAACATTGAAGTAGCACCTTAAGGCGTTTTTGGAGCATAAATTACACATCTCATTACTCATCCACCTATTACATTTTTGAAGGCCCTGGAGCACCAGAACAATGGAAATGCCCACAAAATGACACCATTTTGGAAAGCTAACACCCCAATGTATAATCTATGAGGTATAATGAGTCTTTTGAACGGTTCTCCCCTCTTGTGCCCACACTTACCAGAGTCTCCTTACCCCTGCAGGGGTAGCCCGCATATGGTAAATGGGGTCTTTTCCTCGGTTCCAGGTGTCCTTCAGTCTTTGCTCCTATTCGGTAGTTTCTGTCCAAAATCCTTTAGGGCGCCATCCTGCTTTCCACCGGCTGTGTGAAGGAATTCGTCCTCTTCTGTTTCCAGTCATGGGCACCCATTTACCATTTGCGGGCTACCCCTGCAGGGGCAAGGAGACTCTGGTAAGTGTGGGCACAAGAGGGGAGCACAAGTCACCTTAAGCAGAGGAAACAGGATCGTGCACTAAAGTCACTTTTTAATTTCTGGAAACGTCTTTATCAACAAATCATCTATATATATTTATTTGTATGAAATTAAATACTGAACCTGATCATCAAAAACTCCTTTTATGAATGTTCACGTACTGAATTTTACGGACTTTTCACGGACTTCTCACAGATTTTTTACGGATCACATTTTAAAAATTTTTTATGGAATTACGTTTTGGATTTTTATATATACACAAATTTATATTTTCACTAATAATCTATTCTGATCTGATACTGTTTTTTTTTATAATTTTATGTTTTATTTTATTTATAACAATCTTTATTTATGGACTTTTATGGACACAGGAAAACATCATTAATTTTCAAACACTTTGCACTTTTAAATCAATATACTTACACAAAATATATTTACATCACTGAGACAGCGCCAATTCCAAAAAACCACTCGTTTTATAATTTCCTAACAACCTATCACATTTTTGAAAGCTCTTTATATTTCTAAGATATAGCATGTACATACCAAGAATTACACCCCAAAAAACATTCTGCTGAGCAAAGGGCAAACAAAAGATTACCTGTGGGTTTAGTAGTGCCATGGTCCACAGAAGGACAGCCCTGATCCAGGCAGCAGGCAGGGACGTGGTCAGCGACAGCGAACAGAATTCTCCAGGCAGCAGGCAGGAATATTTTCCATAGTCCATGCAGGCAGGGGTACTGTTCATATACAGTCTAGGGTCAGTGCAGTGGGAGATATTTCCGGCAGTGCCAAAATATTGATCCTGGTAGTAGGCAGGAACAGGATCCATAGTACAGGTAGCAGGCCAGGAAAGAATGGGGACAGGGGTAGAGGCTTCTCCCACCCAAATCGCTTTGAAGCCTCTGAGTCTCCAGACCCTAATCCGGAAATGAGAAAACTTAAAATGTAGTTTTTTCATCCAGAAAAACAAAT
>BLSH010377562.1:19521-30469 GCA_018402905.1 Glandirana rugosa | reverse complement strand
GGGGGGATTATGATGAGGATAGAGATGACAGGGGGTAAGTTGGTAGGAAGCTGACAGTGGGAACTATGATGACAGAAGGTAGCTAGGTAGGGTGGTGGGAGGCCAGGAACAGGGGGATGATGAGGAGGATAATGATTATGGCAGGGGGTCAGTAGGTGGCATCATATGCCGGATGGCATACAACACATCACTCAGGGCTGTGAGGTCACGGGCGGCTGGCAGCGGAGATTTTCGGGTCCCCTCAGTCAGGAGGTGACATCACGGGATTCTGTCAGCCTTTCAGTGTCCAGACTGGCTCCTCCATGATGCTCCAGCTCTTGCAAGTCCTCCATTACATGCCGTCCGTATCGCAGTGTAGAGCAGGGAGCTGCTCAGCCACTGCATGGCAGAGATTCGCAGAGCGCGGCAGAAGGGGAGGAGCCGGGGAGGGGAGTACATGGAGCCACCCACTGACACAGAGCTCGGGCAGTGCTCAAATGATCAGTCTGTCTGCCCCTGGCCGGGAAAAAGTAGTTGCGGTCACTGCGTTAAAGACAGTCCTGGGTGTGCGAGGCCTTAGGCGACTGCCTAATTTGCCTAATTGGAGAGCCGCCTCTGCTTGGGAGAGTGCATTTAATCAACACAGCTCCAATCAGCACTGTCCAGACAGAGGGTCAGGGGTCTTGCAGCCTCATAGAACAATCGTGGAAGAATGAAATCTCCTCCTACAAGCTTTAACCAGACACTGATAGAAGTCACAAGACCGCTATATACTGCTGATGAGAAAAGGCATTTAGAAGTTTATATTTACTAAAATAATTGCATTTCCATGTTCTGTGTACTGCAGGAGACCAGATATAGTGAATGCAGGCTCCTGGGTTTAGTAACACTTTAAAGCTCAGCTTAAGGCTGCCCCCCGCACTTTGTGTTAAAAAATATATGTATACCCTGGTGTAATGGGTTGCTGCAGAAAATGATGCTCATGGAATGACATATTGCCAATAACTGCAGCATTCTCCTGTGAGGTCAGGGTGGCTTGATGAGGTCCTTAACCACTTGACCTTCAGAAGGTTTTACCCCCTTCATGACCTGAGCATTTTTTGCTGTTTGGCACTGTACAACTTGGCAATTGCACGGTCAAGCAACACTGTAAGCAAATGATATTTTTATCATTTTTTTTCACACAAATAGAACTTTCTTTTGGTGGTATTTGATTAATTCTGGGTTTTTTATTTTTTGTGATATAAATGAAAATGTACAGAATTTTTTGAGAATTTCTAATCTACCGGTAATTTAAAAAATATCCCATAAAAAATTGAAAAAAATCATGAAAGCCTATGTAGATCCAGACCCCACTCCCCGGGTTTAATATCGCTGGTGTACTCGGCTATAATATCGATTAAAAAACCCCCATTGAGCTTCTTTCGTTCCCAATGGGAAAAAGAACTAGGGGGTCAGGTAGACCCGGAGGATTGGCAGGCAATGACCATAGCTGCCTCGCGGCGCTCGAAAAATGTACTTATATTGGAAAATGCATACAAGGTATTATATAGGTGGTATTACACTCCGGTTGGGCTGGCTCGTTTTATTCCCTCTTATTCCCCCCTTTGTTTCCGGGGGTGCTCCCAGGAGGGATCAATGGCCCATATATGGTGGACATGCCCGGGGGTGCGCAGATTGTGGATCAGGGTCTATGCTCTACTCCGCAACCTACTTCATGTAAACTTAAAGAAAGACCCCTATGAGGCTCTGCTACATAAACCAATTTCCGAACTGCTACGTCCGGAGAGACAGCTAGCTCAGCACCTCTTTACCGCAACCAAAATGACTATTGCAAAAGCTTGGAGGACCCCCTTACTCAGTTTTGAAGCTGTCAAGAACCGCATGAGTGACATCATGGTAAATGAGAAGTTGACGGCGGTACTTTTAGACTCGCACGATAAATTCCTCCGGGTCTGGCAGCCATGGATCTCCCAGGCCTTCCCTTCGAGATTTGACAGCTCCTTGTTGCATCTTTAGGGCTCTGCCGGGGCCGCGCCCCATGGGTGGACTCACTCTTTCACTTCTTTCTCTCTTTCCCCTCTTTTTTCCTTACTCTGCTCCCTCCTTTTACAAATTTTTTCCTTTCTCCTCTCTTTCTTTCCCTCTTTCTCCCTTTTGCTATTTTATTTCACCAATGTAATAGGCCTTTTTAACTCGGCTAGGTTGCGGGTGACTGGAACCTAGACGGGTCCCACGTGCCGGGGATGTCCCGGACTGGACGATATTGCTGTTAATGAGCCGACAGGTCTCATTTCCATCGGGATCACAATAATGTTCCCTATATATTTCACTTTTTATTTTTTTCTGGTATAATTTAACTATTCCCTGTCAATTTCATATGCAATTATATAATGGTCTGTATTGATATAATTTCCAAAATCATTGGTTTCTATTAATAAACTACTTTGTAAAAAAAAAAAAAGAAAAAATTGAAAAAAATAGAAATTTCTTCATGAACTTAGGCCAAAATGTATTCTGCTACATGTCTCTGGTAAAAAAAAAAAAAAATCCCCATAAGTGTATATTATTTGGTTTGTGTGAGAGTTATAGCGTCTGGTATAGATACTGGATTTTTATTTATTTATATATTTATTTTTATACTAGTAATGACGGTGATCAGCAACTTATAGTGGGACTGCGATAGTATGGCAGACAATCTGATATTATCTGATGCTGGCTGGGGGTACACTGACTAACTGACACTGACATCGCCAGTGACACTAATACAGTGATCAGTGCTAATACTATACACTGTCACTGTACTAATGACATTGACTGAGAAAGGGTAACATCTAGGGGCGATCAAGGGGTTAAATATGTGCCTTATTATGTGTAATGTGTGTGTTTTGTGGTGCTTTTACTAAGCAATCTTGCTGCTTTGACTAATCACAGCACAGCCGGGTCGGAGTGGAATGCGTGCCCCATACCCAGGAGTGCTGGATCATGTAACACATACGTGATCCAGTGCAGCGTGGCTGCTTTGCTGCCTTTCTTTTAAGTGAGGTGGTCAGCAAGCAGTCAAAAGAAGAACTTTTCCTGGGCATGTTAAAATGAAATACTCTAGCTGCAGACTTTTAAGAAACTTATACTTATCCTACATTTAAAGTGATTGTAAAGCTTTGTTTTTTTTTTCTTCTTTTTTTTAAACAACAAACATGTCATACTTACCTCCTCTGTGTAAGGGTTTTGCACAGAGTGGCTCAGATCCAACTCTTCTAGGGTCCCTCTCCGGCGCTCCTGGCTCCTCCCCACATCGAGTGCCTCCACGGGGAAGCGCTTTCCCTGTTTGGTCGTTCGGCAGACAGCCGAACAAACGGGATGTTCGACCATTTGTTCAGCCCCCTGAACCGACCAAAATGCAATGTGGCACTGAACAATACATTGCAAGCCCTGATTGGCTGAAGCAGTGAAAGCTTCAGCCAATCAGGGCACACAGTCATGATTGAACACCGTCATCATTACTTTATCCAATCATGGCTCATTCCGGTCCCACGGTATAAAAGTATTCTTTCAATGGCAGCCATTTTAAGTGTGATTTCGGCTTGAGAGAGATATAACAGGGCTCTGTTAGTTAATTAGTGTGCTATTGTGCTTCAATTGTCAGTGTAGAATATTAGTTTAGTGTCAGTCTAGGGATAGTGTGAGTGTAGTGAGGAGGACCATCATTCAGCTTTCCATCGTGTGCAGCTAGAGTAGGGACAGCTCAGATAGTTTCAGTGTAGTGTAGTGAGACCGTGTCACTAATCTTTACATTAGTGTATACAGTAGCTAGAGTAGGGACAGTTCAGATAGTGTCAGTGTAGTAACAGTTAAACACCATCTATTTGATTGCGTTACTGCAAGTTTAACACCATTTACTGCTGTGTGCATTACTGCCAGCTGAACGCCACTTACTTCTGTGTGTTTTACTGCCAATTTAACACCATTTACTTCTGTGCGTGTTACTGCCAGTTTAACGCCATATAGTTTTGTGTGCGTTACTGCCAGTTTAACGCCATTTACTTCTGTGTGGGTTATTGCCAGTTTAACTCCATATATTTTTGTGCGTTACTGACAGCTTAACACCATATAGCTTTGTGCGTAACTGTACGTTTGACGCATTATATTGCACTATATTTATAGTGTATCCGTGGAGTGTGTCTGTGTAATGTGAGTAATCAAATTAAAGTGTACCAAACACCACTTTACATTGATTAAAGTGCATCTACGTACAGATTGCCACTTCTTCTTTACATTTGCTAATAAGCACCGCCCCCTCCCTCCCAATAATGTCTGGGAGGACAACAAGGAGAAGCAGACGTTCCCTTGGCACTGTAAGGGGGCCAGCAACAAATGTGTCCACAGGCAAAAGTGGACGTGGTGGTCAGTCCTCAGGCAGGGCATCATTTCCTCTGTTTGGTGAGTTTGCCTGTGCTATCCAGCCACAGCATGCAGAGGAGGTGGTGGACTGGCTTACTAAACCCTCCTCATCCATTGTCACTCAGGCAGAGACAAGTGTGCAATCCCCTGCAGTTACCAGAGTGGATAAACCTGCCTCCTTGTCCACATCTATTCCTGCCATAGCCGCAACATTAGCCATGGAGGAGTCAGCTGAGTTATTTGACCACAGCGTCGGCCACTTGCACCTTGATTATGCCCAGCCATTACTGGATTCAGATGTTGGTTCTGAGGTTGAGGATGACAGGAACATGAGCCTAGAGAGAGGGAAGAAGACTGGTAGACAAATTGGCATCAATGTTCCCAAAGCTGCAGCATATTGCCAAGGTGTCTCCAGTGGTAATGATGATGATGAAGATGGAGGAGATGGAGATGATGATGATGAGGACACTGATGCAAATTGGGTGCCAGATAGAGCAGAGGAGGAAACTGAAGGTGAGATGGCACAACCCCAAGAGAGCAGCTACCCTATTCCCTCACATTCTGCAGCTGTTATCTCCCATCCCACTTCCCAAAGCTCAGCTGTCTGGGCCTTTTTCAGCACATCTGCAGCAGATCGCACTGTTGCTATCTGCAAACTGTGTCTCAGGCACATCAAACGTGGCATAAACACCAGCCATTTGGGTACCACATGCTTAACAAGGCATTTAACGCCCAACCGCTCAGGCCGCTTTGGCTTTTTTCCCCCACGCCAATGGCCAATGATCATAAAGGATCTATGCACTGTACTGTCACCGTTTGAGGAGGCCACACGGATGATGAGCTGTGACAGTGCATGCATCAGTGACACAATCCCTGTTGTGTTTCTGCTAGAGCAGACTCTGCGTGGCATTATGGACAGGGCACTGGAGGCAGAGCAGCAGGAGGAAGAGGAGGACTTCCTTTCCTCTCAAAGCCCACTTTATCCAGACACCATCATTCCTATGTCACAGAACACACAGGAGGAGAGAGGGGAGGAGGATGAGGAGGAGAATTCTGGCACTTTCGCAGGCTTCGAAGAAGAGGAAGACATGCCTCAATCTGTAAGCGGTGGCTTTCCAACCCCAGGACCCTTGGGATTAGTACGTCACAAAGAGGAGGAGGTTCCAAATGCTGTCATCCTGAGTGACCCCGGGAAGTCTGCTCCTCAAACCTCTGCAAATTAGAGGCGCATGGGCAACCTCATGCTTCAAAGAATGCGAAAGGACCCAAGAATACCTGCCATAAAGGAGAATGATCATTGCTGTTTGGCAACCCTCTTTGACCACCGCTATAAGAGGAAGGTCTCAGAACTCATCCCCTCCCCACAGAGAGTGCAGAAGATAAAATCTCTTGAGGACACATTAAAGAGGATTTTATTGAATGTTTTTCCCAACTCCAGTAGGTTACAGTGTCGTGGAAAATGTGCTTTTGAGTCTTCTGTTGGTCAAGAGAGGAGCGTTGGAGAAGGCGTCCGCCTAAGTGATGCATTTCGTAATTGTTTTAGTTCTCGCCGCCCATGGCTGTCAGCTTCCACATCCCTCGATTACCTCTGGGCCAAAACAGAGATGGACAGCTTTCTAGTCGATGATCCACTGGCTTACTGGGTCATGAGAACAGACCACTGGCCAGAACTTGCCCAGCATGCTATTGAGTTGTTGGGCTGCCCTGTATCCAGAGTGCTTTCAGAACATCAGTGCTGCAGGAGGTTTTGTGATTGATCATGCCGTGTAAGTAAACACGGATCTCCGTTCTGTTAGAGGGGGAAGGGCTGTGAACATGGACACATAGGATAACATGAACACATAGGATAACATGGACACATAGGAGAACATGGACACATAGGAGAACATGGACACATAGGAGAACATGAACACATAGGAGAACATGAACACATAGGAGAACATGAACGCATAGGAGAACATGGACGCATAGGAGAACATGGACGCATAGGAGAACATGGACGCATAGGAGAACATGGACGCATAGGAGAACATGAACACATAGGAGAACATGGACACATAGGAGAACATGAATACATAGGAGAACATGGACACATAGGAGAGCATGGACACATAGGAGAACATGGACACATAGGAGAACATGAACACATAGGAGAACATGAACACATAGGAGAACATGGACACATAGGAGAACATGAACACATAGGAGAACATGAACACATAGGAGAACATGAACGCATAGGAGAACATGGACGCATAGGAGAACATGAACACATAGGAGAACATGAACACATAGGAGAACATGAACACATAGGAGAACATGAACACATAGGAGAACATGAACACATAGGAGAACATGGACACATAGGAGAACATGAACACATAGGAGAACATGGACACATAGGAGAACATGAACACACAGGAGAACATGAACACATAGGAGAACATGGACACATAGGAGAGCATGGACGCATAGGAGAACATGAACACATAGGAGAACATGAACACATAGGAGAACATGGACACATAGGAGAACATAAACACATAGGAGAACATGAACACATAGGAGAACATGGACACATAGGATAACATGGACACATAGGATAACATGAACGCATAGGAGAACATGAACACATAGGAGAACATGGACACATAGGATAACATGGACACATAGGAGAACATGAACGCATAGGAGAACATGAACGCATAGGAGAACATGAATGCATAGGAGAACATGGACGCATAGGAGAACATGGACGCATAGGAGAACATGAACACATAGGAGAACATGAACACATAGGAGAACATGGACGCATAGGAGAACATGAACACATAGGATAACATGAACACATAGGATAGCATGAACACATAAGAGAACATGGACACATAGGAGAACATGAACACATAGGAGAACATGAACACATAGGAGAACATGGAAACATAGGATAGCATGAACACATAGGAGAACATGGACACATAGGAGAACATGGACACATAGGAGAACATGAACACATAGGAGAACATGGACACATAGGAGAACATGGACAAATAGGAGAACATGGACACATAGGAGAACATGGACACATAGGATAACATGAACACATAGGAGAACATGGACACATAGGAGAACATGAACACATAGAATAACATGAACACATAGGAGAACATGGACACATAGGAGAACATGGACACATAGGAGAACATGATGGAGGGTTTATTGACTATAGAAAAAAACCGTCTGCAGCTGAAAAACAGTCAAAAAACGCCCTGTGTGCATGAGAGCGGTCTACACATTAATGGCCGTGTGTTGAGTTATTTTGAGGGGACAGCAAATTTACACTGTTATACAAGCTGTACACTCACTACTTTACATTGTAGCAAAGTGTCATTTCTTCAGTGTTGTCACATGAAAAGATAGAATAAAATATTTACAAAAATGTGAGGGGTGTACTTACTTTTGTGAGATACTGTATATACAGTATATCATGTTTGGATTTGAGTGCAGACATTTTATTTAACTTATATTGCAAATGGTTTTATTTGTGTGAATGAAATAAAGTGAGTAATTCTAAGCAGATCACATAGATGTACAGAATATAGAGATATTAACTTGAATCAAAAGTATGTAAATGTAGCGATTCCTCTGATCGGATCATTAGAGAACGCCATTAGCAGCTCACTAACACACTCAATAGAAGAAAATCTTTGAATCCTTCAGTACAGCAATCCTTTAAATACTATCTGTGAAATCAGACTGGGAGCGGGGAAGGTCGCGGGGTAACGATAAGAGGGATGAGCGCGGCTCCTGTAAGTGCAGCAATAGAATAAATTGTCCTCTATGAGAGTCTTCCACTTTACTCCAACAGCCATAATGAGTATCCAGGGACAGGCTGCCTCTGCAGGATACAATTCAATTAGTCCTGTGAAACCAGTCTGTTCATTTCTCACAAACAGCTTGTTAGAACCTTTTATGTCTGATGACCACATTAGTCTACAGCATTGTTCAATCCCTAGTATTGTATATACAGCTTCATTATTTGTACAGGAGGGCACCGGGATGTGACTTAGAATGATGTCCATAGGTGTGTGCAGCCTATTGCATTAGGGTGGGCACCCCAAATTTATTAAAACATGGACAGTGTTAGTAGAGCAGTGGATGGTGTCAGTTTTTTATTTATTTCTTTTACTATTTTTTTAAAAAAAATCTTAAGAGGAATCTGCTCCACACGGAGTGATTAGGGTGTGCCGAGGCACACCCGGCACACCCCCTGCGCACGCCTATGATGATGTCAGCAGGAGGTCTGTACTGGGTTCCTCCAATAGGATGAGCTTCAGGGTTCAGAAAAAGGGGTGATCCCTGACTCCCCCCACTGCGTCCATAAAGAGACATCTATAGAGGAGGCCTCCCGTACTGACGTTGGACTAGGGTTGCCACCTCATCCATTTAAACCCGAACACATGTATTATACAGATCCTGTGGCTAATTAAATGCACCAAGTCAGTTTAATTACCACTTTAATCAGCCACAGAACCTGTATAATTCATATGTGTTCACTTTTAAAGGGATGAGGTGGCAACCCTAGTCCAACGTCAGTACGGGAGGCCTCCTCTATAGATGTCTCTTTATAGCAGTAGTTCTCAACTCCAGTCCTCGGGACCCAACAACAGGCCAGATTTTAAGTATTACCTTGGGGAGATGCAGACTAGAATACTGCAATCACTGAGCAGCAAATTATATCACCTGTGTTGTGTTTCAGTTATCCTGCAAACCTGGCCTGTTAGTGGGTCCTGAGGACCGGAGTTGAGAACCACTGCTTTATAGATACAGCAGACTCTTTCTATAACTGAGAAGACTCCGTTCATATACTGTAGTTTAGACAGGAATAACTGTTACTGGGCAGTCTCTTTGTCTGAAATCTGGGAAGTGTCTCTATAACTGAGCACTCTCTCTGTACCTGAGCACTCCCTCTAAAATTGAGCACTCTCTCTCTATAACTGAGCACTCGCTCTATAACTGAGCACTCTCTCTATAACTGAGCACTCCCTCTAAAATTGAGCACTCCCTCTCTATAACTGAGCACTCCCTCTAAAATTGAGCACTCTCTCTCTATAACTGAGCACTCTCTCTCTATAACTGAGCACTCTCTCTATAACTGAGCACTCTCTCTATAACTGAGCACTCTCTCTATAACTGAGCACTCTCTCTACAATTGAGCACTCCCTCTCTATAACTGAGCACTCCCTCTAAAATTGAGCACACTCTCTCTATAACTGAGCACTCTCTCTCTATAACTGAGCACTCTCTCTATAACTGAGCACTCTCTCTGTACCTGAGCACTCTCTCTGTACCTGAGCACGCTCTCTATGTACCTGAGCATGCTCTCTCTGTACCTGAGTGCTCTCTCTGTACCTGAGCACTCTCTCTCTAACTGAGCACTCTCTCTGTACCTGAGCACTCTCTCTCTAACTGAGCACTCTCTTTGTACCTGAGCACTCTCTCTCTATAACTGAGCGCTCTCTCTGTACCTGAGAACTCTCTGTGTACCTGAGCACTCTCTCTCTATAACTGAGCGCTCTCTCTGTACCTGAGAACTCTCTCTGTACCTGAGCACTCTCTCTCTAACTGAGCACTCTCTTTGTACCTGAGCACTCTCTCTCTATAACTGAGCACTCTCTCTGTACCTGAGCGCTCTCTCTCTAACTGAGCACTCTCTCTGTACCTGAGCGCTCTCTCTCTAACTGAGCACTCTCTCTGTACCTGAGCACTCTCTCTCTATAACTGAGCACTCTCTCTGTACCTGAGCACTCTCTCTGTACCTGAGCACTCTCTCTATAACTGAGCACTCTCTCTCTATAACTGAGCACTCTCTCTCTATAACTCTGCACTCTCTCTGTACCTGAGCCTTCTCTCTGTACCTGACCACTCTCTCTGTACCTGATCGATCTCTCTATAACTGAGTGCAATCTCTGTACCTGAGCGTTCTCTCTGTACTTGAGCACTCCCTATGTACCTGAGCACTCTCTCTATTACTAAGCACTCTCTCTGTATCTGAGCAATTTCTCTCTATAACTGAGCGCTCTGCCTGTACCTGCAAACAAATATTTGGGGGGTGTTAGGAACTGCTATGATAACCCTTGGCTATCATCTCTCTGTCAGTCTGTCTTAAGCTTGGGCGCCCAAGGAGAGCCAATGATCACAAGCAAACACAAAGCATGGTGAAAACAGACTCTAATTTTACTGGCATGGTGAATAGTTTTATACACTTTTAGACAAAGGAATACACATTTCATACAAGGGAGGGGATATGTAATTACGTGTCTTAAAGAAAAAAGAATAGTTGTCTTGTATAGCAGTTATCAATCTTTCCTAAAACCAGGTGTCCTTTGTTACAAAATACAAAGGGTACACTAACTGCAGAATCATCCGCTTTCTCATGTAGAGACTTTATTAGCAACTTTTTATCTGGACAAAATGTTCTCTCCCCAAGATCCATTCTTCTACACACCAGCCAGAGAAAGGAATGTGGCATGTAGAGGAACAAAGCCCTGCTGAGATGAACAGAAAACTT
>BLSH010377562.1:2658-13004 GCA_018402905.1 Glandirana rugosa | reverse complement strand
CTTACACCAATAATCCTCTTACATACCACCTGTTGTCTGGCTTCCATCCTCAGATCAAACCGATCCTAAGGGCGTCTACTGTCTTCGTCGATAGTCTCCCAGGGGAATCGCTTCTCTTCGGTTCCCTTATAATATGAGTGTCATGTCTTGGGTCTCCAATTTCTGTCACCTTGTATATCCGATCCTAATTGATACAGTCCCTGTCTAGGAACCCGATTTCAGTTTGAAGTCCATTTGGGAGGGGTTTCACGGGGACGGCCACGGTACCCGTTGAATGGGGGACTCCAACCCCACGTCGTCCTATTGTTCCATTAACCCCATCATTATGTCGGTCTTCTATGCTCAGTCTATCTTCTGGCTGTATTACTACCCCAATTACCTTGTTATCCTGCTGCACCCCAACCTCAGGGGGTAAGTTGCCCATGGCACCGGCAGGGGCACTTTGGGGAGGGTTTACCTGAAGTTTGACTTTAGCCCAAGGATCTGTCCCTGACATAGTTAATCCTAGCCTATATGTTCCACTGTCTTTAACCTCTGGGTTCTGTACTGTGAGTATAATATTCCCTTGGCTTCTCTTCGCTAAGGGGACCCTCTGATAGCTGCTTCTGTCATCTGCGGGAATCCTAGCCAAACTAGACTCCTACCTTCGGTCTGTTGTCCACCATACATTCTCCTAATAACCACATTCATATATATTATAGGCCTCAAGGTCATAAGTAACTTTTGTTGGGTCAAATACCTGGCTCTTTGTTAAGGTAAACACTATGGTCTGGTTTGAAGCTTCCATATTCAACACTGGTGTTTGTAGTACACCCCACCCCTTAACTTCACCTGTATTCAGCCTTCTCATCCTCCTCCTAGAGAGATCTGACATTTTCTTTCTTTCAACTTCAAAGTCTCCCAGAGCCAATAGGTGACAAGACCCACGGCGAATAAGGTACAAGCAATAATCAGAAACTTTCCTAGAGGGTGTTTTTTTTTTGTGGTATCCCAGGGACTGCAAAAAAATCACGGTCACCTCCTATCTACCTATCCCTATGTGTTGAGTTCACAGTGTTACTTTCACCTCTTGGAGGAGGGAGGTGGTCTCTCCTTCCAGGATGTGAATCCCTTTATTTAAAAGAAAAGATGTTCCTCCATTCACAACACTCACTCACATAGATTTGTTTTCTAATCTAATGATTTTTGGGGACACTCTGTTACCCTTGGGGATATTAGGGTCTGGATGTTTGCTTACTGACTTTAACAGCGTTAGGTGCGGTTAAGAGTGCCTGGTAAGGTCCTTCAGTTTTTCCTTTTTGTGCACCTTTATCCAGATCCAATCTCCTGATTCCACAAGAATGGGTCTTTCACCTTCTGACGCGATTCCTGGGGATGAACAAAACTGCTAGACAGAAGTGGGTTAGAATCTGAGCCTAACCACAGGGTACCTTCCCTTGTACCACTTTGTGTTTCCACTTTTGTTCCCTTTGTTACAGGGAATTGCCTTTTGTGTGGACGGAAGGAACCTTTGGAGTTATGATTACTGCATCTGCAGTTTTCATCAACCCAATATCACTTTTACTGGCTGATCAGAGCGTCAGGGGCAGAGTGGCCAGTTCTCCCCCTGCTACCTCTGTCAGCAATATGTCCAATCATTTATCCTCCTTCCACACAAAACGTTCAGATATGTTCAACACTTCTTATTATACATCTATAACCTGTATTCCCACCCTCTGCAATTCTCCAGGCATCATTCCCATCACACCATGCCCAAGACTTCCCTGTGGGTCGCCTGAGTGAGGTGTGGGGACAACAAAACTTGCTGCCTGTAAAATTTCCTAAGGGTGGGACCACATATTACACTCAAATTGATGTTACTATTTCAATGACTGATTCAATTCTATACAGATCTAGTTTCTTCTACATTAACAAACAACTCATAAAACAATCATTAATCCTGTATTTTAAAATATCACACTTCATTACATTTATTACTTAAACCAATTTATAACATATATAGACATTTATCTCCTATGATCATTCAATATTGTCCCATCACATACTGTTAAGTAAAGGTGTTCTAGCCTGGTATTGTTTAAAATAACCTTCACCGAAAGGTAAATTTGGTTTTTGTTCAGTGGGTGGAGCTTTTCCCTTTCCACGCCCAATAGGCTGGACCGGAGAACTAAACATTTAAATAATTATAATAATCATGGCTGCTTTTTAGGAATTTAAAGGATGTCGATTTCATTCAGCCTCTTTTTGTTTAAACTGAATCCTAGAGTTACAAAGATAAAAACTAACCATTTCAACTGGGATTGTATCTTTGAATTAAACATTTCCCTTGGTCTTATATATCACCCACATTTAAACATTAAATTTAACAGTATATTGCTTATTTCTTAGATGTTTAGAACTTTTCTGCTTCACAGGCAGACAATCTTTTAAGGGGGGTTACATATGGTGGAATGTCTGTCCCTTTATCTGTTTCCTTATTTACACAGACACACAGAGCATGTAAAGGGAGGGGGAGGAATCTGCAAATTAAAGCATTCTCATCTCTGAGTCCCAAATACTTTGTTATAAAGGATGACCCTCAAACATCAGTAACAAAACTTATTTTACAAATCATACTAAGCATTACCTATCTCTCTTAAGGTAACCTTGTCATTTTATATAGACAATACAAATAAGTAGAAAAATAGAAAAGTTGCGCTAAAAAGTGAAAAATTAATATCTTAATGAAATAAATCCAGTCCAAATAAATCAAAAGTCAGTTAAGAGTCTTCTTATAATCCAGCATAAATCCCATACGTTGATAGATAATTCAGAAATTAATCCAAAAATCCAAATGAACACCGTGAAGTGTGAAACAAATATTAAGTGCCGATTCCTCTTTCAAATACGTCAAGTGTCTATGAGTGAATATGCAGTCTTCTTTATGGAGATGAACCTTGTTCTCCAAAAAGATGGCGAATGGAGACTGCCGTGAGGTTTCTTAAAGGTTAATGGTTGTATTATTTGATATTGCATTTTATATGTATTTGTTCAGTTTCAGTTTTAATTCAAGCCTCGTTCAGTGGGGTTTTTTATATGTGCAGGCCCTACTCAAAAGGGTGGTAATACAATTGGTATGTGGACGTAGGCTTCCGTGGATGGACTTCATATTCCGTCTATGTAAGCCTTGGCCCACAACAAAATGGCGATTGGCCATCAGAACGAGGCTTGGTACGCTAATGAGGTATAAATGTGGTGCGTCAGTACGTTGCCCGTGCCCCTAGACGACGTCACGTATGACGAAACATGTAGGGCGGAGATACGTCTGACGTCACCACGCGCATACAATCTACAGGAACGGGAGCGTTTGTTTCACTTTGCCGGCAATTAATGATCATTGTGTTTTAAAGGATTAATTTATGTGAGTATCCACTTGTATTTTTTAATACATTTTTGACTCAAACGAGATTACGCTATGAGACTCTTCTCCTTCTATGATGCTGTCATGGTGGGATCTATATGAACGAGTATCCGAGCTGGAAGAAAGGCTGTTTACCCTGAATAACCTGACCATTAGGAAGAGAGGATTCCCCCTGATGAGAGACCCCGCAGAGGGTTATTTTCTGCCAGCCTACAAGACTTGCTGGCGATAGTAAGTCCATAACCTTTGGTAAGGGTACCTTTTTTATCAACTTAGAGGTGTGTTTATTTTTGGTGGCGGTCTCATCACCCCTCTGACGTATTTGAAAGAGGAATCGGCACTTAATATTTGTTTCACACTTCACGGTGTTCATTTGGATTTTTGGATTAATTTCTGAATTATCTATCAACGTATGGGATTTATGCTGGTTTATAAGAGGACTCTTAACTGACTTTTGATTTATTTGGACTGGATTTATTTCATTAAGATATTAATTTTTCACTTTTTAGCGCAACTTTTCTATTTTTCTATTGTCATTTGGTGTTATTATCACACTATATGTTGCTGCTGCACTGGGACTTTTAGCGCAATACTGTTTATTTTTTATTTGGATTGCTTATTTGATAATATTGTATTTGCCGCTTTAAGATATTTTGATACGTTATGGATGTATTTGAGTATAGGTCCAAACGGGTCATTCAGACCAAAGGGGTTTTTCAAATGGATAAGGAACCCGAGGGAGACCTTGGGGGACTATTCATGAGATTAAAAAACCTTACTATTTCAGAAATACACACATTATGGGATATAGCCTATCTTGAACAATATCTCCAGGATTCGATGGTCCCAAGGAGTTTGAGGTGGGATGTTTCCCCACAGAAGGGGGACATTGAACTTGATGAGTGGTTCAAGTATTTCAATGAGGCTGGGTTGAACTTTCTCAGATTTCTTCTAACTAGGAAAAATGGTAAACTTACCCGCCTCAATGGTGAAATTGATTCCATCAAGGAACAGTTGGCATCTCATCAGGAAAGTGATGAGTATAGAGAAAGGTCAAAAAAATTGAAAAACATACTAGAAAAAGAGGAAGTAGAGCAGAGAAATAAAAAGAAGAAAAAATATAATAGGGATATAGGCGATTACCAGGCGGGATTGGTTTTTGACTGGCAAAAAAAGATGGCTGCTGAGGAAGCTGGTGGTAAGATCAATGAACCAGTTCCTGAGAGCACAGTTAAAAAACCAGTCGGGAACCATTCGGGTGGTAATCAACCCCCACCAGCTAAAAGGAGGGTATCATATAGATCTCCAGTGAGGGTGTCACAACATCCCCAACAAGCAACGTACCAAGGTAGATCACCCTATAGAAAAACTTATAGATCTCCATTGAGGGTGTCACAACACCCCCAACAAATATCACATCAAGGTAGATCACCCTATAGAAAACCCACTAGATCCCAAGGAGCCCCACGCCTTCAGGAGAGGGGACCTTATCGTGATTATCCACCTAGAGAATATAGAGGGAGAGTTGAGACACGTCCATATGAGATTCCTGTCCATAATAGATACCAACCTTTAGAGTATAGCTATGGAAGCAACCATCAAGACTTTGAAGGAAGAGAAAATGGTGGGAACCAAACCCCCTTTGATCAAAGGAGAAGGGATGGACCGTATTGGGAGGCTCAGTATAGCCGGGACAACGCCCACTATGGTCATTTCTATTCTCCTGGTGGGCGAGATGATGGCCACTATGGGTCCCAATATCAGGATTTTCACAGGGCACAAAGAGAGGCTCAAAGACCTTTAGAAAGAAGAGGGGATCTAGAGGGGGGAGGCTCACCAAGAAACAAAAGAAAGAGGGAGTAATTGGTGAGGGCATTTACAACTTGAGCAGTCATCAACTTACTCAAGAAGAAACCCTCATTCTGGATAAGGGACTTAAATTTGCCCCTCCAAGCAGACTAAATAAGTTTCACACATATATGGATATTCATAAATATACAAGGAAACTAAATGTTAAACGGTATATTATGTATAATCCCATTAAGAACAGCAGGAATTACATGAGTGAAATTCAGCATTCACAATTGTCAAATTCCTCCCTGTATAACCCCCCCGGAGGGATGGCCTCTAATATAAAAGTATTCAGAGATGTTATGTTGAGGGATTAGGAAGGAATTAAAGTCAGAAGGGATAAAATGAATGTGAAGTTACAAAGAGGTTTTGATCAGCTCTGCCAGGAGAAAAACCTTGTTATCCGCCCAGCGGACAAGGGGGGTGGGATAGTGATATTGAATAAAGAGGACTATCTTGACGAACTCAATAGAATAGTTGATGACAGAGATACTTACACCCCTTTAATGTCTGATCCACGTCCCAGTTTCCGTAAAGAATTGGAGACACTTGTTAAAAGGGGACATGATATGGGCATTCCAGACAAAAAAGAAAAAGCCTTTTTGATCCCCAAGGCCTCTAGAATGCCCATAATATATTATCTCCCCAAGGTTCACAAAAAACTAACCCACCCTCCAGGTCGTCCCATCATAAGTGGGATAGACTCCTTAACATCAAGAGTGGGGAGATATATAGATGGCTATTTACAACCATTGGTCAAATCCCTACCTGCGTATGTGAAAGATACGAGACATATCATTAATATTCTAAGGGAGTGCAGATACAAAGAAGGACAATGGTTGGTAACTGCGGACGTGACGTCCCTTTATACTAATATACCCCATCAATGGGGCCTATCATCGGTTGAGTATTTTCTTAATAAGGGATCCCCCGTACCTGCAGTGCAGAAACAGTTTATTATGGATCTTTTAAAATATGCCACAACCCATAATTTCTTCTGGCATGAAGGAAAGTTCTCCCTTCAACATAGGGGTGTGGCCATGGGGGCTAAATTTGCCCCCAGCTTGGCCAACCTCTTTATGGGAAAATGGGAGGAGGACGTCCTCTATGCCCGAGATCGTCCTCAATTAGTTCTTTGGGCTAGATATATAGACGACGTCCTCCTCCTATGGGAAGGCTCTGAGGAATCCCTTTCTGACTTCATTTTGGAACTCAATCAAAATGACAGAGGGATCGAGCTGAAACATGAGGCTAGTCAACAGTCCATTAACTTCTTAGACTTGAAAATTTGGGGGGAGGGAGGGCAACTATTCACATCCACTTTCTTCAAAAGTACTGACAGGAACTCATATATTCCAGGTGATAGTTGCCATCATCCTGCATGGTTGAACTCGATCCCTAAAAGTCAGTATTTGCGCTTAAGACGCAACTGCACCAGGTTGGAGGACTTTAATGCCCAGGCGGAAAGCCTTACATCAAGATTCTTGGGCAAGGGATACGAGTTGAGCTCCCTCAATAGGAATCTTGATGAGGTGAGATCGTGTGATAGGGACGCCCTTCTTAGAGACAAGCCCCCCCTGGAAGAGAGCGACCCTAAATATTCTATTCCATTTATCACCAAATTTTCCACCCAACATTGGGCAATTAGAAGATTGATACACAAACACTGGCATATCTTGAAGAGTGATCCAATTTTGGGTCCGTCTTTACCGGATAAAGCACAGGTAGTATTCAAACGTGCCCCTTCTCTCAAAGATATGGTAGCACCCAGTGTTTGTAATCCCCCCCAGGAAAAATTAATGTTTTTTCAGCACCTGAGGGTTTTTTACAAATGCGGGAGATGTGCTGTTTGTAAGATTAATTGCATTAAAAAGAGAAAAACGGATACTTTTCACTCTACAAGTACAGGATTCACTTTCCCCATAAAGCTATTTATCTCGTGTAATACCACTCATGTGGTTTATGCTATTACCTGCCCATGTGACCTTCAATATATTGGTAGAACGGTCAGACCATTGCAAGTTCGCCTTAAGGAACACATGGGGAATATTGAGAGAGGCTTCGTAAAACATCCCCTGTCCAGACACTATTTGGATATCCACAATAAGAGCTTGAAGGGTACTTCCTTTGTTGGTATTGACACTTTGAAATTGAGTTGGAGAGGGGGCTATAAGAGGAGAGAAATCTCTAAGCTTGAAATGGGGTGGATCTATAGGGCCCAAACCTTAAGACCCAAAGGATTGAACGCTGACGTCGAAATCAATGCGTTTATTGATAATTCATGAACGCATTATGATTTTGACTGGTATAAACCTCCCATTTGGGTCTGGAATTATGGTTACTGCTTTGGAATTCCCACAGCAGCTTTCCTCATTTAACAGATGTTTTTTGATTATATATAATAACAATTTTTGTCGTTTGAAATATGTTCATTTTTTAAATTTTTGTTTACTATGCTTCACTATTCCTTAGCAACATCAAAGGGAATTTTTTATTGCTGGTTTTTCTGGTGAATATAGCATTGTTTTTGAGGAAACTCCCTTACAAGCTATATCTCTAGAAAATAAATCTTTCCTTGTTTCAGCCTCCAAGGTAGATATAAGTGTCTATGAGTGAATATGCAGTCTTCTTTATGGAGATGAACCTTGTTCTCCAAAAAGATGGCGAATGGAGACTGCCGTGAGGTTTCTTAAAGGTTAATGGTTGTATTATTTGATATTGCATTTTATATGTATTTGTTCAGTTTCAGTTTTAATTCAAGCCTCGTTCAGTGGGGTTTTTTATATTTGCAGGCCCTACTCAAAAGGGTGGTAATACAATTGGTATGTGGACGTAGGCTTCCGTGGATGGACTTCATATTCCGTCTATGAAAGCCTTGGCCCACAACAAAATGGCGATTGGCCATCAGAACGAGGCTTGGTATGCTAATGAGGTATAAATGTGGTGCGTCAGTACGTTGCCCGTGCCCCTAGACGACGTCACGTATGACGAAACATGTAGGGCGGAGCTACGTCTGACGTCACCACGCGCATACGATCTAGAGGAACGGGAGCATTTGTTTCACTTTGCCGGCAATTAATGATCATTGTGTTTTAAAGGATTAATTTATGTGAGTATCCACTTGTATTTTTCAATAAATTTTTGACTCAAACGAGATTACGCTATGAGACTCTTCTCCTTCTATGATGCTGTCATGGTGGGATCTATATGAACGAGTATCCGAGCTGGAAGAAAGGCTGTTTACCCTGAATAACCTGACCATTAGGAAGAGAGGATTCCCCCTGATGAGAGACCCCGCAGAGGGTTATTTTCTGCCAGCCTACAAGACTTGCTAGCGATAGTAAGTCCATAACCTTTGGTAAGGGTACCTTTTTTATCAACTTAGAGGTGTGTTTATTTTTGGTGGCGGTCTCATCACCCCTCTGACGTATTTGAAAGAGGAATCGGCACTTAATATTTGTTTCACACTTCACGGTGTTCATTTGGATTTTTGGATTAATTTCTGAATTATCTATCAACGTATGGGATTTATGCTGGATTATAAGAGGACTCTTAACTGACTTTTGATTTATTTGGACTGGATTTATTTCATTAAGATATTAATTTTTCACTTTTTAGCGCAACTTTTCTATTTTTCTATTGTCATTTGGTGTTATTATCACACTATATGTTGCTGCTGCACTGGGACTTTTAGCGCAATACTGTTTATTTTTTATTTGGAATACAAATAAGTACCATGTTCATTAGTTAGCTTCAAACAATTTGGACATACACATAACAATCAATATTCAAACAAATCTCATTGCTCTGAAATTTTTACAATCCAGAGACCAATGCTGTTACTTGCAAATTAAGGCTTCCTGAAGATACAACAGTTTCATTTGTATATCAGTCTCTCGCCCAATTTATCAAACAAAAACAAAATCCCAAGCCGGTGTCCAGTCAACACCAAAACAAAAATCTGCTTGCACCTGATCACCTAAAAGCACCTCAAATAAGCCAGCTAAGTATCTGATACATTTCCTCACAATACAAGTACACAACATTAAACCCAGCACAAACAGTCTAGCACAATTCTGCATCATTTTTGTATCTCTTATTTGCACAAATCGACCCCACTTACTCCTGGTACCTAATCTCTTATCACGTTTTTGGGATTATGTTCGATATGTGCAAAGAGAGATCACACATGTTATACTAGTTATTTTATAGCTGGAGAAAAATTAATACATTACTACATTTCACAGACAGACCCTTACAAAGGATCTATTGAAGGAAGAAGGAGGGGGGGGGGTTTGAGGGGAATGCTGCAAGTCTGCGTCTGTCCCTTTTCTTTTTTTCCCAACACAGACATGTAGACAAGTATTTCTCACGTAAACTTACAAAGACTTTCTGACAAAAGCTTCTATCTTTCTCACTCTTTTACAACTGTCTTTTCACTTCATCACTTAATCTACAGAACGGAATGCATTTAACCTCTTGGCACTGTTTTTACTAGTCCCCAACCGTTGTCATTAATGCCTAACAAAATTCCAGTCTTACAGTCGGGACATGACATGTCAGTTGTAATGTAGACAGTTAACTCTATTGTTCTAGAGAACGCTCACAGTGCTCGGCTGCCACTCTAAGTTGCCTCAGGGTGTGCTTTTCATAAATGTGAGCTGGTCACCTAGTATTTCAGTCAAACTGGCAGTATGGAGCGAGTTTGAATAGCACGTGACCACTTGCCACTCTCAACAAAGGATAGAACAGTCTACAGTATGTCACAGTTCAGTGTACAGGTATATAGGTATGACGGTCAAACTGACTTTATGATCCACTGGTCGAGTGTAAATACTTTTCGTGTGGGACTCCGTTGAATCTCACCGTCGGCTCGTGACACTCGCAAGAGATCTTGTTATCTCAATTGACAGATGTAATGTTGACTGTACAGTACAGGGCTGACATTCTGACCTTAAAACAATCCGTAATTACTGTTGCCAACCCCTGATCATTTTTGTCACGGTTCTCCAATTTACGTAAGGCAAGACATCTAATTCACTACTTCACTTTTCTGTCAACATTTTCTCACTCTTTCTATCTTCGAAAACAGTCT
>BLSH010377561.1:1227585-1250571 GCA_018402905.1 Glandirana rugosa | reverse complement strand
CCGCAGTTTTTTACTGTTTTGCAATGTCGGAGTCTTGCGCTACCGACACCCAAGATCAAAGTCGAGTGATTGCGGCTGCAGTAGATGTCGAGTTTTTGCGTCTGCAAAAATACCCCGGTAACTGATTGTACCTCTCGACGTTTTTTGCGGTCTTTTGCGGCCGCAGTTTTTTGCAGGCACACATCCTCCGGAATGAGAACCGGTATTATATAGGTCTTACATTTATATATGTTTAGGGGATGTACAATGAACATTTGGCTCCTCAGTTTTTGGGGAGGTAAAAAAAGATTGAGACTTAGAGACTTACTACCTAAGGTTTAGTACGGTCACATCTAGTGAGCTGAAACTAGAACCCACAGCCATCGCGTTCTGAGGCTGTAACGTTTTGTCATTTTTTGACGCCGACACCACAATATGCCAACAAACGCCAACAAACGCCACCTAATATTATACCGGTGTTTTCCGGCGTTTTTTGACGCCAATGTTTTTAGGTTGAAAAATAGCAGGGGGATGATTTTTCTTTAAAAAACGCCTATTGACGCAGACGCTCACTAACGCTCAAAAACGCCGATGCATAACGCCGAAAAACGCCGGCTTTTTTTCCTTGACGTCGGGCCCGACGTTTTGTTTATTTTTTTAGAAACGTCCGTGTGTATGAGGCCTAAAAAATACATTGTTCATTTTTTTATGTTTCTAGACAATATTGCTGTTAGTTTCTTGGTTAATTAAATCTATTAATCAGTTAACAGGAAATTTGACACAAGACAGCTGAGAAACTGTAAAAGAGTAAAACAGACTAACTGAAGTATTCGTCATTGTGATTCTTAATGTGTTTATGCACAATGGAATTACACTTTATATATTGCATAACAGTATCATCATTCTAAGGTACCTTATATGGGCAGCTCTGGGGTGGCCATGGAATTTGGGGATCATGCACCACAATCAGCCAATGTAACCATTACCTGTAAAGCAATAGCAAGCGGATATGTTCATCACTGCACACAAAAATTTGTCCAAAATGTGGGAAAATCAATATGGTTATTTAATTAATTGCCCTTTCTTTCTCTATAAGGGGAAAAGTATTCAGGACCATGCGTGTGCCAGATCTGTACATCAGAAAAACTGGCAGAAAATTGTGGCAGGTCCTTGCAATACAAAGATTGCGGGCATGACCCAGGTTTACTTGATAAAAGATGTTCCTTTAAATGGGCTCCCTTAAAGGCCTCTGTGTTCCCGTAATGACAATGATAAATCCTTAACCATTACAAACCATTCAATCCCTTTGCAGCTTAATTTCTTCATCAGGAGAGTTTCTTTTACCAACACAGCAGGAGAACACATTTATTTTGATAAATACGGGGATGCTGCTAGTGATTATCATCTGGTTAATTGGATTAGTAACTACAAGACGCTTAGAACCCTTCATGTTGGAAAACTTACTTTCACAGATCTATATGTAAATCAGTCTGTAGTAGTATGGCCTGTCTTCTTTAACCAGGTAAATACAATAGTATATTTATTTATTTATTCATTCCTTCAGGCACATATACATCACTAACAATTTCTGCAGCGCTGACATAAAATTGCCACACACCAATTGAATTACCATCGTATTGTCTGTAGAAGTCTGTAGTATAATTTAGGTAGGTATGAACAGGTAATTGCAGCAGTCATTTAAGAGGCAAAAAGCTGATGGACCAGAGTATGAACAGCTTGCCAGTAAAGTTTGATAAGGGGCACCCCCAATATATATGGTGAATTGTTCCTAGGGCCTTCCTGCAACTCCAGCATCTATTATCAGTAGAGGGGTATAGAGCTTATATTCTATCTGGATTGTAGTACCAATAAAAAAGTATCTTTTATTGGTTCTCTCTTTATATAAGGTACACATTTAACTTTTAACAGCTTTAGACCATATAATTTACCAGGTCTCTATGGGTATCCCCCAGTATTTGTTCCTACTTTTTCATATATGGGTGATTAGATCAGGCTGGGGAAAGTGAGGGAGTTTGAAATTAACAAACTCGAAGGAACACACAAGCATAGGTTCTTGAACAGCATAAGGTCAGGGAATTCAAGTGAGTCAGTCAGGGCTTGAGAATAGTGGCGCATTTGTTAGTAAAAAAAAAGGCCTGTGTATGGAAGTGTTGACTAAAAAGATCACAGTTTTTTGGTTCTGGCAACCACCAGATGGACAAAGTTGAATAAGATCCTTTATTTCCAAGTTTGAGACATTTATGAAATTAAGCTGTCTGGAACAGCAGGGGTGAAAAAGAAGTAAGTTGCAAAAGATGTGTTAATAAATATTGGTGTTTAGTTTGGCGCCAGAGAGCACCATGGGTTGTAATAGGTTAGTCTGCTTCAGAGCTTTTTTTATCAGAGAATAGGTGCAAGAACTCCCCCCTTCTGAGTCACTCCTTGTCTCTGCCCCCCCACCCACCCCCGAGCACCGTTCTTTGGTTCCACCCCCTACCCACCTCCCAGTAGCGCCCCTTTTAGAGAATACAGAGCCAAGTATCATTTTGTGGTGCTAAGTAATCTGTATGGAGATGGTTAATGATAACAAGAAAAGTAGTAAATAGATCCCCCACAGCCAGCAGCAATAGACCCAACCCCCCCAGCAACAATAGATTCTCCCAGAAACAATAGACCCGCCATACAGCCAGCATCAATAGACTTTCCAGCAGCCAGAAACAATAGACCCCCCTCCCTCAGCAGTAGATCTCTTCCAGCAACAAGTGACCCCCCGCAACAACTGACCTACCACCAGCAACAATAGACCTACCACCAGCAACAATAGATTCCCCAGCAGCCAGCATTAATAGACCCTCCAGCACTCCACAGCACCCCTTGCCATTACAAATAGTCAGTGCTGGAGGTGGCGGAACTGCGTTCCCCCACGTTCCTGGTGAAAAAAGCCCTGGTCTGCTTTATGGAGACATTGGAGCCCCACAGCATAGAATTTGGGTGTCTCAATTTCAGTCCATTGGTTGAAAGAGTGCAGTGTGAGCCTAGAGGCTAGGGATTGTAACTTAGCCGCAAGGTAATATTTAGAGACATTTGAAAAGGCTAGGCCTCCTTAGTTCTATGGGGCATGTAGAACAGATCTGGAGATTCTATGATACTTATAGTTCCAGACGAAGTTAAGCAAATTGTTATGAAGTGTATTAAAGTGAGGGGTTGGTGTCCGAACTGGTAGGGTTTCATAAAGATACGATCATTTCAACACGATGGACATTTTAATGGTTGCAATGTGGCCAATAAAAAAGATATAGGGAGTTATATGTTGGCCGATTCATATAGGATAGAGACACCATTTTTAATGTGTGGACTAGGCCTGGAAGACACATTTACATTTTACAATCTCCTGTAACTAACTCCTCTGGCCCTATTGATATGTAAAATGCAACTTGTCTGCCAGCTGTGTTAGACCTAGTCCACATCTAGGTTCACATTAAAAACTGTGTCTATATATATATATATATGTAGCCAGGAGATGAGTGTTCTACTCCTGGTAATAAAGACGTTCCTGCCTGCAGGTATATTGTAACTGATTTCCCCCTAGTGCCAAGTTTTTAGTTAGTGGCTTGAACTGTGCAAGAGAACCGCTTTGTGGGGGTTGTAGTGTGCTTTCATGGATTATCAGACTGTGCAGCAGTCACCTGTGTATCTTGTCAGCAGAGTTGCGGCCTACTCACACAGACTGTGCGTTCCGTAATTACACAACACTTCAGAAGATAATCTAGGAGACCGGCCCTGCTATCAGCTGAGTGTGTTCCTGAGACCTGCGGGCAGCTGGAGCGATTAATCTGGGAGAACTGCAGAGAAAGAGGCAGTGGAAGCTGATTCAAGGAGCAGAAGGGCTGAAGGGCTGGAGAGTCATCATCATCTCTAGTCTTATTATCACCATCATTCAAGCAGCGGGAATATCTTCTACAGTCTTTGTTCCTGTTGGGTGAGAGGGCTCAAGCCCATCAATACAGTACTGTTTACCGATAATCCAATTTTACATACCTGTGGCTAGTGGAGATTAAGCTCTATCACCATACTGGGAACCTGGAGTATAACTATTTAAGTTTTATTGGATTGCTGTTAGCTGTAGCGTTGTTGCAAAGTCAGTGATCACTGTGAAGTTCTTAAGTTACTGTAGTAAAGCTGTTCATCCCATCTTTGTGCACTATTTGGAGAACCTGCTCATACAGTTATTCTCTAGGTACCTAGCACCCAAATTAAAGAGCCGGCTGAAGACATACTGAACTTTGACTAAGGATTTGCTACAGTTTCAGCTACTTTCTTTCCCCCAATAGTAGGTTTCCATTTTGCTGAAGCTAGAGCTAGAGCAA
The DNA here is from genome assembly GCA_018402905.1 of Glandirana rugosa. Classification (NCBI taxonomy): domain Eukaryota; kingdom Metazoa; phylum Chordata; class Amphibia; order Anura; family Ranidae; genus Glandirana; species Glandirana rugosa. The sequence continues at coordinate 1,246,225 of BLSH010377561.1, read as the reverse complement.
GGCCCAATCAATCTATAGTGCTGCGGTTATTATTGAAAGGGGTACAGACGGCACCGGCATACCCTGAATTGATGAAGATGGCCAGAGAGGAGGAAGCTCTGCTGGATGAGAAGAACCAGGGACCATCAACAGGGACCAATACCACTCCAAAAGCTGGGAAAGTTTCTACTCAACAAGCACAAGTGGAGTCAGTGCTCCTTGAAGCGGACAGCAAAGAAGATTCAGAGTGGGGGGAGAACACCAGAATCTCGGTGTCCTTGCCTGAAGAATCTCCAGTCAAGCTGCTAACCCAGGTGGCTCAAGCTCAAGACCAATTGCAACAGACATTGTTATGGGTAATGGAAGCTTAAGTTACTATTCAGTTTGATAAAATTGACCCTCTGAAGTGTTTCAAGTGTGGGGAGTCTGGTCATTTCAGAAGACAGTGCCCAAAGAAGGATGAGGAATTCAATTTCATGGCTGAATTACTGAAAGCTTTACAACAGTTACTATCCACTCAGAAGGCGGGAAACTTCAGAGGGTCTCAGTGAAGGAGCCAACTGAGAACCCAAGGAAGCTGAGCTCCAAGAAGTAAAGTAAAGATAAATGGAGTCCAAAGAAGAGAAAGATGTCTCTGAAGACAACCAACCCATGAACAGGGTCTGAGGACCAGGCACAGGGAGTCAATATTAGTTCACCACCTAGGGTCAGAGTTAAATCCTCACAGAGTGGACTCAAAAGAACCTCTAGTCACACAAAAGGGGGTACACTACCTGAGAAGTTAGTGGGGCCATTCCCCATTGTGTCAGTACAAGTAGAGGGCGTTTATACCAGAGCTGTTTTGGACCCAGGAGCGCAAGTCACGTTGCTCTACCGAGACCTCTACAATCAATATCTGAAACATGTTACCTTGAACAATATTGAAGAACTGGAAATTTGGGGACTTGGGACCAACAAATTCCCGTATGATGGGTACATTCCCATAAGAATTTCCTTTGGACCTGCAGCAACAGGGAGGGTCAAAACGTTTGAAACCTTAGCTGTGGTATGTCCCAGGCCACCAGGTGCTGAACACAATTCTATGATAATTGGGATGAATACAGATTTGGTCAGAAGGTTGCTGGAAAAGGCGATAGGAGATGATGAGTCTGTGCCAAAAGAGATTCACCTGAAATTGCATAAAAAAACAACCCAAAACAACATGTTACAGCGCACATACAAAAATTACATTTACTCCTGAAAGGCTAATTAAAAGCAAATATGGGGATTTGGTCACATTATGGCCATAAAGTGCTTAAGCCCACTACTGTGTCAAAGTACCCCATTATCAGTGGGTCCTACACTAACCATAGAATGAAAGATCTCATCTCTAAACCATGGGAGCATACACTCCTCTTTATGGGAGAACTAAAGGACTCTTCCTACAGCACAGTGGACCCTGATTAAAGGTAATGAGGGAGGATGGGGTTCTCCAGCCCAAAAGATCTGGTCAGGACCACTGTGACATACAAACAAATATTTGGGGAGAACACCCTAACAATGCATGGTGCTGCTGTAAGACCACTGGAAACAAAACAACATATTACAGCTCACACATACAAAAATTACATTTACTCCTGCAAGGCTAATGCAGATGAAAAGGCCATGCAACATTCCACTACCCGAGAGTCAAGAAACAAGAAGAATTTTGATCTCAAGGTGAAAGTTCAAGATTTACAGCCTGGAGACAGAGTGTTGTTGAAGAATTTGGGTATACCAGGAAAGCACAAACTGGCAGACCATTGGAGACCCCACCCTTATGTCATTTGCAAGCAGCTCCCAAGGTTGCCTGTATACCAGATCAAGCCAGAAGGACAGATGGAACTTCTGAAGATGTGGCACAGAAATCACTTACTTCCTATGTCGGATGCAGTTAGAATGCCTTTGTACTCAAATGTCCCTCCTCTAGATTCAGGCCTTCCAAAGACTAGATCTCAATGGAAACCTCCTACTTAAGCATACCAGGCCAGTTCCAGAGGAGAGTAAAGATGAAGAGGTGGTACCTTCTTTCTTATGGGATCCAGAGGTTTGTCCTGAGCCAGAAGTTAGGCCCTGGTATAGAAGGTCAACATCATCGGCATAACTGTTCCACCATTGCTAAAAGAAAGAAATGTTCACTCAAGCTGGAATGTCAAAGCTGTTCCCAGAGTCTTACCACCAATGGGAAGAAGAGATTTTTGTTCAATGATAAACCACTCCCTAGGGTCCCGTCTCCAAAGGAAAAATTGAATGTTGAGACAAGTGACTGTATTCAACCAGTTCCAAGCTTTGTTAAAGGAGATTTGATCAGCTTTGCTAAGGAGTGCATACATGTGTTAGAACCTCTTGAAAGTCTGGTAGAAGATGTGATATTGTTAAAAAAGGAATTCAGCCATGAAAATGCTGACAAGTCAAATCATACTTCCCATGTTTTCACTCCAGTGGCAAGTCCTAGAGACAATCATATTGCAGACACAAGTCTGTGAAAGAGTCGTGAAGAACAAGTTACCTTCTCAGTCAGTCCAGAAAGGGAGGTTGTTTCCATATCCAGTCCAAAAGAAACTTCCACTACAGAAATGAGGCCTAGCAAAAGCCCTACTCCCTTGGATGAACAAGAAAAGAGTACTGTTCACAAGCAGGAACCTAGTTCATCTGTTCATCTCAGAAGGAACATCCATCTCCCCAGAAGACTTACCTATGATGCATTGGAGGAAAACTCTGACAGATTGATTCCTACCATCCGAAGGTCAGACTCTACATCTGCCCCTGTTGCTATTAGTTGGGCTAAAGGTGACCCCAATGTAACCCCTGACACTACTGGGTGGGACATGGCTACTGCTCTGGCTTGTCAGAAAACTGATTATGAACTCACTGAGAATGTGTATCAATGGTTTAAGCAAAATCCAGATGTTTGTCAGCATTTGTTAAGTTTAAGTGATAGTTAGATTGACTAACCATATGTTCTTTTCCTTTAAGTGTTATTAGGAAAACCATGAGTATTTGGGAAGCAAAAACTTTAAGTAGGGGGGAGAGTGTAGCCAGGAGATGAGTGTTCTACTCCTGGTAATTAAGACTTTCCTGCCTGCAGGTATATTGGAGCTGATTTCCCCACAGTGCCAAGTTTATTAGTTAGTGACTTGAACAGTGCGAGAGAACTGCATTGTGGGGGTTGTAGTGTGCTTTCATGGATTATCTTCAGACTGTGTTGCAGAAGAACTTAATTTCCCATCAGACTGCACAGCGTAGGGAGGCTTCTGGGAGAAACGGTGCCTCATGGGAGTCTATTTAAGCAGAGTCTAGCGCACTCTCTCTGGATGGCAGGGATCGATTACACAAGAACCTGTGTGTCTTGTGGCCTACTCACACAGACTGTGGGGTCTGTAACTAAACAACGCTTCAGCAGATAATCTAGGAGACAGGGCCTGCTATCAACGGATTGTGTTCCTGAGACCTGCGGGCAGCTGGAGGGATCAATCCGGGAGAACTGCAGAGAGAGAGGCAGTGGAAGCCGATTCCAGGAGCAGAAGGGCATCATTCAAGCAGTGGGAATATCTTCTACAGTCTTTGTTCCTGTTGGGTGAGAGGGCTCAAGCCCATCAATACAGTACTGTTTGCCGATAATCCAATTTTACATAACTTTGACTAGTAGAGATTAAGCACTATCACCATACTGGGAAGCTGGAGTATAACTACTTAAATTTTACTGGATTGCTGTTAGCTGTAGCGTTGTTGCAAAGTCAGAGATCACTGTGAAGTTTTTAACTTACTGCAGTAAAGTTGTTCATCCCATCTTTGTGCACTATTTGGAGAACTTGCTCATACAGTTATTCTCTAGGTATCTAGCACCCAAACTAAAGAGCCAGCTGAAGACATATTGAACTTTGACTAAGGATTTGCTACAGTTTCAGCTACTTTCTTCCCCCCAATTAGTAGATTTCAATTTTGCTACAGCTTGGCACACTGAAATGCGCCTAAGAACTCTCATTTATAGAGCAGTTGAAATTTATGTAAAGCTGTGATATATATATATATATATATATATATATATATATATATATATATATATATATATACACAAGTTGTACCCATTTAGCTATAGTCCACTGAGTTGTACCAGTTTATCTACAGTACATTGAAACATATCAGTTTATCTACAATTCTCTAGTTTATATCAGTTAAATAACTATCAGCTAAGTTTCAACAGTTATTTATGGTCAATTGAATATGGATCTATTCATCAGTGAATTTATTCTAGTGGATCTTCAGATAGGTTCAAGTGTTTAGGTTCAAGTGGACTGGTTTGGATTGTTTATTTCTTTTGTGAGTCTAAAGGACAGAAAGAGAGCAATTGGACATACAGTAACTATTTTTTGGCCTTTTTGTGCTCAATCTTGTGTGTAGAGTTCCTAACAATACCAGTAAGATACTATTTTGCATTAAGAGTTTATTGGCAACTATTTGCAATTACTGTATACAATTTGTTGATTCAGAGTTCCACTTTAATATAACAAATCTTTAGTAAATACTTTTGATTTTCCAACATTGTGTGGTTCCTTTTACTGAGTCTATCTGAATAAGAGGTAACACCATGAGTGAACCCAGTGTGTCAGGGGTGGTGAAGGATTATCAGAGTTGGGAAAACCAAGGGGGAATTGACTTTTCATGTGACCCTCAAGGGAGCAGCGCAACATATACACAGAGTAACTTGGTTTGAGAGCATTTTGCAAGACGAGCAAAATTGTTTAATAGATTTTGACTTGATATACAACCGATGTCTTGATGTAATAGTAGCATCACGCGACAGCTTAATATAAAAGATAAGAGAGGCACCTGTACGTGTAGCAATACAGTTACATTTAACGAAGGTACAACATTTAGGACGTCAAGGAAAAAAAATCGGCGTTTTTTGGCGTTATGCATCGGCGTTAGTGACCGTCAGCGTCAATAGGCGTTTTTTAAAAAAATTATCCCTCTACTATTTTCAACCTAAAAACGTTGGCGTCAAAAAATGCCGGTTAACGCCGGTACAATATTAGTTGGCGTTTGTTGGCGTTTTGTGGCGTCGGCATCAAAAAATGCCAAAACGTTACAGCCTCAGAATGCAATGGCCATGGGTTCTAGTTTCAGCTCACTAACGCCGACGCCATCTACAGCTCAAAAACGTCGGCGTTTTTATGGGGCCATTGACTAACATGGAGAGCTGAAAAAAATGCCAGAAAACGCCGGCGTCAAAAAACATCCGTGTGTATGAGGCCTTAATCATCAACCATGTGAGTTGCTAAAACAGGCACATCTAAGCATGCAGGCATCCGGGGTAAAGCTGTCCACATAAACCGTCCGCCACACCACCATCAACTTCATCCCTTCCACGCTGCGCTGAACGAGCACTTCAAGCCTCACTTTTAGATCGCTCGACTGCAGGGTAGTCTTCCCGGTCACAATTGCAGACTGACAGCGGTGAGAGCCGGAGGACGGTCTATGTGGACAGCTTTACCCCAGATGCCTGCATACCTAGATGTGCCTCTTTTAATCATTAACCATGTGAGTTGCTAAATGTTGTACCTTCATTAACCATATTGCTACACTTAGACGCGCTTCTCTTCTCTTTTATACTCTGTAGTTCCTGCTATATTTGGCTTCTAATCCTCTTGTGGAGGCTGCCATTTATGGATGGACATTTTATAATTACACAACCTGCTATAATCATTTTATATGGAATATAAACAGTAAGACGTATGAATAAATGGTTGTGGAACGAATCATCTGAGTTTCCATTATTTCTTATGGGGAAATTCGCTTTGATATACAAGTGCTTTCGATTACAAGCATGTTTCCAGAATGGATTATGTTCGCAATCCAAGGTTTTACTATATATATATACACACATATACATATATAGAATATCCTGCATACATCGGCCAACTTTACCCCAGGTAAACTTACTTTAGTCAACTTTACCCTCAGGTACTTTAGCTCAGATGCTTTCCAGGAGTAAGGGTAAGTTTGAGTTAGCTTGTGTAGAGTTTGTGTATTTTTGTAACATTTGTGTATAGATATAAAAAAATGTAAATACCATTTTTCCTTTTTTTAAATAAGTGATAACATTTCCTCTGTTCTCAGCTGCATAGGAGCTGGGGGAAGGTGAAGCAGCAGTACACTGAGCTTCCCAGTCAAAGGCTGTGCATTTGGGGCATGTCAGGGCAAGTCTGATCATTGGAGGAGAGCAGTCTGAGTTCCCAGCATAGCTAGAGAACTGACCACTGTGTGTTCTCCTGCTTAGTGTGGTCAGTTTTTAATAGGAAAGCAGAGGGGCTAGCAGGAAAACCAGGGATTTCACATAAAGGAAGCAATACAAAGAGAATTGTTTTTTTACAGCGGGCGCTCTACTTTCTGATAAAAGTGGTCTCTGCGGCGGATTTGCCGCAAGATCACTTTTATCTGGGGTGGGAGGGGTGCCCCCGCTGCTTTTCTGTCGTCTCCGCCACTTACCGGATCCATTGGTAGCAGTGGAGACGATCCGATGCTCTCCCTTCAATACCTGGATGCCGACTGAGGGGAAGATGGCCCCCGCTCGGCTCCATAGCATTGAAGGTGAGCTCTTGAAGGGGAATTTTTTTTTTCAAATGACAGGTCTTTTTGACCCCAGATCTCACATTTAAGAGGTCCTGTCATGCTTTTTTTCTATTACAAGGAATGTTTACATTCCTTGTAATATGAATAAAAGTGACAGTGTCAAAATAAAAAATAAAAAGTAAAGTAAATAAGAAAAAAAAAATTTAAAGCGCCCCGTCCCGCCGAGCTTGCGTGCAGAAGCAAACGCATAAGTAAGTCCCGCCCGCATATTAAAAATCACACATGTGAGGTATAGCCACGATCGTTAGAGCAAGAGCAATAATTCTAGCACTAGACCTTCTCTGTAACTCAAAACTGGTAACCTGTAGAAATGTTTAAACGTTGCCGATGGAGATTTTTAAGTGCCAAAGTTTATTGCCATTCCACGAGCGGGCGCAATTTTGAAGCATGACATGTTGGGTATCAATTTACTCGGCATAACATTATCTTTTTTGAATTACAGTATGCTTTGCATAAATGTTGTGGGCTAAGCCAGTGCATTCCTATTGAATTGGCTGGCAGCACTCCTTAAATCGGTATTAAACCCAAAACCAAAAATGTAATATATTGCAGCTTGCCACTCATTAGATGTGGTGGATGCATTGGTTTTCTTTTTTTCCCTGATTGAACCTGGTGCTCCGTCCAGTAACACACTTCCTATAATAAGCCTGGTACACACTAACAGGTTTTTTTTGGGTTGAACAAGAAAAAAACCTTACAGCTCTGTTTGGATCTGCTGTCCTAATGATCCAACATTAACACAGCGATCTCCTCCGCTGAGCTATTGTGTTCTGACAGAAAGGACGGCTCCCCATCAGAACACTCTGGTCAGCCATTGGCTGAGAGCGTTGATTGGGAGGCGGCCGGCTGCTGGCTTTGCAGCATGCTCTTCCAAAAGAAGCCAACCAAACGGTCGGCTTGTGTCAGACCGACTGAAAAACACACGGGCCGAATGTTGGCCGGTTCAATAAAAAATGGCCGACATTTGGCCCGTGCGTAGGGGGCTTAGCGTGACCCAAATCCAGATGAATGAGCACATGGGGCACCTTTGGACAGCACCATTGTCAGTCTGGGGAGAGGGAAGTGTTAGAAGTTGTAGCAGATTTAAATACACTACCAAATTGAATCCAAACTCCAACTAATACTTTATAAGCCGTTACAGCAAAGCATTTTTTTCCTTTTGTGATAAAGGTTTTACATATATAAATAAAAGCTGATCATTGTAAGCACCTCTGCTAGTGTTAAATGGTTGTCTCATCTGTGTAACTGATCCATTCTGCTGGAGAGCTTCCCCTTTTGAAAAACAGCAGACTTACTGGCTGGATCACCATATGAAAATATGAAAGTCTAAAAAAGAAAGCTAATGCAGCCATCACATCTAAGAAATTGTAAGCTGCAACATAAGGATTGTTTTCTTTAAGGGTTATTATCGCTTTAACTCATATACTTAGGGCTAGTTTACACTTGCTTCAAAACAGCACTTCAGACAGGCTTTGTTAAAGCTCTCTTAATGCCAGTCAAAGCTCCTGTCACTAAACAAAATGGATAGCTTACAGTCCTGTTTACACCTTGTGTTTGCTTTGGTTCAGCTTTGCTTCAAAAATTATACCCCACGTAGCTTTAGTGGTACTTCAAAGCGTCTTAAAAGCCTCGATAGAAGTCTATGACAAAGCTTGTTTGAAGCTCGCTTGAAGCACCTGCGACTTTTGAGAGGCTTTAATTCAACTTTAGGTTTGCTTTGTTGTGGAGAAATTGCAGGTTTGAGATATCAACAAACACACAGGGTATCTGCCAAGCTTCAACAAAGCTTCAAAAGAGCATCACGAAGCACCACCGAAGCCTCATTGAAGCATCAAAAACACATAATAAAAGCTTGCTGAAGCAGTAGGCGCTTTAATGTGCCTTGAAGCGGAAGCAACTGTAAATGAGCCCTTACTTTCATTGTGAAAGAGTGCAGTAAAGGCAACCATTGTACAATGCTGCAAAGCAGCAAGAAGAGCACATACGGCTTCCTCCATACACACATATACAGTAATTATAAATATCACCAGACCATAGAACTTTTAGATAGACTTTAAGATACTAGATAAAATACTATATACAGCATCTCACAAAAGTGAGTACACCCCTCACATTCTTGTAAATATTTTACTAAATCTTTTCATGTGACAATACTGAAGAAATGACACTTTGCTACAATGTAAAGTAGTGAGTGTACAGCTTGTATAACAGTGTAAATTTGCTGTTCCCTCAAAATAACTCAACACACAGCCATTAACGTCTAAACCGCTGGAAACAAAAGTGAGTAAGCCCCTAAGTGAAAATCTCCAAATTGGGCCCAATTAGCCATTTTCCCTCCCCGGTGTAATGTGACTCGTTAGTGTTACATGGTCTCAGGGGTGAAGGGGGAGCAGGTGTGTTAAATTTGGTATTATCGCTCTCACTCTCATACTGGTCACTGGAGGTTCAACACGGCACCTCATGGCAAAGAATTCTCTGAGGATCTGAAAAAAGAATTGTTGCTCTACATAAAGATGGCCTAAGCTATAAGAAGATTGCCAAGACCCTGAAACTGAGCTGCAGCACTGTGGCCGAGACCATACAGCAGTTTAAAAGGACAGGTTCCACTCAGAACAGGCCTCATCATGGTTGACCAAAGAAGTTGAGTGCACATGCTCAGTGTCATATCCAGAGGTTGTCTTTGGGAAATAGACGTATGAGTGCTGCCAGCATTGCTGCAGATATTGAAGGGGTCAGCCTGTCAGTGCTCAGACCATATGCTGTACACTGCATCAAATTGGTTTGCATGGCTGTCGTCCCAGAAGGAAGCCTTCTAAAGATGATGCACAAGAAAGCTTTGCGGAAGACAAGTAGACTAAGGACATAGATTACTGGAACCATGTACTGTGGTCTGATGAGACCAAGATAAACTTATTTGGTTCAGATGGTGTCAAGTGTGTGTGGAGGCAACCAGGTGAGGAATACAAAGACAAGGGTGTCTTGCCTACAGTCAAGCATGGTGGTGGGAGTGTCATGGTCTGGGGCTGCATGAGTGCTACCGGCACTGGAGAGCTACAGTTCATTGAGGGAATCATGAATGCCAACATGTACTGTGACATACTGAAGCAGAGCATGATCCCCTCCCTTCGGAGACCAGGCCGCAGGGTGGTATTCCAACATGATAACGACCACAAACACACCTCCAAGATGACCACTGCCTTGTTAAAGAAGCTGAGGGTAAAGGTGATGGACTGGCCAAGCATGTCTCCAGACCCAAACCCTATTGAGCATCTGTAGGGCATCCTCAAACAGAAGGTGGAGGAGTGCAAGGTCTCTAACATCCACCAGCTCTGTGATGTCGTCATGGAGGAGTGGAAGAGGACTCCAGTGGCAACCTGTGAAGCCCTGGTAAACTCCATGCCCAAGAGGGTTAAGGCAGTGCTGGAAAATAATGGTGGCCACACAAAATATTGACACTTTGGCCCCAATTTGGACATTTTCACTTAGGGGTGTACTCACTTTTGTTGCCAGCAGTTTGGACATGAATGTGCGTGTGTTGAGTTATTTTGAGGGGACAGCAAATTTGCACTGTTATACAAGCTGTACACTCACTACTTTACATTGTAGCAAAGTTTTATTTCTTCAGTGTTGATGAGGGGTGTACTCACTTTTGTGAGATACTGTATTTCAGAATCTGTTTCAAAATTATCTATTTTTTTATTGAAAACATTTCATTTTGAAATTACATTGGAAAAACAACAGTGATCATCAGATTAAACCTTCGGAACATACTGCATTACAATATGACTGATGCATATACACCAATAATCTCCTATTTTCCTCAGTTAGCAGTTTTTTTGGCACAATTTCTTCACAACATATAGGCCAAAAGTCCTACAGGGGAATAGGGTTTACTCAACACATCTTCCAGAGATAAAATATCTATAATCATTTATATAAAGGTAATTAGTGATTACATAAAAAGCAAGCAGTACTAATAGAAATCATATACCGGTAATTAACCACTTAAGGACCGGAAGGATTTCCCCCTTTAGGACCAGAGCCCTTTTTGCGATTCGGCGCTGCGTCGCTTTAACTGACAATTGCGTGGTCGTGCGATGTAGTACCCAAACTAAATTTGCGTCCTTTTTTTCCCACAAATAGAGCTTTCTTTTGGTGGTATTTGATCACCTCTGCGTCATTTCTGATCGCCGCTATAAAAAAAAGAAGAGCGACAATTTTGCAAAAAAACCCCAAATGTCTTACTTTTTGCTAAAATACAAATCCAAAAAAAATATATAAAAAAACATTTTTTTTCATCGGTTTTGGACGATTTATATTCTTCATCATATTTGCGATAAAAAAAATCGCAATCGGCGTTTATTGATTGGTTTGCGCAAAAGTGGTCACGTTTACGGATGATGAGAATTCATTTCTGGGGTTTTTATTTTTTTTTTATTTTTTACTAGTAATGGCGGCGATCTGCGATTTTTAGCGGAACTGTGATATTTCAGCGGACATGTCGGACCATTTTGACACTTTTTTGGGACCAATGACATTTATACAGCGATCAGTGCTATAAAAATGCACCGATTACTGTGTAAATGCCATTGGCAGTGAAGGGATTAACCTGCAGGGGGCGCTCTAAGGGTTAACAGTGTTCCCTGGGCGTGTTCTAACTGTGGGGGGACTGCCCTAGCTGGGGAAGGGAAGCGATCACAGCTTCCGTGTAGAGGAAGGCTGTGATCAAAGCCCTTCCCCCCTCACAGAACGGAGGTCCGTGTTTACTTACACGGACCTCCGTTCTTTCACTCCGGGGGGGGGGCATCGCGGGTGGCCGGCGGAGATCGAATCCGCCGCACCCGCTCCCTGGCCCTCCCCGGACACAGTGAGTGTGTGGGCGCGCCTCCGGCGGTGCGCCCGCGCGCTCACTGGGCGCGATCTCGCGGCCGCCGTCATATGACGGCGATTCGCGTTACAGAGCCACCTTGTCGCCGTCAAATGCAGATCAGCCGTCAGCAAGTGGTTAATACTAAAAAATACTGATATATTTTAAAGCTACATAAAGGATCAATTTAATTCAGTTTCATCAATATACAATTTTATGCATAAATAAGATTTTTATAGTTAAGATTGTTTACATCAATTAAATTGTATTTATGGTTTTTTTTTTAAACATCTAATCACTTTAAAAGTATATTTCAATGCACATTGAAACGATAATACGTTCCCTTTACAATCTCAGTCAATGAATCCAAAGGAATTGAAAAGCAGCAACTATCTTTTTGGTGATGACATGTCCTTGGCTTTTGTTTTTGCTTTAGGTGTTGCCACGATCTGTCTGCAGTCCTAGCTGTTCACCAGGTACCAGAAAAACGGTACAACAGGGAAAGCCATCTTGCTGTTATGACTGTGTTCCATGTCCAACAGGAGAGATTACTAATGAAACTGGTAAGAGCGTGATAAAAATTTTACTCCATTTGCTTCATTTCAATGGCTGCATAACACAATCAAATTAAATCATGGTGTTAAGTAGGGATGGGCCTAACACCCCCCGGTTCGGTCCACACCAGAACATGTGAACAGGCAAAACATTTGTGCAAACATTTGAACACTGTTAAAGTCTATGGGACCCGAACATGAAAAATCAAAAGTGCCCATTTTAAAGGCTTATATGCAAGTTATTGCCCTAAAAAGTGTATGGGGACCCGGGTCCTGCCCTAGGGTACAAATATCAATGCAAAAAAAAGGTTTTAAATTGATCTTTTTGTCAGGAGCAGTGATTTTAATAATGTTTAAAGTGAGAAAAAAATTATGGGGCGTTCTGTGGCGGCAAAGTCGATTGCGAACGCCCTATAATGTTCTAAATTTGACAAACGGGCAAACGCCTAGTGTTAAGGGCCAGTTCACACCACATGCAGTCCAGTGCATTTTTTTCTGCATCAAAAACACATGGAAAGTAGGTTATATGGTTTCCAATGGCATAGTCTACACCAGTGCAGTCAGTTCCAGGGCTTTCCAGTTCCAGAAAAAAAAAGTAGAACATGCTGCATTTTTCCTGCACTGGACTGAACTGGAACACAGTGAAACTCATCTAAAATGCACCAGACCCCAGTACAAAGGAAAAAAAGCATCTGGAATGCATCCAGAAACACATTAAAAACACACCGGACCCCAGTACAATGAAAAAAAAAACCAGGAAAAAAGCATTTGGAATGCATCCAGAAATGCATCAAAAATGCATCGTAATGTGTCAAAAATGCGTTAAAAACAGGCATGCAGAAATGCATCCGGAACGGATCTGGAGTGCGTTTTTGCCCTTAATCTTTTAGCAGACACCCAGAGGTGCCTTTGTGAGCAGTCATGGCTCCCTGAGACCCTTGGCTAAATCTTGATGGGTTAGCGGCAGTGGCGGCTGGTGAAATTTTAGGATGGGGGCACCAGATCCTGCCCTTCCTTTTTGACCCCTCCTACTTCTCATAAGCTCCACCCCTTATAGTTTCCACCCCTTGTGCCAGGAGTATACAGCCCAGCATCACCAGATAGGGTATACAGCATCACCAGATAGCAGTATACAGAGTCACCATATAGCAGTATACAAAGCCCCAGATAGGATGTACAGAGCACCAGATAGGGCATACAGAGCACCAGATAGGGCATACAGGGCAACAGATAGGGCATACAGAGCACCAGGTAGGGCATACAGGGCACCAGATAGGGTATACAGGGTCCCAGATAGAGCATACAGAGGAGCAGATAGGGCATACAGAGCACCAGATAGGGCATAGAGAGCACCAGATAGGGCATACAGGGCATCAGATAGGGCATACAGAGCACATGATAGGGCATACAGGGCATCAGATAGGACATACAGAGCATCAGATAGGGCATACAGGGTATCAGTTAGGGCATACAGAGCATCAGATAGGGCATACAGGGTATCAGATAGGGCATACAGGGCATCAGATAGGGCATACAGAGCATCAGATAGGACATACAGGGTATCAGATAGGGCATACAGGGCATCAGATAGGGCATACAGGGCATCAGATAGGGCATACGGGACATCCGATAGGGCATACAGAGCATCAGATAGGGCATACAGGGCATCAGATAGGGCATACAGAGCATCAGATAGGGCATACAGGGCATTAGATAAGGCATACAGAGCATCAGATAGGGCATACAGGGCATCAGATAGGCATACAGAGCAGCTGCCCCCCCCACCCCACCCCCCCAAAGTCGGGACAAGTCCCGCACTTACCCCATCTATTAGCAGGCAGGCCAGGTGTATGCAGAGATAGGCTTGCGGTCAGCATGCTGAGCAGCTCGGGACTGAAACCCCACGGAGTGCTGCAACTGTGTGAGTAATCACACAGGCAGCACGTCTGCCACAGTCCCGCCCTCTGCCCACAGCAGCCAATGACAGAGAGTCATTGGCTCTGATGGCTCAGGGGGCAGCCAATCAGACTATGTGTGTGCGCTTGTTCAGCACACACACATAGACTTTAATGGCTGACCAATCGGCTCACTACTTGCTGTCAGCTGACAGCAAGGAGCCGATGAAAAAAAAAAGAAAGAAAAGTCAATATACCGGCGCCACCTGCAGGGGGGATGGGCTGACTTTTTTTTTTTAACTTGTCAGCGTTGGGGAGGCAGAACACTGTAAACCCTCGCAGTTACTCTTGTTGGGCGCAGGAATGGGCCCCGCTGTTTTAATTTATTTTACAAATTGTAATAACATGGCCCAGGCAAACAGGTGCAGAAAAATTGGTTGGTGGTGGAAGAACACTGTAAACCCTCTCAGTTACTCTCGTTGGGCGCAGGAACGGGCCCTGCTGTTGTACTTTATTTTAAAAACTGTAATGACATGCCCCAGCCAAACAGGTGCAGAAAAATTGTGCCTTGGGTGTTGGTGTGGGCAGAACACTGTAAGCCCTCACAGTTACTCTTGTTGGGCGCAGGAACAGGCCCTGCTGTTAAAATTTTTTTTAAAAATTGATATGGCATGCCCCTCTAAAACAGGTGGAGAAAAATTGTGCATTGGGCCCAAAATATTGTTGGAAGCTAGCATCTTCAGGATTCAGGAGGAATAGGATAAGCAGATCCCTAGCAAATTCAATCAGTTGCATCGGCATCAGGGGCTTGATAGCTGCTGATCCAAGACTGATTCATTTTTATAAATGTGAGCCTATCAATGGAGTCTGTGGACAGGCGCACTCTTTGATCTATTATGAACCCTCCAGCAGCACTGAATGTCCGTTCAGAAAGCATGTTGGATGCAAGACAGGCCAGTTGTTTGACTGTATATTGAGCAAGTTCCGGCCAGTGGTCCATCCTCAAGACCCAGTAACTCAGTGGATGCTCAGTTGGAAAGGTCTCCAAGTCTGCTCTTGCCCCTAGATATTCCTGCACCATATAATGCAGACGCTGATGATGGTTGCTTGAACCCTGGGCCATGAGGACTGAAAAATTGTTTAAAGACATCGGTCAGTCGGCCACCTTCTCCACCGCTCTTCCTCTGACTAAAGAAAGCCTCAGAAACACTTTGTCCAGCAGCAGGAAATGGTAACCTCCCATGGTCTCGAAAGGCGTTGCATAAACTTTTCTTCAAGCTATCCTGAAGATGTTTCATCCTCTGCTCTCTCTGTGAAGGCAGGATGAGCTCTGCAACTTTACCCTTGTAACGTGGATCAAGAAGGGTTGCCAGCCAATAATGATCCCTCCCCTTGATACCACAAACCCTGGGGTCTTTTTGCAGGCTTTGCAGAATCAGGGAGGCCGTGCAGCATAAGTTTGAGCAGACATGAGAGTCCTCTGGGTCAATGAGGATGACATTGTCAGGAACTACCTTCTCCCAGCCACGTACAACTCATTGGGTTTCTGAGGACTGAAAACCATCCCTTGAAGACTGCTGTGTGTTATCCTCTACATCCATGCTGACACAATCCTCCTCCTCCTCCTCTTCTTCCTGTGTGTTTGGTGGCCCTGCAGGAATGCTATCTGCATAAAGGGGGCCTTGAGAGAAAAGGAAGTCCTCCTCTTCCTCTCTCTGTTCTGCCTCAAGTGCCCTGTCCATGATTACATGAAGCATGTGTCTAGAAGACTAGAGGAACAGTGTCACTGATGCATGCATTGTCGCTGCTCACCATGCTTGTGGCCTCCTCAAATGGTGACAGGACAGTACATGCATCCTTGATCAGTAACCACTGGAGTGGCGAAAAAAAAACAAGCTTCCCTGAGCCTGTCTTGCTGCCATACTCCCAGAGGTACTCATTGATGGCCCTCTGCTGTGTGTGCAGCCGCTGCAGCATTGCCAATGTGGAGTTCCACCTGGTGGGCATGTCACAAATGAGCCGGTTGGTGGGCAGGTTCAGTTCCTGCTGAACGTCAGTCAGCTGAGCACTGGTATTGTATGACCAGCAGAAATGACCACAGACTTTTCTGGCCTGCCTCAGAATATCTGGTAAGCCTGGGCACCTGGTCAAAAAACACTGCACCACCAAATTCAGGACGTGTGCCAAGCATGGAACATGTGTGAAGTGTCCCTGTCGGAAGGTTGGTGCCATTGTCACATACAACCATTCCAGGCTCAAGCTGCAATGGTGTCAAGCACCTCTGAGCCTGCCCCCGCAGAGCTGACAGAATCTCTGCCCCTGTGTGGCTCCTGTCCCCTAGGCACACCAACTCAAGCACCGCATGGCATCTTTTAGCCTGACTGCTTGCGTAGCCCCTAGAACACTTTGCGAGCACTGCTGGTTCAGAAGACACTGCTGCAGAAGAGGCCGCAGAGGAAGAAGACGAGGGGGTGGAGGAAGCAGATGTTGCAGAAACAGCACCATTTTCTTGTAGGAGTGGTGGCAGAACTAGCTCCAACACTGAACCATGTCCTGCATCCTTCCCAGCTGTCAGCAGAGTTACCCAGTGCGCTGTGAAAGAAAGGTAACATCCCTGACCATGTCATGTACTGCTAGCAGATTGGCTGCAAATACTTGTGGCACCCACAGGCTTTTGAGAGGACTAGAGGTATAGTTGAGGTCAAAGATGAAGAGCAAGGAGAAGTCCGCCTTGTTTTATGATGTGGGTCTTTGAGGTGCTGTTGCCAACAGACTGCATGGCAGGTTGTCATATGTCTTGTCAAACATGTAGCGCCCAAGTGGCTGCTGTTCTGGCCTCGCTTGATCCGCCTCAGAAATAGATTGCAAACAGCAACGGTGCGATCTATTGCAATGTTGAAAAAAGCCCACACCATTGAAGTTTTAGAAGTCAGCTGGGAGTCAGCAGTGCCCTGCACCTGTGGAGCTCTGTGGTGTGATGCAATAGGGTGGCTGCCCTTAAGCTGACCCCTGGAGGAGATGCTGCCTCATTGGAGTTGTGCCTCCTCCTTCTCCTCACTTTCCTCCTCTCTTCTCTCAGGCACCCAAATACAGTCAGTGTCCTCATCATCCCCTCCCTCCTCATCACTGGAGCAAACTTGGCAGTATTCTGCAGATGGTGGAAACATGACTGCAGTTTCTTGTCCTTCTGTGGCACCCCCTCTCTCTAGGCTCACGTTACTCCTTTCCTCAACCCAGGAAACAACATTGGAGCCTTCAAATTGCTGCACATCCTCCATCAGCATGTAACCGACACTGTGGTCAAATAATTCTGGTGACTCCTCCGTGTATGATGGTGGGGCTACGGAAGGAGTAACAAGGAGTGGGTGGAATAGGCCGCTTTGGTAGCTGCGTTGGAAGACATACTAGTATGAGCCTGGGTGACAGAGGATGAGAAGGATGAGAACAGCTTAGTTATCCACTTCACCAACTCTTCTGCATGTTGTGGCTCAATAACACAGCCAACAGCAGAAAAAAAGGATATGCGCTTTTCACTGTGGACACAGAGGCTGCTTGCCCTCTTTTAGTGGCCTGGGAGCGTCTGCCTCTCCTTGGTGGCCTTCCGGATTTTTTTCAACAATGCACTAAACTGTGTTATATACTGTACACCACCGAATGCACTGTATATATAGTCTAGACTGAATGCACTGTATATATACTGTGGGATATTAGCTCGTGGGGATCACTTTTCAGGGGAAAAGATTTAGCATGGATGTCAGTTTCTTTAAAATCTGGCGGCTTGCCAGGTTTATTTTTACAGGTTTGCAAGATCAAAACATAAACAGAAAACAAAACCTCGCCATCTGGCGCTACACTAAACAAAGAGATTACTCTCTATACAGTGTGGGGCTGTCCCCGACATCCACAAAACATAAGCACATTGCAAATCTTGTTTTTAGAGTCCAATTTAGCACACAGAGCTCTCTCAGCTTTCTCCCTCTGAGATCCAGGATCGAGCTCCAGTGAGATCTCTTCCTGATCATTAAATGCAGGTGGAGAGGGCTTTGAGTGGACCAGAAAGTCCGGGCTGGAACGAGCTCTGCCACGGTGGCCTACAAAACCCGTGTCGGACTCCCGCTAGTCGCCTCAAGATGATCTCATGCGAGGCGACAAGCATCGCCTATCCATTGTGGCGCCTCGTATAACGTCACATTATATATATATATATATATATATATATATATATATATATATGTATCTATATATACAGTATCTCACAAAAGTGAGTACACCCCTCACATTTTTGTAAATATTTTATTCTATCTTTTCATGTGACAGCACTGAAGGAATGACACTTTGCTACAATGTAAAGTAGTGAGTGTACAACTTGTATAACAGTGTAAATTTGCTGTCTCCTCAAAATTACTCAATACACAGCCATTAATGTCTAAACCGTTGCCAACAAATGTGAGTACAACTGTAAGTGAAAATGTTCAAACAAGGTCTCAGGTGTGGATGGGAAGCAGGTGTGTTAAATTTGGTGTTATCACTTTCACTCTATCATACTGGTCACTGGAAGTTCAACATGGCACCTCATGGCAACTCTGAGGATCTGAAAAAAAAGAATTGTTGCTCTACATAAAGATGGCCTG
Source organism: Glandirana rugosa (assembly GCA_018402905.1). Classification (NCBI taxonomy): domain Eukaryota; kingdom Metazoa; phylum Chordata; class Amphibia; order Anura; family Ranidae; genus Glandirana; species Glandirana rugosa. The sequence goes on along the minus strand of BLSH010377561.1, from coordinate 1,227,648 downwards.
GGCTATAAGAAGATTGTCTCAACGGTACTCCACGGTACAACTTGAAGGTCACTGGTCATACTA
>BLSH010377561.1:1203023-1227575 GCA_018402905.1 Glandirana rugosa | reverse complement strand
CGTTAGAAGAATATCGGGTCCGGTAGAAATACATCTCGTTGTTAAGAAAAAAAAGTCTAGGTCACAAAAGTGAGTACACCCCTCACATTTTTGTAAATATTTTATTCTATCTTTTCATGTGACAGCACTGAAGGAATGACACTTTGCTACAATGTAAAGTAGTGAGTGTACAACTTGTATAACAGTGTAAATTTGCTGTCTCCTCAAAATTACTCAATACACAGCCATTAATGTCTAAACCGTTGCCAACAAATGTGAGTACAACTGTAAGTGAAAATGTTCAAACAAGGTCTCAGGTGTGGATGGGAAGCAGGTGTGTTAAATTTGGTGTTATCACTTTCACTCTATCATACTGGTCACTGGAAGTTCAACATGGCACCTCATGGCAACTCTGAGGATCTGAAAAAAAAGAATTGTTGCTCTACATAAAGATGGCCTGGGCTATAAGAAGATTGCCAAGACCCTGAAACTAAGATGCAGCATGGTGGCCAAGATCATACAGTGGTTTAACAGGACAGGTTCCACTCAGAACAGGTCGGCCAAAGAAGTTGAGTGCACATGCTCAGCGTCATATCCAGAGGTTGTCTTTGGGAAATAGATGTATGAGTGCTGCCAGCATTGCTGCAGAGGTTGAAGGGGTGGGGGGTCAGCCTGTCAGCGCTCAGACCATACGCCGCACACTGCATCGAATTGGTCTGCATGGCTGTCCTCTCAGAAGGAAGCCTCTTCTAAAAATGATGAACAAGAAACAGTTTGCTGAAGACAAGCAGACTAAGGACATGGATTACTGGAACCATGATAAACTTATTTGGTTCAGATGGTGTCAAGCGTATATGGCATCAACCAGGTGAGGAGTAAAAAGACAAGTGTGTCTTGCCTACAGTCAAGCATGGTGGTGGGAACGTCATGGTCTGTGGCTACATGAGTGTTGCCGGCAGTAGGGAGCTAGAGTTCATTGAGGGAACCATGAATGCCAACATGTACTGTGACATACTGAAGCAGAGCATGATCCCCTGCCTTCGAAGACTGGGCCACAGGGCAGTATTCCAGCATGATAACGACCCCAAACACACCTCCTCCTCAAACGGAAGATGGAGGAGCGCAAGGTCTCTTACATCCACCAGCTCCATGATGTCCATGATGATTTGGATATTTTCACTTAGGGGTTTACTCACTTTTGTTGCTGGCGGTTTAGACATTAATGGCTGTGTGTTGAGTTATTTTGAGGGGACAGCAAATTTACACTGTTATACAAGCTGTACACTCACTACTTTATATTGTAGCAAAGTGTCAACTCTTCAGTGTTGTCACATGAAAAGATATAATAAAATATTTACAAAAATGTGAGGGGTGTACTCACTTTTGTGAGATACTGTATATACTATATAGGGTGCATATATATTCTTACACTGCCTGAACTGATTCTATATACTATACACTGAATGAGCTGTATATATAGTCTACACTAAATGCAGTGTAATATATATATATATATATATTATATATGGCAGCCCTCATATACTCCACTTGCATGCTTACATTTTGCGAGTGGAAAATGAGGGGGGGGCGAGTGAATAGGAGCTCTTCTCCCAGTGATTGCTGAGGGGCCAGGACGCGGGGCTGTATGTGACGGTGGGAACACGCGGCAATTGAAATGAAAGCTGTTGCAGCGATGTTCCCCACTGTCTTATGATGCAACCGCCTCCTCTTCTCTCTTCCTCTCGGCAATCACTGGGAAAAGAGCTCCCATTCATCCCTGATGATCCGGCTGGCAATCCTCTTCATCTCCTCTCTTTTCATGCACATTTAGGCTGCCTTCCAGGACACAGGTAGGCTGCATTCCAGGACACAGGTAGGCTGCATTCATGGACATAGATAGGCTGCATTCCAAGGACACAGGTAGGCTGCATTCATGGATACAGGTAGGCTGCATTCCAGGACACAGGTAGGCTGCATTCCAGGACACAGGTAGGCTGCATTCCAGGACACACGTAGGCTGCATTCATGGACACCGGTAGGCTGCATTCATGGACACAGGTAGGCTGCATTCCAGGACACAGGTAGGCTGCATTGATGGGCACAGGTGAAGCTGCACTGATGGGCACAGGTGAGGCTGCACTGATGGGCACAGGTGAGGCTGCACTGATGGGCATGGGTGAGGTTGCACTGATAAAGTTGTTGTTAATATTTTTTTATAACTTAATTCTGCATAAAACATTTAAGTGTCATTTCATGAAATAATTTATGAGGGCGCATCTGAACGGACTCTATATACTAAACACTGAATGAGCTGTATAGCTAGTCTACACTAAATTCAGCGTATTATATACAGTATCTCACATAGTTACTTATTATTATTTTAAACATTCTTTCTTATTTCCGACTTTCGGAAGTGAGTACACCCCTCACAGTTTTGTAAATATTTTATTATATCTTTTCATATGACAACACTGGTCATGCTGTATACTCCTCTGGTCATGTGTATACCCCTCTGGTCATGTTGTATAGTCCTCTGGTCATGCTGTATACCTCTCTGGTCATGCTGTATACCCCTATATAGTCATGCTGTATACCCCTATCTGGCGATGCTGTATACCCCTATCTGGTAATGCTGTATACCCTGTCTGGTGTTGCTGGGCTGTATACTCCTGACACAATGGGTGGAATCTATAAGGGGTTAAGAGAAGTGGGAGGGGTCAAAAAGGAAGGGAGTGGTCTGGCTCCCCCCCCCCAGCCGCCACTGCTCACCACCTGTCCAACACACTCGGATCGTTTTTCAAAGGAGCAGCAGTGTCTATTGAACTAGTGATTGAGCCCTTAGTTGCATTTGGCAGCGACACTCTAAAGGCTGCACTCTTAGGGCTTGTTCACACATAAAGTTGGGGGGACAGGGGGATGGGGGTACGGGGTAAAAACCTGGCGGTTGAGTCACGGTTTTACTACCCCAAATCTCTACCCTCTTTAGCTGCTGAGGCAGTAGACAAAGGGTGTGCACCCGCCGCAGCAGGAATTAAGTCCCCTGTTGCTTTTGGTGGCTGCTACCGCCTGCCAATTGTGACCCATTCAAGTAAATGGGGTCACTCTGCAAGTGCCACACAACTGAATGCTTCTGCGGGGACCAATATGGAGACCACTAGCCAGGATAAGAGGTGGAGTGCAGTTTGTATCACACCGCATAGGACAGGAGCCAGCACTACAGAGAAGGCATAAGCTTATGTGGCTCTTGCTCCCTACTACAGCTCCAACCAGTGGCGTGTCATCCATGGGTGCAGAGTGTGCACTGCACATGGGCCCGAGGGGGGGCCCACTGTGACCTACCCTGCACACATGAATGATTGTCCCTTGATAGCCGGGGATGATCGATGCGACGGGGGACAGCTGTAAGCACCGATCTCCCTACTTGACAGCCACTTCTCCTCCTCTCCCTCCCGCGGATATCAGTGCTTACAGCTGTCCCCCTTCCAAGGCTGTTCATGTCATCCTCCTGCTCCCCTCCCTGTGTTCCCTCCCCCGCTCCCTGTTCACCTCCTCCTCCGCTCCCCTGTTCCTCCCCAGCCACTGTGTCCTCCTCCCGTTCTCCTCCTTTCCCACACTCACCTCCTCCGCTCCGCTCCCCCATTCTCCTTCACCACTCCTCCGCTCCCCCATTCTCCTTCTCCCCCCCTGTTCTTCTCCAGCCACTGTGTCCTAAAAATGAATTTTAAAAAATAAAATTTTGAAATAAAATAATAAAAATAAACACATTCTGACACTGTCCATTGCTCTACTGACACCATCCACTGGGTGCCAATTTTTTTTTTATTTGAAAAGAAAAAAAAAAAAATTGTAAAAATCTTTTAAAAAAAATAAATAAAAATAAAGAACTACTGACAACGTCCACTACCCTACTGACACAATCTTGAACATAATACCCACCACTGTACGCTCCACACTCCTCATCTGCACATATTACCCACCTCCATACACTCCATACTCCTCATCTGCACATTCTACCCACCTCCATACAATCCATACCCCTCTCCCTGTACATACTACCCGCCTACATACACTCCGCAGTCCTCTTCTGTACATACTATCCACCTCCATACACTCCGTACCCCTCTCCCTGCGCATACTACCCACCACCATACACTCCATACCCCCTCTCCTGCACATACTACCCACCTCCATACACTCCATACCCCTCTCCTGCACATACTGCCCACCTCCATACACTCCATACCCCTATCCCTGCACATACTACCCACCTCCATACATGCCCCATTCCTCTCCTGCACATACTACCCACCGCCATACACTCCACACTGTACATTCCCTATTTAACATTACTGCATTCTATGCAAGTCATCACAGACTCTATTAAACCACACCCCCTTTAGCCACGCCCAATATTTAGTGCATTTTAAGCCATACCCATATTTCGCCACGGCGCGCTATGTGCCCCGCATTTTTCACCCTTGACTGGGGCCCACTTTTTATCTTGCACACAGGCCCACTCATTTCATGATACACCCCTGGCTCCAACTTTACAAGTAACCCCTCTGCATTGCACTCCGTATGATGCTCTGGGACAGTGGGTCAGAAAGACTAGACCACAATCTTCCAGTCACCTGTCCGCGATCTATAGGTTGCTGACCCCCACTTTAGTGCAATAGTGGGTACGAGTCCTAAAATGTTAGCTCATGTTGCAAAATAACTGCTTCTGCTTTATTGTAATGCTTTTTGTGTTTTCTTATTTTTACAGATATGATCCACTGTTTAAAATGTCATGATGAACAATGGCCAAATGAAAACAAAGATAAATGTGTTCAAAGGCAAATAATCTATCTGTCCTATCAAGAGCTGCTTGGTGGATTCCTAGCTTCAAGTGCTGTGGTTCTCTCTGTGTCCTCTGTCTATCTACTTGCCATCTTCATCCATTACAAGAATATTTCAGTCATAAAAGCCACCAACAGAAAACTTAGCATAGTCCTCCTTCTGTCCCTAACCCTCACATTCTGCAGCTGCTTAATGTTCATTGGTATTCCGGGCAATATAACTTGCCTGCTGCGACAACCTATATTTGGCATGTCCTTTGCTGTTTCTGTGTCCTCCTTGTTAGCCAAAACCATTCTTGTGGTTTTGGCATTTCATGCCACTAAACCTGGCAGCCAGCTGAAAAGATTCATAGGACAAAAGTTTCCATGTATGCTAGTTGGGATATCAGCCTTTCTTCAAGCTCTTATTTGTGCCACGTGGCTAGGAACTGCTCCACCAATGCCAGTACTTGATTTTTACTCATACGCTGGGTATATAATCATAGAGTGTGAAGAACGACTTGGCTTATATGTAATGTTGGCATTAATTGGTTTTCTGGCCATGGGATGTTTAGTGATTGCTGTTCTAGTTAGGAACTTGCCTAGCGCTTATAATGAAGCAAAGTACATTACATTCAGCATGTTGGTCTTTTTCAGTGTCTGGGTCACCTTCATACCAACTTACTTCAGCACAAAGGGAAAGTACACTACAGCTGTAGAGTTATTTGCTATTCTGGTATCTGGAGCTGGGGTTTTGACCTGCATATTTGTTCCCAAATTGTATATCATATACTGTAAACCAAGTAAAACCAGGACTACTTATATAAGATCTAAAAAGTCAAGTGTCCAGAAAACCTATTAGTCAGAGGCAACAATAGCACTGTTAAATAGGCAGTCTACCCAAAATGGAGCACACCCAAAAAAAAATTAATAATGTGTCACTAAACCCAGGAATCTGCATTCACTATAACTGATCTCCCATAGTACACAGAACATATAAATGCAATTATTTTAGTAAATATATAGTGCGGCTAAATACCTTTTCTCGTCAGCAGTTAGAGCAGTCTTGTGACTTCTACCAGTGCCTGATTAAAGCTTGTAGGAGGGGTTTTCATTCTCCCCTGACTGTCCTATGAGGCTGAATGACCCCTCGGCCTCTGTCTGGACAGTGCTGATTGGCCCTGTGCTGATCACATGCACCCTCCCTAGAAAAAAAAACTCTTCAACAATACACACCAAAATGAGCATCTGCAGCTAGCCCCAAGGCTGTGTGCTATCAGTAGATAGATTGGGGACTGTGGAAGAAGGGAAGGATCAGAGAAGACAGGATCTGACAGCCTTTTTACATAATGCAGAGGATTTATCCCTTAGGTTCCACAGAGAGTATAACAAGCATGCTTTACTGCATATACAGACTGATTTTACTGTTGTGGGTTTAGTAACACTTTAATTGAAGTATACATCATGTACATGATGTGATGTATATATCTGCTGCCCCATGCCAATATTTTTCAGCAATTTCTATGGCCCAAATGGACAGCTGAGAATTGGTGTGTAATTACAACAGCTGAATGGCTGGAGTCAGAAAACAGACCTTCTGTTCATAAACACTGCACATACATGATTCGGAGATACAAAGTAACGTTATTGTCACATTTATATGCAGATCAAAGGGGCAAGCTTTGATCTGCATATGAAATCAGTTAAAGCAACCTGACGAGTAAAATAGAAAGTTTTTCTTTTAAATACAATGTTTTCCTATAAGACACTTTATTAACCCTAAATTTAACATTGTCTGTTTAACTCATTTTTCCCCTTCTCCCCTTAGCTTTGTGTTTTCCTGATGATTTTGTATTTTATTTCTGTTTTTCTTAAACTATTCCTTTTTATTTTTTAATTGTTTAATGTTTTTAGTGTTGCATTTAAAAAAAAAATGAAAAAAAGCCTTTATTTTATTTGTAGATAACTTTTTCAATTCACAGAGACAGAGGTGGGATTTTTACCATGCGTTGTATGACAAAATATCAATAACAGTTAAAATCCATTTTTTTTTATTCCAGACAACAATAAAATCCTCATGTTATAAAAATGTCAATTACGAACATTGTCCAGGTCCAGGCAGTGGCGGCCTGTTTATTGAGGGCGCATGGGCACTGCCTCCCCTATCCCTGCCGCCACCCTCCTTTTCAGGACGCCGGGTGCTTGAATTACAATATCGGGGGGTGTTTTTTTGAAGCACCTGATTAGATCCAAAGGCTCTTATAGGCTTCAAAATAGGGTGGGCTTAGGGTGCAGAGAGTGCTCTCTCAGCCCACCAGGTGTATTAGAATAGCGAATGAATAGTGCCGCGCCATCCGGGGGGGGGGGATTACTTGCCCCCCTCCTGAGAAAACCCCACTAGCCGCCACTGGATCCAGGTAATTCAGTTTACATGCTAAAAGTTAATTTTGTCAACTGGTTGCCTCAGATATTGACATCTACTTGTTTCGCCTGGTATATGTTCGTCAGGAAGATAACCATTATCAGAGGCTTCACTACAATGAAAATAAACATTATCATAGATACAAACATTTAACATCACATACTTACCATGTACTCAAATATAGGTTCAATACTTTTAGTACTATAACTTGTGTGTCTTTCATAAATGTTTGATCTGGTTGTTATACCTCCTCTGTGGTTTACCTTAACATGCCCAGGATCCTCTTTCTGCTACTCAGTGGGTGCCTGTATCCATCAGTCCTGGTTTAACTTCAGTTGTACTATTGGCCCTGGGTGTTGGTGGTCATTCATTGGTGGTGGGAGCAAACCCACTTTCCAATTAAGTACACTATAAGTATGTGATGTTATATGTTCGTATCTATGATATTGTTTCTTTTCATTGTAGTGAAGTCTCCAATAATGGTAATCTTCTTGATGAAGCCATACCAGGCGAAACATGTAGAACTCAATATCTGGGGCATCCAGCTGACAAAATTGCTTGTATCATGTAAACCGGATCACCTGGATCTAAACAATGTTTGTCAGTCATTAATGTTTTTATAATATGAGCATTTTATTGTTGTCTGGAATAAAAAATTATGATTTTAACTGTTAGTGATATTTTGCCATATAAGGCACCCTAAAAATACTGCTTCTATCTCTGTGTTTTGAGTATGTTTCATTTTTGGGATATGGTGTCCGTTTGATATGTTTTGAACTTTGTGCTGCTTTGTCCCAAAATTATAATTTTTAGTGTTATTTTAAACATGACAAAGTATAGGATTAATTACTGTATAACTGTTTATATACAGTAACAACATTTTTTAAACTAGCAAGTAGAAAAAAGTGTTTTTTAAAATTTTGTTATATTATTGCCTATGGATTCCTTCAAAATAAAATGTTTTTGCAAGACAATATTACAAAAATAAAGCTTTGTTTATCATAAAAAAAAATCTATGCAATACGATATTATCCTAAACTCAAAACCAAACAAATGTACTATTACTAGGGATGAGTTTTAGGTTCAGTCTGAACACAAATTTAAATGGAACCTTGGCTGTTTGGGTGTTCAGACAGCAGGAGGCGAACATCATTTATAATAGCAGTATTAATTCCAATATAATAAATGACAGTTTTCCGCTTTCAATGGTTGTTAAGGAAGTCGGTGGGCACAGGCACCATTGAGTCCTTAACAACCAGTTAAAAAAAAATAATGAGAGAAACCCCACCTACAAATAAAAAAAAAGCATTAGTTCCACCCAAAAAATCCATATCAAGCATGCATTCTAGAAAGCCAGGAAAGAGGGGAAGGTAAGCATGCACCTCCCTTTCTTGGACCATATCAGGAATGCCCTGATGTGGGGGGGGGGGACATTGTCAGGGGTATGCTGTACCCGGGTTGCGAACCACCATCAGCTGCCTGTAAAAATATGGCCACCAACTATGCTTGCACAGTTCTGAAGCCAGCAGAATTGGTGCTTGGGCTTGGGGCATGTTTGTGTGGCCTCAGGGCATGCTCGGGTGTATTTGGGGCAGGCATGGGCATGCTCAGAGCAGGCTTGGGCTTGGGGCAGGCTCGTGTGGGCTTGAGGCAGTCTCAGGCATTCTTAGTGTGGGTGCAGGGATGTCATGATGCTTGCTGCCTTTTTTAAAATGCAAGCCAAGCAAATATGAATGCCTAAAGGTTAGGGGGAGCGGGAGTGCCGCCTCTGGCCCGAGAGGGACTCGAAGGAGCCAGGAGGAGAAAGAGAAGAGAATTAAAAAAAAATTATGGTCAGTCAGCTCCAGCCAGGCCACACAGTCTGCGGGAGGGGGGTCACTGATGTAAGGGGGGAGTGAATAATACACTAAGGTAAGGGGGGGCATTGATATAAAGGCTCCCTCTTATATGAGTAATCCCCCTTACCAGGGTTTCTAAACCAGGGTTCTGTGGAACCCTAGGGTTCCTCCAGAGGTTGCTAGGGGTTCCCTGAGCAATGGTTAATTTCTACCTCTCAGATAAATTCCCAATGACATCATTGATCTTTTTAGCTATCTGTAAGGGGGTAATTCTTCCCAATGACCACAAGTGTAAGGAGAATTCTTCCCATTGACCATCACACTAATGTATCATGAGTTATAGATTTTTTGTTTTTAGCAGGGGTTCCCCGAGACCAGAGAATTAGTTCAAGGGTTTCTCGGTGTTGAAAAGGTTGAGAAAGGCTGCCTTAGTGTATTCACTCTGCAGAAGGTGGACTGTGGTCACCCAAGTCCCCTCCCCCACATCAGTGTTTCTGGCATTCCCTCTTAAATCAGAGTCCTCAGAGTTCCCCTTTACATCAGATTTTGCAGGATTCCCCCTTACAGTGCAAGGGGAGATTCTGTGGACTCTGATGTAATGGGGAACTCTGATGTAAAGGGAAATGCTGCAGACCCTGATGTCAGTGGGAACTCTAATGTGAAGGGGACACTGCTGACCCCAATGAAAGGAGGGGGCTCTGGTGAACAGAGACCTTTTTACATCAGAGTTCACCTTTACACCAAAGTCCACAGCATTCCCCTTTACATCAGGGTCCATAAAGTTCCCTCTTACACTGTAAGGGGGGGACCCTGCAGACTCTGGTGTAAAGGGGAACTCTGTAGTCTAATGTAAGGGGGTACTCTGTGGAATGTGATTTAAAGGGGAGCGCTGTGCACTCTTGTGCAAGAGGGGGGCTCTGGTGAACAGAGACCCCCTTACATCAGAGTTTCCCTTTACCCCAGAGTCTGCAGCATTTCCCCTTATATCAGAGTCCTCAGAGTTCTCCTTTACATCAGGGTCCACAGTGTACCCTTTTGCATCAGGGTCCATAGAGTCCCCCCTTGCTCTGTAAAGGGGAACCCTGAAGACTCTGACGTAATTGCTGAATTATATTAATCTGACCTTCATGTAGAAGGAAAAATATGTTTTTGCTTTTTGTATACCATAAACACATTGCTAATTGCATTAGCCACTTGTTTGTAGCTTAAATATTAAAATTTGCACCGAAAGCTGCCATTTTGGCTAATTTTTTGAACTGTCAGAAAAATTTGTCTCTCAGTAATTTTTTTGTGTTGTGTCAGTAAATTTCACTTCTGGAGGTTGGCAACCCTGTGTACGTGTTAGGAAAAATACCTTTTTGCCAGCATTCTGGCTGTCTCCGCGGTGGTGCGCGCACTCCCGTGCGCACCCACGCGCGCGCACGCGCCGGAAACTGCGCCAGACGGCGCCTATTTAGACCCAGGGGCTCCTGCATTGAACTGCTGCTCGTTCTACAGTGTCCGCGACCTGTGAGCCACAGCTCCCGCCACCTGTTCCTGTGATCGTCTGCTTCCTGTTTGACCCGGCTTGCTTTGACCTGTTGTCCGCTACCTGCACCGACCCCGGCTATCCACGACCATCCGCTTGTCTACTCCTCTGTACCTCTGCCGCCCACCCGTTAACGAACCTTTGCCTGAACTTGACCACCCGCCTTCCTGATCCTTTGTACCTCTTTGCCTGCCCGTTGCCGACCCTGCCTGCTCGACCACTCTTCTATCTGCACGATCCCGCACTCTCGGGCCTCTGTCTACACTACCAGGGGTCCTTGAATCGGGTGCGCAAGAGCGGTTGTTCCCTGCACAAGACAGACTCCATCGTCAGGTACGTAACAGAAACGAGCAGCCATGACTGAGTCTGTGCAGGGAAAACGCTCGGCTATGGACGACTTATGCACCCATCTGGCTGGCCTCACCCAGGCCGTCAAGAATCTCCAAGAGGGATACACCCGGTTGGAAGAGCGAGTGCAGGAACTATCTACCGCCCCAACCTCCAGTTCCGCAGCTGCACGTACCATAGTGGCCCTACCTTCAGAGCCCAAGGTCCCACTGCCGGAAAGATTCTCCGGAGACCGGCGCAAGTTTCGGGTCTTCCGGAGTGCCTGCGACCTATATCTGGGTCTCCAGGCACGGACATTCTCTCTTGAGAGCACCAAGGTCGGATTTGTGATCTCCCTGTTGCAGGGTGAACCCCAAGCCTGGGCCCTCTGACTGTGGGAGCAGAATGCCCCCGAAGTTGCTTCCCCTGCAGCCTTCTTCCTGGCCATGGCGCAGCTTTATGACGACCCCCATCTTGCCGCCACTGCGGAAGCCACCCTGTACAACCTCCAGCAGGGCCGCCGCCCTGTGGAAGATTACGCCGCCGAATTCCGGCGCTGGAGTTCAGACACCGCATGGGGCAGTGCGGCACTCATGTTCCAGTTTCGCATGGGGCTGTCGGACTCCGTAAAGGATGAGTTGGCCCGAGTGGGAATTCCTAAAACCCTGGAAGAGCTGGTCACCTTGGCCATTTCCATAGAGAGAACGGCGCGCTGAGAGGTCCTCCGGACAACTGCGTCCCACTTGGATGCTCCCTCGGGTGCCCAGTTACCCGACTCCGCCGGCCTTCCGGCCAACGACCTCCTCCTCCTCTCCTCCAGACTCCTCGGAGCCCATGCAACTTGGGGTGCTTCGACCATCACTCTCCAGCGAGGAAAGACAACGGCGGTTTCAGTTGAGTCTTTGCCTCTATTGTGGAGAACCTGGTCATATGGTTCGGACATGCCCCGCAAAGCGCGGTAAGTGCTTATCTTCTGCATCTGATGTACCAAGTAACTCCCGTGCCCATCTCACCATCCTTTTGTCTCTGCAGCTTCTCGGAGGGATTATCACGGTGCCGGCAATCCTTGATTCCGGCGCCTGCAGCTGTTTCGTTGATCTGGATTTTGCGGCACAACACCACATCCTCCTGCTACCCAAGGCTCACAAACTAGTGATCCGCCTGGCCGACGGATCACACATCAAATCCGGAACCGTTACGCACGAGAAGGCCCCTCTGCTTTCCTGCTCCCTGGATGGTCACAAGGAGCATCTGCGACTGGATGCTATTGCCTCTCCACTCTGTCCTATCATCCTGGGACTGCCCTGGTTCCAGGCTCACAACCCCAGCATAGACTGGACCACGGGAACCGTCCGTTTCTTATCCTCCTATTGCCGTCAGCATTGCCTGGGTCCTAAAGACGGGCCTGTCCCAGCACTCCTCAGCCTGGAGGCCGACACCCAACCAGATGTTCGGGCCCTTGTTCCACCGGCCTACCATGCATTTATAGATGTGTTCAGTAAGAAGGGAGCAGACAAACTTCTGCCGCAGAGGCCCTACGACTGCCCTATTGAACTACTGCCTGGGGCAGAGGTGCCTTTTGGGAGGATCTATCCTCTTTCCGAACCGGAATTGGCAGCTCTTAAATTCTACCTTGAGGAAAACACTAAGAAGGGATTCATTAGACCTTCTACGTCCCCGGCCGGAGCCGGCATCTTCTTCGTGGAGTAAAAAGATCACTCACTCCGGCCGTGTATAGATTATAGGGAGCTCAACCGGGTAACCATTAAAAACCGGTACACCGCTACCCTTGGTTCCAGAACTGTTTCAACGGCTGGGGTCAGCAGCTGTCTTTACTAAGCTCGACTTGCGGGGGGCATATAATCTTATCCGGATCAGAGAAGGAGACGAGTGGAAAACCGCATTCCGTACTCGGTTTGGGCATTACGAGTACTTGGTGATGCCCTTCGGCCTGTGTAATGCCCCCGCTACTTTTCAACACTTTGTCAACGATGTGTTCCGAGACTTCCTGGATCTCTTTGTCATAGTATATCTAGACGACATCTTGATCTTTTCCACTTCCTTGGAGGAACACCGCAGGCACGTCTCAAAGGTTCTTGGGCGTCTTATACGCTAAAGCGGAAAAGTGTTCTTTTGAACAGCCCAACATGCATTTCTTGGGGCTGATCATTTCCACAACTGGCATCCATATGGATCCCCAGAAGGTATCCACGATCCTGGAATGGCCTGCACCTACCGACCGAAAAGGGGTACAAAGATTTGTGGGCTTCGCGAATTTCTATAGGAAATTTATTAAAGGATTTTCTGCCATCGTGGAGCCCATCATTCGTCTGACAAAACAAAATACTTGATTGAAGTGGTCCCCTGAAGCTCAAACCGCTTTTCAGGAACACAAGTCACTCTTCACGTCAGCCCCCATCCTGAAGCACCCGGATCCAGCTTTACCTTACGTCCTGGAGGTGGACGCATCGGAAACTGCTGTGGGGGCTATCCTGTCTCAACGCCAGGGTGTCAAGGCCCTGCTCCATCCGGTGGCTTTCTTTTCCAGGAAACTGACCGTACCGGAGCGGAATTACGACGTGGGAGATCGGTAACTACTGGCCATTAAGTCAGCGCTAGAAGAGTGGCGCTATTTGCTGGAAGGAGCTACTCACCCTATTCTGATTTTCACCGACCATAAAAACCTGGAATATCTCCGAACGGCAAAGAGACTAAGACCTAGGCAAGCCTGTTGGGCGCTATTCTTTTCCAGGTTTCACTTTCACCTGACATATCGTCCCGGATCCAAGAATAGTAAGCCTGACGCCCTCTCCTGGATGTTCACCGAGCCAGGCAATACTGCTCCACCAGATACGATATTGCCGGCACGAAATTTCCTGCTAATGGATGAAGACTTTCTTTCCCAACTTCGTCGGGTCTTGGAAGACTCCACTACCGACAGGGACACCCGATTGACTGTAAGGGATGGTCTATGGTGGCTTGGACGAAGAATGTTCATCCCGACAAGTCTGCGTCTTAGAGTCCTGGGTCGTTGCCATGACCATAAACTGGCAGGACATTTTGGCACGCAAAAGACCACGGAGCTCGTCTCGCGGTCATTCTGGTGGACCAACATTCTGGAAGACTGTAGGAAGTATGTTGGAGCCTGTCCCGTCTGTGCCAGAAGCAAAACTGATAGAGCTAAAGCCTGGGGTCTGTTGAACCCCCTTCCCATACCTGAACGCCCGTGGTCACAACTGGCGATAGATTTTATCATGGAGCTTCCCCCGTCAGAAGGTTTTACCACCATCTTTGTCATCGTAGACCGGATGACGAAGATGGCACATTTCATACCTATAAAGGGGACCCCCTCAGCGGCCAAAACGGCCCGTACTTTCATCAAGGAAGTCGTCCGACTGCATGGAGTGCCCAACAAGATTGTGTCTGATCGGGGGGTCCAGTTTACGTCTAAATTTTGGAGAACCCTGTGTGCTGGGCTAGAAATCGAACTTGCATTTTCTTCAGCTTACCACCCACAGACGAACGGACAAACAGAAAGGACAAACCAGACCCTGGAACAGTACTTACGGTGTTTCTCGTCCTTCTCTCAGGACGATTGGGTCGCACTGCTGCCTGTGGCCGAGTTTGCCTACAATAATTCCATCCACTCGGCCACCCAGCAGTCCCCATTTTGGGCCAATTACGGCTACCGCCCCACATTCCTGCCCGATTTGAATCCGGAGTTTACCGTCCCTGCAGTACAGGATGTCACCAACTTCCTCCATTCCAATTGCCAACTCCTTCGGGAGACCTTATCCAAGTCCTGGGAAGCTAGCAAGGTGGCCTATGACAAAAAAAGCCGGGGAGAAATGGAGCTTCAACCCGGTAGCCACGTGAGGCTGTCAACAAGAAATTTGAAGCTGGCATGCCCTTCAAAGAAATTGGGCCCGAGGTTCCTGGGGCCTTTTCCGGTGAAAAGACAGGTTAACCGGGTGGCATTCGAACTTGATCTCCCACCTTCCCTGAAGATTCACTCCTTCTCAGGCCGAAAAGTAGGACCACCAGGTCCCATCCTAGTCAATGGAGAGGAGGAGTTCGAGGTAGAAGCAATTTTAAAAAGTCGCCGAAGAGCTGGAGAGACCCAATATCTAATAAAATGGAAAGGGTTCGGTCCGGAAGAAAACTCATGGGAACCCGAAAGGTGTCCCTGGACTGATTCGAGCCTTCAGAAGAAATCTGCAGCGGGATGACACCCGGTAAGGCATTCGGAGGCTGCCCCTTGGGGGGGGCAATGTTAGGAAAAATACCTTTTTGCCAGCATTCTGGCCGTTTCCGCGGTGGTGCGCGCGCTCCCGTGCTCACCCGCGCCGGAAACGGCGCCAAACGGCGCCTATTTAAACCCAGGGGCTCCTGCATTGAACTGCTGCTCGTTCTACAGCGTCCGCGACCTGTGAGCCACAGCTCCCGCCACCTGTTCCTGTGTTCGTCTGCTTCCTGTTTGACCCGGCTTGCTTTGACCTGTTGTCCGCTACCTGCACCGACCCCAGCTATCCACGACCATCCGCTTTTCTACTCCTCTGTACCTCTGCCGCCCGCCCGTTAACGAACCTTTGCCTGAACTTGACCACCCGCCTGCCTCATCCTTTGTACCTCTCTGCCTGCCCGCTGCCGACCCTGCCTGCACGACCACTCTACTATTTGCACGACTTCCTGGAACTTCACTACATCATCAGTGACCATCCAGCCCTCGTGCCATCCCGCACTCTCGGGTCTCTGTCTACACTACCAGGGGTCCTTGAATCGGGTGCGCAAGAGCGGTTGTTCCCTGCACAAGACAGACTCCATCGTCAGGTACGTAACAGTAAGACTACGAGCAAAGATAATCCACACTGAAAAAAAAATCTTGCTTGCTATTGTCATGAGACATTGACAAACAAATGTTGTAGTTGCTATTTGCTGAATGTAAGATAAATACAAATTTATCATACTGAAACAAGCTAAAGGAATAGGTTTGTTGGCAACTAAGTCCAGACATTGTTCTACCACTGCAGTTATCCTCAGGGCTGTCAAGTCACCTGAAAAACTTTGAAGTCACCAAATATTTGGGGTAGTCTCCTTGTCTTCTTTGGTGAAGAGTTAGACCAACTATCAGGTTTTTATTGTTGTCTGTGTTCTAGGTATGATTCTTCACTCTCTCTAATTGTCCTGATCACCAATGTTGCCAGGAATTAAAGTGAGGAGACATCCAGTCCAAAATTATAGGTTGCCACCAAAACAGGAATTGAGGGAAAATCTTCCAATGAAGAATTTGCTCCCATAACAACAGTCTAAGAGGCGATATCCTTTAAGTTGGAATTATATCCTGCCACTTCATATGGAGTCTACAGGACAGGAAAGAAAGGAAAATCTTCCTACTGAGTCAAAGAAAAAAAAATGAAAGCCATTTTAATCCCCAAATCCAAGTTTTGCTTTACATATACCCTTATTAAGTATTCCACAATCATCTAAGCCTGAATGAAACCACGCACAACCCTGACAGTGTCTTGAAATAGATCTGCATGTTGCAGTCCCTTCTCCTCTGAAGTTTATGCCTCACCTGTTTTTTCATGACTACCTTGGCAGACCTCCTTCTTTTTACGCCAGTTCCTGCAGCATGGCACAACGAAGATTGTCATACATGGCTGGTATTTCAGGAAATTCCTGCTAAATTGATCCAAATTCAAGCTGTGGGTGGCCCTGTCAGCACCACCTGGCCCAACAAAAGTACATTTTTCAATTGATTTTGTTGAAGGAGCTGGGTAAAAAATCATCGGCTGAATAGTGACTTCATCCATTCAGGTGCAGATATGAACCAGTGGCTATTAGAATTAAACAGCCTGCAGGGAAGATGTCTCCATGCATGTTGTTTAGTGTGGATGGAGGAATCTACAGGGCGGGTCATTTATATGGATACACCTTAATAAAATGGGAATGGTTGGTGATATTAACTTCCTATTTGTGGCACATTAGTATATGTGAGGGGGGAAACTTTTCAAGATGGGCGGTGACCATGGTGGCCATTTTGAAGTCGGCCATTTTGAATCCAACTTTTGTTTTTTCAATAGGAAGAGGGTCATGTGACACATCAAACGTATTGGGAATTTCACAAGAAAAACAATGATGTGCTTGGTTTTAACGTAACTTTATTCTTTCATGAGTTATTTACAAGTTTCTCTTTGTGTACAGCCGTTGACATGTCGCTGAGGTTAACACTTGCGGAGCGGATAGAAATTGTGTTGATGTCTGGTGAATGCAGTAACCGGGTCATTACAGCAGATTTCAATGCAAGACAGCCTACGAGACCACCCATCTCCCATGCTGCAGTTAGCAAACTGCTTGCTAAGTTTTGTGAAACTGGTTCAGTGTTGGATTTGCCAAAATGTGGATGCATGAAATCTGTCACTAATGAAGAAACATCAGTGGCTGTCCTAGCTTCATTCAGCAAGAGCCCACAGCGTAGCACTCGCCGCATGTCACTGGAGAGTGGCATTAGTCGAACATCCCTTAGCTACTCACAAATGGCACCCTTACAAACTCCAGCTACTGCAGCATCTCAATGAGGATGACCCAGATCGGCACACTGAATTTGCGGAATGGGCAAAACAAAAATTGGAACAGGACCCTCAGTTTACGCAGAAGATTTTGTTCAGTGATGAGGCAAACTTTTATGTGAATGGTGAAGTTAACAAACAAAACCACCTCTATTAGTCTGACACTACCCCACATTGGATAGATCCCTCCAAGACTGTTGGAACCAAAAAATTGATGGTATGGTGTGGTATATGGGGTACAAAGATAGTGGGGCCATTCTTCATCAATGCAAGGCCACTGGATATACAAAATTACTACATGATGATGTGTTTCCCTTTTTATGCACTGAAGCTGGCACATTCCCTGAGTTTTTTCAGCAAGATGGTGCACCACCACATTATGGGTGTCAGGTCCGAGTATTCCTAGATGAACAGTTTCCTGGAAAGTGGATTGGTCGTCGTGGGCCAGTTGAATGGTCCCCAAGGTCTCCCGATCTGACCCCCTTAGACTTTTATCTTTGGGGTCATCTGAAGGCAATTGTCTATGCTGTGACGATACGAGATGTGCAGCACCTGAAACTACGGATACTGGAAACCTGTGCTAGCATTACTCCTGCGGTGTTGCTATCAGTGTGTGAAGAGTGGGAGAAGAGGGTTGCATTGACAATCCAACACAATGGGCAGCACATTGAACACATTTTATAAGTGGTCAGAAACTTGTAAATAACTCATGAAAGAATAAAGTTACGTTAAAACCAAGCACACCATTGTTTTTCTTGTGAAATTCCCAATAAGTTTGATGTCACATGACCCTCTTCCTATTGAAAAAACAAAAGTTGGATTCAAAATGGCCGCCATGGTCACCACCCATCTTGAAAAGTTTCCCCCCCTCACATATACTAATGTGCCACAAACAGGAATTTAATATCACCAACCATTCCCATTTTATTAAGGTGTATCCATATAATTGGCCCACCCTGTATAATATTTCTCTCCTGAGTGTTATGGATATGTTTGGCAGAGTATAGAAAGGATCTAAGCTGGGCTCGGCCTCTGCAGAGCCAGTGACCAATACCGGCACTCAGCACAATTTTACTTGTCTGCAAGTGGAAAAACATTATTATATGGAGATTTTGGTGAAAGCTGAAGAGTTTATCATGTGACGTCTCTTGGAATTTTAAAATCCTATATGAAGGGA
This sequence comes from Glandirana rugosa, assembly GCA_018402905.1. NCBI lineage: Eukaryota > Metazoa > Chordata > Amphibia > Anura > Ranidae > Glandirana > Glandirana rugosa. The sequence goes on along the minus strand of BLSH010377561.1, from coordinate 1,208,918 downwards.
GATGTCACTTTTTTAAAAGTGTCACTTTTTAAAATGTATTTATTTAAAAAAGATGCCCTCGTATTTAAATTAGCCACAGCCCTTATTTAAATTAACCATGTCCACTTTCACCATACAGTATATTCTGCTGACTTCTATTTATTATCAGATTACTGTCATTTGCAAAACAATCTAATCTGCCTTAATGAGCAACATATATAAGGTGACATTTATTTTGAATACATTTTAGTAGTAAGTGAGATAAAATGCAAGCATTGCCAACTGACAGGAAATTTAGATAAAAGCCGATCTCCCTATTTTTTTAAATTTTAGTTTTGAATAGAGTGGAGAAGAGTTTACATTTCTTACAGGTCTTTATTCCTTTGTAAACCACAGTGGGTGGATTTCCCTTACTTCTCCATCTGATGCCCATACGAGAAATGAGGGGGGGGGGGTTGTCACCAGCACTGGAAGCAGACCTCTAGCCAAAGATAACACAATAAAAATGAATAGCTCATTAAAAGATAACTGTATACAGGAATATAATTAACGTAACTAAGGAACAACCAACATATACTTTATGCTAATTCACATCTTGCAACTAATAGCTGACAGTGATATAATTAACATGAGCTAATGAACTAGGCACTCAAACCAGCATATGTGATCAGACCATTCGGCACCTATAACCCTGAATACAAAGTACTGTACTATACACATTATTACAAGTATAAACACATAGATGAGAAGACAGACAGAAATAATAGGGGATCCAATACACAATAGGAGGAAGACCCTTAGGAGCTACACTATGGGGGAGACCTACTTACAATAAACACATTATGGCAGGTGACCCCAGTGGTTTGAGCTGATTACATTAACATCTACATTCATTGCTGATTTGAGTCATAAAGGCCCCAAATATATATATGGAACCTTCAGTTACCAGAGTCTGTTTGTTTTGGGGAGATATGGACTTGAATCCAAACAAGACCATTTCAAGGGTCCCCCAGGCACACATCTCCCAAAGGAAAGTGTTCCCTTAAAAACCAGGGCCCATAGTCAGTAGGCAAGAGGCCGTCTTGCAGCCCCCTCCAAAAGCCCCTGTCCTGGCTGGGTCACATGTTATAATACTGTATATACATTCAAACTGTTTCCACAGCAGTACTAGATGTCTTCAGTCTTATGTCCAGCATTATTACATCCACTTCTGGGCCCAGGTCATCCTGGACCCACCCACAGCCTGTGACTGGACAGTAAAAGGAGAAGCAGCACAGTGATAAGTTAATTCCTTTGTCACTCTGCGTTCTCTTCCTATCAGCATGCCCAAAAAACAATCAGCTCGTTGTACTGCTTTTCGCTGTAGAGAGACTGCAGGATGCCAGTTAGTAAACCAAAAATAGGATAATGCACACCCAAATCAAAACATTAGAACATAAAGAGTTAATGACATAAGTGAGGGTCTTGGAAACATGGACTGAGTTTCCTCAAGAAAAACCCAGGAGTAATAAAATCTAAATCAAGAATAGTGCTGCCTATTATTGATTTCAATTTCAAGAGGCTGATATCTGGTCATATTCTAGTTCAGCTTGAAAGGAGAGGGACTTCTAGCCCTTCCGCACTATTAAAAATAGTTTTTTATTTTTGTCTTGTTAGAAGGATTTCCTTTCACTTACTGCCCTTGCGATCTTGATGGAAACTTCTCCAGCCATACAGACAGCAATAAAACTCTGGCAGGAGATCTAACTCCCGGAAAAGGAGACAGTACAAAGTTCAGGACCTGCTCTATTAAAGCTCACCATAGATGGTTCTTTTTTTTCTCTTGTTCAGCCAATTGACCTCTCCATTCACAAACACAAGGTGGAGGAATCCCATCCACTATGACCCGCCTCTGTTAGAATACACTGATCAGTGGCTGCAGCTGCTGATCAACAAAAGTTTTCCAACATGTCCCTTTAACAAAAGCCCATCAAAGTATTGTCTTCTGTTGAGCAGGGATGGTAACACACTGATCAAAATTTGGCCAGTTCCTGGTGAACTGTCTGAATTTAAATTAGTGTATGGCCTGCTTAAGGGGTTGTGGTTACTGCAAGCAAATGTGACAGCTCCAGCTACATGAAGCTCTCTTGCTCTAATAACCATAGATCAGATCCAGAATAGAAAGAATTAAAACAGCTAAGTCTAATTACAGCACACAGAGGGGAATAGCTGAGGATAGAGAACATTACAGGACTAGGGCAACTGGGCTCATTATGGGATTAGCAGAAGAACATTTACATGGTGAGGTTAGATATAATAGGCAGGTTTTTCAGTTACTTATAAACCCTGCCAATATTATGGATTCCAGCCCTCGGAGCCCACCAGCATTTATACATCAGAGTCCACAGTGTTTTTTTACATTAGGGTCCGCAGATTTCCCCCTTGCACTGTAAAGGGGAACCCTGCAGACTCTGATGTAAGGGGTTACTATGTGCTGGGTTAAATTAACCTGACCTTCATGTAAAAGGAGAAATGTGTTTTTTGTTACTCCTTAACCACTTGCTTTCTGGGCACTTAAACTCCCTTCCTGCCCAGGCCAATTTTCAGCTCTCAGCGCTGTCACTCTTTGAATGACAATTACACGACCATGCTACACTGTACCCAAATGAAATTTTTATCACCTTTTTTCACACAAATAGAGCTTTCTTTTGGTAGTATAATTACTACTGGGTTTTTTATTTTTTGCTAAACAAACGAAAAAAGACCAAAAATTTTGAAAAAAAAATCAAAACAGTTTTCAAAGTGTGTTATAAAATTTTGCAAGCAGGGAATTTTTTTCCTTCATTGATGTATGCTGATGAGGCTGCACTGATAGGCTGCAGTGATAGGCACTGATAGGGTGGCACTGATGGACACTGATAGGTCACACTAATAGGCACTGATAGGTGGCACTTATGGGCACTAATAGGGCACTGGTAGGTGACACTGATAGGCAGCACTGATGATGAGGCACTGATTGGCAGCACTGATGGGCACTAATAGGTAGCACTGGTAGGGGCACTAGTGGGCATTGATAGGTGGCACTGGTGGGTACTGTTAGGTGGCACTGATGGGCACTGGTAGGTGGCACTAGTGGGCTTTGATAGGTGGCACTGGTGAGCGCTGCTTAGCAGCAGTGGGTGTGGTGCCATTTACATAAGCTGGTAATCTGCTTTTACAGCGTGAGGAAAAAAAAGCTGATTAGCGGCTTCTGTTTACATGACATGATCAGCTGTCATTGGCTAACAGCTGATCATGTGGCAAGGGCTGGGATCGGCACTTACCCCGATCTGTGTTTAGCCAAGTCTCATTGACTCGCTGATCACAAAGCGCGCCACCTGCGCCCCACAGGGGACACACAGGCAACGCATGCACAGGAGCACGTATATGGATGCCCTCCCGGCAATATAAGCGGTTAAGCACATTGCTAATTGCACTAGCTACATGTTTGTAGCTTAAATATTGATATTCACACTCATTTTGGCTAACTTCTTGAACTATCAGTAAAAATGTGGCAAAGATTCTCCACACTGAGAAAAAAACTTGTTTGCTATTGTCATGAGACATTGACAAACAAATGTTGAACAGTGTATTTGTTATTTGTTGAAATTAAAATCAATAAAAATGTTTATTGTCTTATTCTCTTCTATTGATCAAGGATGGCAACACACTGATTAAAATTTGACCAGTCCTTGGTGAAACGTCTGAATTTCAATTAGTATATGGCCTGCTTAAGGGGCTGTGGCTACTGCAAGCGAATGTGACACCAGCATTCAAATTACACTACATATAAGCCAGCTGTTATCAGTATTACTGGAAAGAAAAAATGGCTGGATATCATAATACTTATATTTTCACTGAGCGTTTGAAAAAAGATAGTTTTGTAAGATAAAGAGTTAGTCCACCTTAAAGGCATTATACACCATCCTTCCTGCATCTTGCATTTTTCACCTGCATAAGATGTGGTCTGATCATGTAGTTTCATGGTGTCATTAGTTTCTCTGTATGCACAGCCTATAGTAGATTAAATCTTCACATTCTGGTGCCAAAAGTTTCTGTGTTCAAACATGAGGCATGCAGCTTGGCACTGCATAGGTTAATGTATGACCTACAAAGGTCTTCTTCTACAAAGAAACTACATATCCCACAATCCCTACCTCTCTCAGTCTAATGCTTCGCAGGGGAGAGGTAAATAGTAATTAGATCTGGCATAGACACATACAGGCAGAGCAAGTAACAGAAAGTTTACAACTTTACTGATGTGACACAGAGAAAATGGCGAGGCATGCATTGTGACCTGGAACAATAAGTAGCCTTTGGTGAATAGGGACAAAGAGATTTATTACATGAACATAGGGGAATTGGTCAGCCATGACAGTACATACTGCAGCCAGAACATAAAAGATAAAGTAGCTAGATAAGGGTGTGATCTAGTTTAGGCTGCATTCACACCTGAGCGATACGTTTTCAGGCATATTTGAAGCATTTTTCGCACGTTTTGTAGCGCAACATCGGGCATTTGCAAACGCCCGATGTCACGCTAATACGTGCGTTTGACGCTTTTCCATTGATTCTATCTCGATAGAAAAGTGTCAGAAACGCCAGAATATGCCCGATTCGTGCAACAAAAATACCTCCGGGAGTAGTTTGAGCGTAGGGCATTTTTGAGTGGAGATGTGAACCATCTCCATAGAGAATCATTGATTTTTTTCCCCTCCAGCGTTTTGTAGCTTCATACTTCAGGCATATTTGACCTACAAAACGCTGAGGTGTGAATGGAGCCTTAGTGTCAGGTTAAGGTGCGGGTCAAAGGTGAGGGTCAAAGGTCAGAGTCAGTGAGGAGGAAATTGCTAAGTCTATTAAGGAAGGAGATAAAACCTTTTTTAGGTACATTAGTGATAGAAGAAAAAATACAATGGGATCACTAAAATGAAAACTGGGCACAACACATATGTTGAGGGAGACCAGGATGTAGCAAACCATTTAAACAATTACTTCTGTTCAGTCTTCTCAGAAACAGACTGCACTAATGATAACAAGTTAGGGAATCATATTGGTTCTAGTAATGATGGTTCATTTCTAGGATTTCTGGAGACAGAGGTAGCTGAGGAACTGGCTCAGTTAAAGTTTAATAAAGCACTGGGCCCTGATGGTATTCATCCCAGAGTTCTAAGAGAACTTTGCGATATAGTTGTTGGACCATTAACAAATCTTTAAATAAATCTTTTGTAACAGGAGAAGTTCCCCATGATTGGCGGATAGCTAACACTGTACCTATCCACAAGAAGGGCAACAAGGTAGAAGCTGGCAATTACAGGCCAGTGAGTTTAATATCAATTGTAATCAAGGTAATGGAATCACTTCTGAAAAGAAGGATCATTGATCACCTAAAAATACACAGCTTACTGGACCCAATGCAGCATGGCTTTACTGAGGGCAGATCGTGCCAGACAAATATGACTGAATTTTTTTACTATATTACCAGTGTTTTGGACCAGGGTGGTGCTGTGGACATAGCGTATCTTGATTTCAGCAAGGCATTTGATACAGTTCCACATAATGATCTGATACAAAAGTTGTACAAGCTGGGACTTAACCCTTGGGTGGTTCAGTGGATATGCAGTTGGTTAAAGGATAGATCCCAGAGTGTGGTTGTAAATGGGGTTCACTCAGAGCAGAGACCAGTCACTAGTGGGGTACCACAAGGCTCTGTGCAGTTCAATATTTCTAAATGTAATGCATCTAGGGAAAAAGAATCCCCTTAGAGAGTACAGCATTGGGGGTACAGTGTTAGCCAGCACTACAGAAGAAAAAGATTTGGGGGCGCTTATTTCAGATAATTGCAAAATGAGCAAACAGAGTGACCAGGCGGTGGGAAAAGCAAATAGAATTATATCA
>BLSH010377561.1:1192688-1203013 GCA_018402905.1 Glandirana rugosa | reverse complement strand
GTAATCTCCCCGCGATAAATATCGCGATTACGAAGTTGTCGCGACGTTTTTGTGTGTGATTTTAGTACCGCAAAATGTCCTAAAATGTCCGAAAAAAGGTTGCGGAACCACACTTTCCTCGGATTTTCAGACGTTCCTTTAGGGGGAAATCTGTGAACTGTGGACATTTTCCAAAGGGGAAACCCTCCAAGGGGGAGTAATAAACTAAACCATTGACACTACGCAAATATCTTTGTATCTTTTCACTGCCGTCTTTTTCTGACTCATCAGGTAGTTCAGAATAAAATAAAAAAAAACAAAAAAAATCAAAGTGTAATTGGAACAACTCTTAGAAAGTATTATTTTACTGAAAGGGTGGTTGATGATTGGAATAAACTACCAACAGAAGTTGTGAGACAGTCAACAGTAAATGGCTTCAAACATGCTTGGGATAAACAAATCTATAGTCAGACAACAAGGTTAATGTGAAACTAAAAAAAACAAAAAAAAATAAAATAAGACTTGATGGACTACTCAGTCTTTTTCTGCCGTCACTTTTCTATGTTTCTATAAACGCATCACAGTTACCAAATCAAATAATGAGGGGGAACCTCCCAAAGGGGAAACCTTTTACAGGTGTCAAGTGTCTAAAGGGGGATTTCCTTGCAGACTTTTAGGCTCCTTTCACACCAAGGCGTTGGAAAAAAGCCTGTAAAATCCTGTAAAACGCCATGATTTTAGTGTGTGTTTTTGCAGCGCTGTTGAAGCATTAGCGCTATAAATAGCGCCCCTCTAATGGAGTTTTGTAAGCGCTTTTCAAGCGTTTGTGTTTCAATCACAGCCTCAGTACAAATTTCATGCGCTTTTCAATCGTTTTTCAAGCGCTTAACCATTATTTTCAATGGACATGGGTGTTTTGAAGAGCTATTTTGAGCGCACAAAACAAGCTGAAAAGATGCTGCTTACAGGACTTTTAGCAACGCCTAGCAAGCGCGACGCCTTGGTGTGAAAGCATCCATTGAGATGCATGGGGAATGTTTTTAGTGCGCTTTTTATATGCTAATTTTAGAGCAAAAACGCCTGAAAAACGCCTTGGTGTGAAAGGGGTCTTAGAGAGATTTCTGCTTACTTCCTGTTATTGTGTTTTCAGGACAGGAAATGAAGGGGAAAATTCCCCAACAGGACAAAGACAGCAAAAATGAAGAAAAAAACAGCTTGGCGTTATTCCTCGTAACTAAAATAGGTTAGATAGCTGGAAATGTGTTAAAATAATTTCCAGGTACACATTCTGAATCTATAGCAAAGATTGTTGCTTATACAACATAATAGTGTATTGAGATACAGCAATGACAGCACTTACTTTACTCATCAATGATTTACAAAAGTGGTTTTCTAGACAAAAACATGAAAACATCAGACACATAATGGGTTATATTACACGCCATTAAATGTCATTATCCATGGGAAGCTTGAGTATTTGTATGACCTTTGATACCTAATGAATGTTTCTGAGTCACTCTAAAGTCTTTGATGACTGTGTGTAATCAAATCCCATACCAATTCTACACAGAGAGACGCATCTTCTAAAGCGTCTGCAATTCATTAATCTAAACTCCATTAACGCTTTCACGCCAAGGTCTCGTTCACAGGGGCGTACTTAAAAAGTAATGATATGTTTGTTGAGAAAATACATTACCCTCTGGGTGATCTATGTACATTGCAAGGATTTTAACAAAATGTGTTGCAGATTCTTACCTTTTGTTATTTCGAAAGAATAGCTGTTTGTCTGTGTACATGGGCAGAGTGAATCTGTATGGGAGTGGTTATATAACCGTCAATCAGCTGCTGCACCTGCAGGGCTCTAATGAGGAACGTGCAAGGTCTACATCCCTTTAGACGTGATTTTCCTTTAAAAATCTCTCACGAAAAATTACATTTTTGTTGCAGGGGGTGCCAAAATTCAGAATTCTGTATCTTAGTGCAGACTTCTGGGGAAACCAGTAAGCCAATCACACAAGCAGGAAATTATATTTTCAGGGGGCGTTCTGTACATCACCTGAGCCTCCAGGTAGCCATATTGCATGCATTTTACAGAAATTTAAAGTGCTGCAGATTGAAAAGTAAGGTAATTTTTAAAAACATGCAAATACAATAACTTGAGTCACAATTGGTATATGCTATATTATTTTATTTGCTACTTTTTTTCCTACGAAAGTGGAGTAACCCTTTAGGGGTACATCCATGTGAAGGGATGTGTTTGCCTGCATGGGATACACAGGTGTTCTGTGCAGGCAGTCACATTCATTTCTACTGGGGTGCAGCGGTGTTGGTCTCAATTTGATAGCCATGCAGATGCAGGTGCATGTCCCCGATTGCAGACAGTGTGTGCCACTGTCAAGTTGGGACCAGCAGTTGTGTCTAAGCAGCCACTGCATCCCAATAGACATTAATGGGACTGCCTCCCCTGAACATCTGTACATTCCTTGCGGGCAAACATGGCCCTTCTCATGGATGTACACCTAAAGTGATTGTAAAGGTAAAAAATCTTCTGTGTGCAGCTCCCTTCCAGCTCCATTATACTTATCTGAGCTTGATCTCAACCAGCAGTCCTCTCGTTGCTCTCTCTCCTCAGTGGACATGGAGGCAGCAGGAGTCATTGGCTCCTGCTGCTGTTAATCACAGGCAGTGAGTAGAGAGCTGGGGGCGGGGCTGAGCCGCAATATCTGTGTCTATGGACACCAGTGTTGCCAACCGCCCGTTAATTTATGGGCAGCCCATAAATCTCAGCCCATTTTCAGGCTGCCCATAAATGCCCATGCAGTGGCACCAGTAAAAAAGATGGCTGTAGGCCAACCATGCAACTGTGCATGCGCCGTTCCGAAGCCTGGCGGGCTTGGGAAAGTTTGTGCATGCTCGGCCAGGCGGCGCATATGCAGTAACGTAATGCCGAGGCCTGTTACCATTTTTAAATGAAAAGCACTCATTCTCGACGGTGCCGCAGCGGCGCCCCGACAGTCGCTACAGCAGAGGAGGAGCAGTGAGGACAGTGACACTCATGTGAGGGGATAATAAAAAGGGAGCAGAGGAGGACATTACTGGGGGGTGAAGTCGTGAAGGGGCAGAGGAGGACGCTGATGTGCCTGTGGACTGAGAGGTGAAAGGGACACAGGAGGATACTGATGTGAAGAGGTGAAAGAGGCACAGGAGGAGGACACTGATGTGGAGAGGTAATATGAAGGGTGACAGAGGAGGAAACTACTTTGAGGGGGTGAAGAGTACACTACCATGTCAGTGCAGCCTCTGACCACCTCTTGTATCATATCCACAGCCTCTGACCATCTACTGTATCCTGCCCACTCCGCAGCCTCTGACCATCTCATGTTACTGTATCATGTTCACAGCCTCTGACCATCTCCTGTATCCTGTCCACTCCGCAGCCTCTGACCATCTCAAGTTAATGTATCATGTTCACAGCCTCTGACCATCTCCCGTATCATGTCCGCTCCGCAGCCTCTGACCATCTCCTGTATCGTGTCATAGCCTCTGACCATCTCCTGTTACTGTATCATGCCCGTGGCCTCTGACCATCTCCTGTATCATGTCCGCAAACTCTGACCATCTCTTTTATCATGTCCGCAACATCTAACCATCTCCTGTGCACAGTGCACCTGAGAGGAGGTCAGTGACAATGCCGCCAGGCAAGTCTGTGGGGGGGGTGCTGATGTAAGGGGGGAGTGAATACAATAATGTATGGGGGCATTTATATGAAGGCCCCCCCTATATTAGTAACCCCCTTACCTTAGTGTATTCACTCTGTGGAAGGTGGTCTCTGGTCATCACCAGAGTGCCCCCCACATCAGAGTTCCTGGAATTCCCCTTTACATCAGAGTCTGTAGGATTCCCCCTTACAATGCAAGGGCAATGCTGCAGACTCTGATGTAAAGGGATAGCAGTGGACTCTGATATGAGGTGGTCTTTGGTCTCCAGAGCCCACCCTTACATCAGAGTTCCCCCTTAGATCATGATCTGCAGTGTTCCCCTTTACATAAGTGTTCCCTTTCACTGTAAGGGGGAATCCTGCAGACACTGATGTAAGGGGGAACTCTGTGCTGGCTGGGTTATAGTAACTTGACCTTCATGTAAATGGAGAAATATGTTTTTTTACTTTTGTTTAACTTAATACATTACTAATAACACTACCTATATGTTTATAGTTTAAATATTGATATTTGCGCTGTTTAGCACTGAAAACTGTAATTTTAGGTGTTTTTTTGCAGTGTCAGAAAAAAAAATGCGGCTCTGTTAGTAAATGTAATTATTTTTGTCAGTAAAAAATAAATAAATAAATAGTGTGTTGTTCGTAAATTCTGGTGTCCTGTCAGTAAATTTCACTTCAAGGGGGTTGGCAACACTGATGGACACACAGAGAGCAGTTTGGGATTGAGCCTGCATGAGTACCCCCATAGCAAGTGGCTTGCTATGGGGGCACTCGGCAGGAGGGAGGAGCCAGGAGTGCTGGCAGGGGACCCTAGATGAGAAGGATCAGGGCTGCTCTGTGAAAAACCATAAAAGAAAATAAAAAAAAAAGATTTACAATCACCTTAACCACTTGCCGACCGCCCCGCCGCAGCATGACGGCTACAAAGTGGCTCGTTATCGCAAACCGCCGCCACCTAACTAGTATTGTGAGTGTGCGTGTGCCGTTGGAGGCGTGCCCGTGCGCTCACTATGTTCCGGAAGAGCCAAGGAGCGGGTAGAACGGACTCGATCTCCTCTGGCTACCTGTGATGGCCCCCCGGCTGTGAGAGAACGAAGGTCCGTGTATGTAAACACGGATCTCCATTCTGACAGAGGGGGAAGGGCTGTGCTCACAGGCTTCCTGTATATTGAAGCCGTGATCACTCCCCTCCCCCTGCCAGCCCAGCCCCCATACAGTTAGAACACACTGAGGATACACAGTTAACCCTTAGAGCGCCCCCTCCAGGTTAACCCCTTCACTGCCAATGGCATTTACACAGTAATCAGTGCATTTTCATAGCACTGATCGCTGTATAAATGCCAATGGTGCCAAAATGGTCCGACATGTCCGCCGCAATATCGCAGTACCGCTAAAAATCGCAGATCGCTGCCATTACTAGTAAAAAAAATAAAATAAATAAAAACCTCAGAAATTAATTCTCATCATTCGTAAACAGGGCAACTTTTGCGCAAACCAATCAATAAACGCAGATTGCGATTTTTTTAACCAAAAATATGAGGAAGAATATAAATCAGCCAAAACTGATGAAAAAATTTTTTTTTTATAAATTTGTTTTGGATTTGTATTTTAGCAAAAAGGAAGAAAAACAGTTTTTTTTTTTTTGCTAAACTGTCGCTCTTTTTTTGTTTATAGCGGTGATCAGAAATGACGCAGAGGTGATCAAATACCACCAAAAGAAAGCTCTATTTGTGGGGGGAAAAAAGGATGCAAATTTCATTTGGGTACAACGTCGCACGACCGCACAATTGTCAGTTAAAGCGACGCAGTGCCGAATCGCAAAAAGTGCTCTGGTCTTAAAGGGTGAAATCCTTCCGGGGCTGAAGTGGTTAAATACCTGCTGACCGCTCACAGTAAATATACAGGCACAGGCAGGTACAGGCATAATCACATGTACATGATGGCCTTCTTCTGGGTTTGGCCAGCTGCCGATCCGTGCTGTGATTGGATACAGCATGAGTTTAGTAGCATATTTCAATGAATGATTTTGAGCTGAAGTCAGCTGATTGGCTGTGTCCAATCACACACAGAGTTCTGTGTTTACAAAAACACAGAACTCTGTGTACAGGGAACAGTGATCTGGCTGTTTCTTCTCTAAAAGGGAGGCAGGGAGAAAAAACAACCAGATCAAAAAGTAAAAGCTACACACATTACACTTGTTATGCACACAGTTAACGCCTTGATTGCCCCTAGATGTTAACCCCTTCCCACCCAATGTTATTAGTACAGTGTCAGCGTACGGTATTATCACGGATCACTGTATTAGTGTCATTAACGATACCAGTGTCAGTTAAGCCTTGTAAACACCACTGTACTAACAATTCAATGCTGTGCTATTGTGTTCAGACAAAGGGACGGCCCTCTTGCCAGAACACTCCAGTCATCGTTCTCAGCCATTGGCTGAGAACGCTGATCGGGAGCCGGTTGGCAGGCCTTGTTCGGTCATAAGGCTTTGATAGACACGGGCCGAATGTCGTCCGGTTTCTATGGAACCGGCCAATGCAAGCCGACATTCGGCCCGTGTGTACTAGGCTTTAGTGTCCCTCCCAGCCCGTGTGTTAGTGCCAGATTGGCCGCCACCCTATCATTGTCCCACTAGAAGTTGCTGATCACCGCCATTACAGTATAGCATCTGTAGCTACATACAGTCAGGTCCATAAATATTGGAACATCGACACAATTCTAATCTTTTTGGCTCTATACACCACCACAATGGATTTGAAGTGAAACGAACAAGATGTGCTTTAACTGCAGACTTACAGCTTTAATTTGAAGGTATTTACATCCAAATCAGGTGAATGGTGTAGGAATTACAACAGTTTGTATATGTGCCTCACACTTTTGTAGGGACCAAAAGTAATGGGACAGATTAACAATCATAAATCAAACTTTCACTTTTTAATACTTGGTTGCAAATCCTTTGCAGTCAATTACAGCCTGAAGTCTGGAACGCATAGACATCACCAGACGCTGGGTTTCATCCCTGGTGATGCTCTGCCAGGCCTCTACTGCAACTGCCTTCAGTTCCTGCTTGTTCTTGGGGCATTTTCCATTCAGTTTTGTCTTCAGCAAGTGAAATGCATGCTCAATCGAATTTAGGTCTGGTGATTGACTTGGCCATTGCATAACATTCCACTTCTTTCCCTTAAAAAACTCTTTGGTTGCTCTCGCAGTATGCTTCGGGTCATTGTCCATCTGCACTGTGAAGCGCCGTCCAATGAGTTCTGAAGCATTTGGATTCATCCTGCTGCTTTTGTCAGCAGTCACATCATCAATAAATACAAGAGGACCAGTTCCATTGGCAGCCATACATGCCCACGCCATGACACTACCACCACCACGCTTCACTAATGAGGTGGTATGCTTTGGATCATGAGCAGTTCCTTTCCTTCTCCATACTCTTCTCTTCCCATCACTCTGGTACAAGTTGATCTTGGTCTCATCTGTCCATAGGATGTTGTTCCAGAACTGTGAAGGCTTTTTTAGATGTTGTTTGGCAAACTCTAATCTGGCCTTCCTGTTTTTTAGGTTCACCAATAGTTTACATCTTGTGGTGAACCCTCTGTATTCACTCTGGTGAAGTCTTCTCTTGATTGTTGACTTTGACACACATACACCTACCTCCTGGAGAGTCTTCTTGATCTGGCCAACTGTTGTGAAGGGTGTTTTCTTCATCAACCACAGTTGTTTTCCATGGTCTTCTGGGTCTTTTGGTGTTGCTGAGCTCACCGAAGCATTCTTTATTTTTAAGGATGTTCCAAACAGTTGATTTGGCCACACCTAATGTTTTTGCTATCTCTCTGATGGGTTTGTTTTGTTTTTTCAGCCTAATGATGGCTTGCTTCACTGATAGTGACAGCTCTTTGGATCTCATATTGAGAGTTGACAGCAACAGATTCCAAATGTAAATAGCACACTTGAAATGAACTCTGGACCCTTTATCTGCTCCTTGTAAATGGGACAATGAGAGAATAGTGGGAGGCACATATACAAACTGTTGTAATTCCTACACCGTTCACCTGATTTGGATGTAAATACCCTCAAATTAAAGCTGAAAGTCTGCAGTTAAAGCACATCTTGTTCATTTCATTTCAAATCCATTGTGGTGGTGTATAGAGCCAAAAAGATTAGAATTTTGTTGATGTCCCAATACTTATGGACCTGACTGTAAACTCCAGTATATATATAGTTTGTAGACGCTAACTTTCACACAAACAAATTAATATGCAGTTATTGGATTTTTTTCCTATAAAGACATATAGCAAAAATACATTTTGGCCTAAATTTATGACGAAAATGTAATTTTTGATTTTTTTCTTGTATATGTTTTATAACAGAAAATAGTGTTTGTTTTTTGTTCTCATAATCTTAGCTTTTTTGTTTATATAAAAAAATAAAAAATAAAAAAACACAGTGGTGATCAAATACTACCAAAAGAATGCTCTATTCGTGTGAAAAAATGATATAAATTTAATTTGCATTCAGTGTTGCATGACCACACAATTGCCAGTTTAAGTAGCGCAGTGCTAAATAGCAAAAAATGCCCTGGTCATGAAGGGGGTAAAACCTTACAGAGGTCAAGTGGTTAAGCACGTCCATATGAACGAGGGCTTATGCCCAGGAGGTGGCTTAGCTTGTCGATCATGTAATCGCTGTGAGAGCAAATCACAGTGGTTTCATGATCCAGAGCCTGACCTACTGTATGACCAAACACCGTGACCATGAACACAGTCAGCAGGAGGTTAAAAACATTTAAAGTGGATAGGAAGACAGGGTATAAAAGTTAGTTCAATTGTCGAAAAATTTGCATTATACGCATATGATGTGATACTGTTTCTCGGTGACCTGGGGCCCTCACTTAGTGTGGCCCTAAAGGTTCTCTCCAAGTTTACTACCCTGTCAGGCCTGCGGGTCAACTGGGATAAATCCCAAATTCTACCTATTGACCAGCAGGCCAGTAGTCATGCAGATCCTGCAATTCCACTAACATGGACTTCTTCCCGGTATTCTTTATAGGCAGAATTAATTTAATCAAAATGAAAATCCTGCTAATATTCCTTTATGTGCTGAGACATTCCCCAATCTGGATACCTAAGGCCTTCTTTCTACAATTTGACTCAACTATCTCCTCCTTCCTGTGGAGAGATAGCCCTCCTAGATTGAACAAATCTATTCTGAAAAGACCCTGGCTGGAGGGAAGGCTAGCTTGTCCAGATCTCAAGAAGTACTTCTTTGCTGCTCTGCTTAATATCACGCCCATAATTGGGTAACCTCGGATGATTCAAATGCTGCGGTAGTCTTGGAAGCCGCCTATCTGAGTTCCTTCGAGTCACAGAGAAATGCACTGTATAGAGGTGTGAGGGGAACATTTCCACTCACTTCGTCAATGAAAATAGCCGTGAAGGTATTTCAAATGATAGTGTATCGGTGGGCAAATATTGCGCTAAGTATGAAGTCTAAAACAGCAGCTGACACCACAATCAAACAAATCGTGTAAGTGAGAACTAGGGGTTAAAGTGCAGCGCTTGTTAAGACTATATTAGTGTACCACAAACATTACATATTATATGGTAGATAGATTAGCATATTATAAAAATGTATATACAGTGGGGATCGAAAGTTTGGGCACCCCAGGTAAAACATTGTATTAATGTGCATAAAGAAGCCAAGGAAAGATGGAAAAATCTCCAAAAGGCATCAAATTACAGATTAGACATTCTTATAATATGTCAACAAAAGTTAGATTTTATTTCCATCATTGACACTTTCAAAAATGGCACCTTCAAAAGTTTGGGCACCCTGCAGAATTTATAGCATGCACTGCCCCCTTTGCAAGGCTGAGACCTGCCAGTGTCATGGATTGTTCTCAATCATCGTCTGAGAAGACCAGGTGATGTCAATCTCAAAGATTTTAAATTCCCAGACTCATCTGACCTTGCCCCAACAATCAGCACCATGGGATCTTCTAAGCAGTTGTCTAGAAACCTGAAACTGAAAATAGTTGACGCTCACAAAGCTGGAGAAGGCTATAAGAAGATAGCAAAGCGTTTTCAGATGTCAATATCCTCTGTTCGGAATGTAATTAAGAAATGGCAGTCGTCAGGAACAGTGGAAGTTAAAGCAAGATCTGGAAGACCAAGAAAAATATCAGACAGAACAGCTCGCAGGATTGTGAGAAAAACAATTCAAAACCCAGGTTTGACTACACGATCCCTCCAGAAAGATCTGGCAGACACTGGAGTTGTGGTACACTATTCCACTATAAAGAGATACTTGTACAAATATGGTCTTCATGGAAGAGTCATCAGAAGAAAACCTCTTCTACGTCCTCACCACAAAAATCAGCGTTTGAACTTTGCAAATGAACATATAGACAAGCCTGATGCATTTTGGAAACAAGTTCTGTGGACCGATGAGGTTAAAATTTAATTTTTTTTTTATACCACTTCAGTAGACCGCCGCCATTGTTTCTTTTCATAATAGTGTTCAATCTGCGGTTATGTCTCATCATCGTGGCATTTTTTCCTTCCCTTCTTTTTTTCCGATACAAAACACACAAAAATACATAGTTCTTTTTTTTTTTTTTTTT
>BLSH010377561.1:1150707-1161756 GCA_018402905.1 Glandirana rugosa | reverse complement strand
GGGTATAAATTTTTCCCTAGTTTCAGAAATGGTTCATTGATATCTGGACAATCAAATTGAAGATATCGACCATTCTATGACCTCGCAAATTATTTTCTGGTGTATCTACTCAAGAAGAAGTTAAACTAACAGGTCTATAGTTACTTGGTAAAGACTTTGATCCCTTTTTAAATATGGGCACCACATTGGCCCTACGCCAATCCAGTGGTACTATTCCAATCATTAAAGAGCCCCTAAAAATGAGATACAATGGCTTTGAAATGACAGAGCTCAAGTCACCCTCCAGGCTTCTCAATGAATAACCCTAAAAGGGTGAAACGTGTTAGAGGAAGGTTCTTCGGGTGGAGGCATGCAAGATGCACTGATTGGGCAATAAAGCTTGTTGAAGAAGGTGATACTACCAGCGTGCAGCCCTTTGTTTGAACATACATTGCATACCACTAAGGATTAATCTTTTTATATCTGCAAACAATTTAAAGTAATTTCCTGAGACACTTTCCTGCCATGGTGCTGTATCCAAGGTAGGCAGAAAAACACACAAAATTCCCATCTGGACAGGAAAATATGGCAAGATGATCTCACTGTTGGATAATGCAAGACATAAGTCAGGGCCAGCTAAGCCCAGCAGGATCCACCAATCGCTGAAACTATCACTTTAGAGTACACTGATCCTTTAAAGTGGTTATAAACCTTAGACATGAAATATGAACAAAGCGTATCTCTCTATAATGTGTACTTGTCTCAATTAAGAGCACTGTGGGGTTATTTACTAAACTTGGAGAGTTCATAATTTGGTACAGCTCTGCATAGAAACCAATCAGCTTCCAGGTTTTATTGTTAAAGCACCCCCCCCCAAAAAAAGGATCCTGCTCCTTTAACCACTTCAGCCATGGAAAGTTTTACCCCCTTAATGACCAGAGCACTTTTTGCGATTCGGCACTGCGTTGTTTTAACTGACAATTGCGCGGTTGTGCAACGTTTTACCCAAACAAAATTTGTGTCCTTTTTTTTCCCACAAATAGCTTTTTTTTGGTGGTATTTGATCACCTCTGCGTCACTTCTGATAATCGCTATAAACAAAAAAAGAGCAACAATTTTTTTACTTTTTGCTATAATACATATACAAAAAAAATAAATAATATATATATAAAACAAATTTATTCATCGGTTTTGGCTGATATATATTCTTCCTCATATTTGTGCTAAAGATAAAAAAAAAAGAAAAAATCTCAATCGGCGTATATTGATTGGTTTACAAAAAAGTTGCTGCGTTTACAAACCATGAGAGTTAATGTATGACGTTTTTACTGTTTTTTTTAAACTAGTAATGTCGGCGATCTGCGATTTTTATCCGGACTGCGATATTGCGGCGGATATGTCTGACATTTTTTGGGACCAATGACATTTGTACAGCGATCATTTATACTTTGCAGCAGTAAATGTGCGCGAGGCAGTCAGCAACTGGTTAAAGCATGTTATATGACACAGTGCTTGTCCTGTGTCATTTGGCCCCTTGATCCTGCCTGCCTTCCCCCTGTACATAGATTAGGGCAGCTGACACTGGAGTCAGTGCATGCCTCCGTCATTCGCAGCCTGCTATCTGCTCTCCTCTCTGCTCCTGTGTCTTCCTCCCCTCTCTGCATGTCTGCTTGTGACAGTTCTGTCCCTACCCTCTCCTGCTGCTTGCATAACGCTAACCTATATAAACCATTAGCACTGCCTCCTTATGCAGTGTCCCCCTCTGTGTATGATTTCTAAATATAAATGCTGCAAATACCTCATTCCACAGCCAAGATTGCGATCACATGACTTGGCCAGCTCTCTCCTCCTCCCCTCCTGACTGACGTCAGAAGAGGAATCTCGGCCCCTCCCGCTGCATCTTTTAGACTCTTAGGCTCCTTTCACACCGGGGCCGCCCGAGCATTAGCGGTAAAATACCGCTAATTTGCGATGCTTTACTGCTCGTTATAGCGGCACAATGGCACTGCTATTCGGGCGGCGGTGCGCTTTTAACCCCCCCACAAGGGGTTAAAAGTGCTGGTTTGCGGCGTTCCTGAAGCGGTGTTCAGCGCTTCGGGAGCGCTGCCCCATTGTTTTCAAATAGTCGCTATTTTTAACGCAAACGCACCTGAAAAATGCCTTGGTCTTAGACATAGACAGAGGGGGACATTACAATAGGAGGCGGTGCTAATGGTGCATACAGATTAGAGTGGCTTAACAACCACTTTAAAGTAGATGTAAACCACATGCATTAAATCTGACCTGGGCACATTATATGTAGCGTTTACTTATCTCTCTCCAAAGTCCTAAGTCCAGTGTCTTTCTGCTTCTTTTATCAGCATGATGGAGATCTTGTCAGAGGTTGACAACCGAGATAAAACCAGGCTGAAATTTGTGTCGGGGATGGTGTACAGAAATAGATTAGCAAACACCTCTGCGCATTTCTTCCTTCCTCTATGTGGAGGGGGGGTGTGTGCATTTCCTCCAATCAGCTCTCACACAGTGTAAGCCAAAAGTCCATACCCAGTGGAGGAACAGGAAGAGATTATTCTAACACGCTGTGCACTTTCTAAACAGTGTAGATTCTAGAAAGTTGAAGATAACACATATACAAGCAAAACTTATGAAGAAAGATTTGTTTCATCTGAGGCTGTTCACTTCACTGGGTATGTATGGCCCCTTTCACACTTGTGCGATTTTGATGCAACTTGAAGCAATGCCTATGTAATCTTGAGGCCTATAAACCTCAAGTCGCATCAAAGTCGGACCAAAGTAGTGCAGGGACTACTTTGAAGTCGCAAAGATATGAATGGTACTCATTGGAAATCATGGGATGCGACTTTGCAGTCCCAGGTCGCAGGACAAGTCGCACAAGTGTGAAAGGAACCTAAGGGTTTACATCCACTTTAACTGAACAAGCTGAAGTCAGAAGTTGATTAGCTACTATGTACAGCTGCACCAGATTCTGCGTGCATCAGTTTTAGTATATCTTTCCTTAAGTGTAATTTCTGTCTGCTGTTTCATTCCTCTGCTATCTGCATGAATCACTTCTGACAAGTTTTCTTGAAAACAAGATAAAAATGGTGATAGTGGAGGGATATCCAGCAGATAGACAGCCTCAACTCTTTTCCTGTATGCTGTGTAGAGGGGATGTGTCTTCCCTCCAATCAGCTCTCAAGAGTTCTCCTCGCAGAGCTTTAGAGCAGTGGTTCTCAACTCCGGTCCTCGGGACCCACCAACAGGCCAGATTTTAAGTATTACCTTGGGGAGATGCAGACTAGAATACTGCAATCACTGAGCAGCAAATGATATCACCTGTGATGTATTTCAGTTATCCTGAAAACCTGGCCTGTTAGTGGGTCCCGAGGACCGGAGTTGAGAACCACTGCTCTAGAGTGTGACTTCAGCTCTCCGTCCCCTTTTTTTTCTGACCTCTCAGACATGATTTATAAATTCAGCACTTTGAATGAATGTCGAAAAGAGAAGACTGCAGTCAGACAGGTACAACTTGGGTAGGAGGATTTCTTTCATCTCTGTGTATCACATGAGGCCTGTCACTTCCCTGGGAATATGTAAGGATTTAAAACCACTTTAAAAGAACAACTATTAGAGATATACCCTTGCAGAACAAAGCCTGACCTTTAGCTAAAAAGAAATAATGAAAGGAGAACTCAGTGCAGATCAGTCAAAAAGTAAACAACATTTTCATTAACTTACAATTGATAGTAAAATCATAAAGAATGTGTACATAAAAAGTGCTAGGATTTATTTAATTCATTTAATATATCAGTCCATATACTGATTCCAGATACTTCGTAGTCCCCATCTTGTTGTTTCAATGTCAGAAGTCTAGTTAACGCACATTCTTTAAGGTCCTGAGGTCCGCTTAAGAGGCATCTAAAATGTTCAATAAACTCATGAAAAGACAGTTTAGGAGTGTTGCTAGCCCACATTCCCAAAGTAATGTCTTGCTCCATCCCATATCCCAGTTTGACTAGATAATCTAGATATGTCTGCCTAAACTTAGAAAATCTAGAACTCAATCTGGCTAAGACCTTATAGTTTACATTACTACAGAATGCAGTCCACTCAGCATCATTTGTCAGCAGCCAGTCTAGAATGAAGTCATGCAATTGGTCCTGGTTGTTAGCACTTGCAGTGTCATTAGATAACACAGCTGCTATCAGGTGGTACACAAGGGGTTGGGGGAGCTTGCCTAGGACCTCTGACACCGCAGACGACTTCTGGTCATCTTCCAATTTCTTCAGTCTTCTTTGGAGGCTGCTTCCAAGGATGTCTGCTTGTGTAACTAACACAGGGTCCTCCAAAAGCTTCTGTGATCTTTCACAAGCAAAAGGGAGTGATAGGAGAAGATCAGAAGCAATTTCCAGAGATAGTGTGTGATTTAAAGAAAGAGAATCAACCTTCTCTGAGTCAGAATCTTGTAGACGCTCAACCAAATGCTTGAAGACGAGAGCACTAACTGCACTGTTGTGAAGGAGAGCCATGAAAAAAATAGCCTTGCCCTTTACAAGGTCTCTAAAAGTTATGTCTTTGTAATTTTTAAAGTTAACACAGAGCTCTTCATTCTTTGCTGCAAGATGTTCTTCGATTACATTTCTGATAGGGTCGTTATCCTTAAAGCGATGGTAGACTTGCTGAAAATAACTTCCCCACTCGAGCCCTCGTTGAACAATTAAGACATCCCAGTCTTTCACATCGACAGTAGAAGATAAAGCAAGCATGTCAACAAAATGATCTAAGTTCTCCAGCATGCTTGTCAGCTTTCCGGCCATGGTGTTGCCTAAAGAAAAGAGAGATATCAGCAACATGAAGAATCTGATACAGGAAGTTGAACTTGGGCTTTCCTCATGCAAAGATACAGGCTCACCTAGCTGCCATCCTCCCCTGCTGTACACAATCACTTTTCCTTTGCCCTACTGCTGCCCCATTTGGCTGCCGAAAGCAAAGAGAAATACCCAATACTACTGGATATGGGAAACATGCAGTTCACTACCATTTCTCCCACACGACCAGATGGTGCTTGGTAGCTTTTCACTCATGTACCCAGCAGCATCACATGGGGGCAGGGCCGCTAATAAGGCAGTACAGCCAGCCCTCCTGTACCGGGCCCAGGCCCAATCAGATCCAAAGGGGGGCCCAGATACCTCCTGAACAGGAACGATGGCTGCACTGCCTTATTGCCAACTCTTGTGCCCCCCCCTGTAGCTCTACCACCTTCTCCTCTTTTTTCTCCCACCAGCGCACTGCTGGGGAATTGGTATCTGCACCCCCACCTCCCTGCTGCCCAGGTCCCCCTGTGTGCCCCCCCTCCTCAGCAGTGCTGCTGGCTCCCCTCCTCTCCTACCAGCAGCTGCTGAAGGCACACAGGGGGATGTTTCAGGATGGAGAGCAGAGGGGGCGTTAAATATGTCCTGTTTAGCAGCCCCTTCCTTTCCTCAATGAACACAGTGAGCGACTGGTGCTGATCACTCATATTGTTCATTCATCACCGATTCACAATAAATCGTGCTTACTATGCTTCAGTTTGTGAATGAACAGGAAACCCTCAGAGCACTTCCCATTTATTCACTGTCCAGTGCAGCTGAGGCTGCAGAGAAAGGGACTGGGGAATCTCTTTGCTCAATCCCTTTCTCTGTCTCAAATGTGAGATATCACCCTGATATTTCATCAAAGGCCCTCCCAAGAGGGATGTTAAAAAAAAAAAAAAAAAAAAAAAAAAAAAAAAAGAAGGAGGGGCCCTTTCAGGTAGGCTGTATGGGGCCCTGTGAGCCCTGAAAGGGGTGTAGAGAGGGCTGGGTTCTTAACCATGCATTAGCAAGTGGTAAACTGGAGCTTACACAGTGCTTCCATTCTTTGCTTACAACACCCAAACAGAGTGGCAGAAGGATTAAAGTTATTATAAAGGTCTATCCTTTTTTTATTTTTAATAACAAACATGTAATACTTTCCTGCTCTGTGCAAGGGTTTTGCACAGAGCAGCCCCGATCCTCTTTTTCTGGCGTGCCCCGGCGGCGCTCCTGGCTCCTCCTCCTCATCGGGTGCCCCCACAGAGAGCCCCTTTCAATGGGGGCACCCATGCGGGAGCGTTCACGAGTCCCAGTGCTGCATCCATCAACACAGAAAGCAATACTTGCGCCCGCCCCCGGCTCCCATATCACTGGATTTGATTTACAGCAGCGGGAGCCAATGGCTCCTGCATCTATCTATCTATCCAATGAGGACCCGAGACATCGTCTGGAGCCACTGGGCTCGTGACTGGAATGATCGGGTTCAGGTAAGAAAAAAAGGGGGGGGGGGCAGCTGCAGCACAGAATGTTTTTTTACCTTAATGCATAGAATGTATTAAGGTGAAAAACCATGAGACTTTACAACCCCTATAAAGGAAGGTAATTATGTGAAACAGGATGGCAGCAGTTAAATGAACCTTTTAATTTGCCCTACAGGAGCAAAGCACAGGTTAAATCTAAAACTTAATCCCAAACAGATAAAAATGCCAGATTAATGGAGTTATACAAAACAAATCCTTAAAGTAAACCATTCCTAAAAAAAATGTTAAACCTGTCTAAGCTAGACTTCTGCTTAAAGTGACGGTTTCCTGGCTGTTATAGCTGTCTAAGGGATAGTATACTCAAGTATTTTTTTTTTCCTTACAACTTTAGTATCTTAACCACTTCAGCCCCGGAAGGATTTCCCACATTAGGACCAGAGCACTTTTTGCATATCGGCACTGCGTCGGTTTAACTGACTATTGCGCGGTCGTGCAACGTTGTACCTAAACGAAATTTGCGTCCCTGCTTTCCCACAAATAGAGCTTTCTTTTGGTGGTATTTGATCCCCTCTGCGTCATTTCTGATCACCGCTATAAACAAAAAAAGAGTGACCATTTTGCAAAAAAAAAACAAATTTCTTACTTTTTGCTAAAATACAAATCCAAAAAAGAAATATAAAAAAAAATTTTTCCATCGGTTTTGGCCGATTTATATTCTTCCTCATATTTTTGGTAAAAAAAAAAAAAAAAAAAAAAAAAATCGCAATCGGCGTTTATTGATTGGTTAGCGCAAACGTTGCCGCGTTTACGGACGATGAGAATTAATTTCTGGGGTTTTAATTTTTTATTTTACTAGTAATGGCAACGATCTGCGATTTTTAGTGGTACTGCGATATTGGGGCAGACATGTCGGACCATTTTGACACTTTTTTGGGACCATTGCCATTTATACAGCGATCAGTGCTATAAAAATGCACCGATTACTGTGTAAATGTCATTGGCAGTGAAGGGGTTAACCTGCAGGGGGCGCTCTAAGGGTTAACTGTGTTCCCTGGGCGTGTTCTAACTTTGTGTGGGCTGCCCTGGCTGGGGAAAGGGGATGATCACAGCTTCCATATAGAGAAAGCCTGTGATCATCGCCCTTCCCCCTCTATGAGAACGGAGATGCGTGTTTACATACACAGACCTCCGTTCTCTCACTGCGGGAGGGCCATCGCGAGTAGCCTGCAGCGATTGAGTCCGCCCTACCTGCGCCCTGGCCCCCCCCGGACACAGTGAGCGCGCCCCTGGCAGCGCGTGCACTCACAGCACCAGTTATTGCAGCCGCCGTCATATGACGGCAGTTTGCGATAACGAGCCACTTTGTCGCCATCAGACTGCGGTCGGCAAGTGGTTAAAGGGACTCTAAAGGCAGAAGGTTTTTATCTTAATGCATTCTATGCATTAGGTTAAAAAAAATTCTTCTGTGTGCAGCAGCCCCCTTTAGCCCTCCTAATACTTACCTTAACCCGTCTTTATCCTGCGATGTTGCAGGAGTGTCTAAGCTGCTCGGGACTCCCCTCCTCATTGGCTGAGACAGCAGTGTAGCGCGATTGGCTCCCACTGCTGTCAATCATTCAGCCAATCAGGAGAGAGAGGGGACTGGGCCGGGTTGGGGCTCTGTGTCTGAATGGACACAGACTCGGCTCAGGTACCCCCATAGCAATCTGCTTGCTGTGGGGGCACTCAACAGGAGGGAGGGGCCAGGAGCACAGAAGAGGGACCCAAGAAGGAGGATCTGAGCTGCTTTGTGCAAATAAATCCATTGCAACAGAGCAGGTAAAAGTGACATACTGGTTATTAAAAAAAAAAAAAAAGACTTTACAATCACTTTAAGCCTCTTAAAAGGTGTGGAATGCAGGATTTGTTTGAACTAATCAAATGGAACACTAGTTTTGGGTTTATTATCGGTTTAACGGGTACGGTGCTGCTTTGCTCTTATGCCTCATCCAAGTCAATGCAAATGCATCCTAAATGGATTTCAATTTAACCATAAACTGATATCAAATATATGTAATTTTTCTGCACTTTTTTTGAGTCAAAAGCCTGGATACACTAGCCTAAAAACAAATTATAGCAACCAAACATATTCACACATTCGCTGTTCAACTGTCATTTAGCTGGAATCTGTTCTGTGTACACTCACCTGACCCTCACTCCTGCTCTGCTTTGTCCACCCATAAAATCACTGACGCATGAGCTCTGAAGGAACGGCTGCCCGTGCAGTTTCTTCAGAGCCCTGTGCTGTGACCGGCGGCTTTGGCATGCATGTGCGGGAGTGACATCATTGTGGCTCCGGCCAGTCCACGAACCCGGAAGGAAGACCGAGTGTAGATGGACGCAGTCTCCAGCGATGACGCTGCATCTCTAGAATGCTTTGTTTTGGAGGTAAGTATAATATAGGCCGATATATATTCTTCTACATCATTTTGGCAACAATTGCAATCGGCGTATATTGATTGGTTTGTGCAAAAGTTTACACATTTACAAACCATGAGAATTCATTTATGGCATTTTTTTTTTTTACTAATAATGGTGGCAATCTGCGATTTTTATCGGGACTGCGTAATTGCGGCGGACATATCGGACATTTTTGACACTTTTTTGGGACCACTGATGTTTCTACAGCGATCAGAGCTAAAAATAGACACCGATTAATGTATAAATGTAATTTTCAGGGAAGGGGTTAAACTGTAGGGGGAGATCAAGGGGTTAACTGTGCTCCCTCACTGTGTTCTAACTGTGTGGAGGCCGGATTGGCCGGGGCATGACAGATCTAACTGTTCCCGATTACAGGGAACAGTAGATCGGTGTCATGTCCCCTGACAGAAGGGAGATCCGCCGTGTTTACATCGGCGGATCCCTGTTCTGCCTCTTTAGCAGACAATCGCGGGTCGCCGGCGGACATCGAGTCAGCCTGACCCGCAGGCATGCAAATC
The DNA here is from genome assembly GCA_018402905.1 of Glandirana rugosa. Lineage (NCBI taxonomy): Eukaryota > Metazoa > Chordata > Amphibia > Anura > Ranidae > Glandirana > Glandirana rugosa. The sequence continues at coordinate 1,152,486 of BLSH010377561.1, read as the reverse complement.
GCGCATGCACGGCTGACGTACAATGAGGGTGGTTTGTGCAGGACAGCCGACCTGCTGCAGTACAACTGCGGCGGCTGGTCGGGAACCAGTTAAAGGAGAAGAAAAGACTCTTTTGGTCATATTTCTCCTGTAAGTCAAAGGAGTGCACTTAGTTCTGCATTCCAGTGACCCAAATTCAGGCAACAGCGGGCTTTTCCCCGCTTTCAGCTTACATCACATAATCCCTCCAGGCTCTGAAGGGATCCCGGCAATAATGTTGGGATCTATCGAGATGCCTGACCGGCAGCTGGCTCTGGCTCTCAGCATGCCTCCTGCCCCCTCCCCATCCCAGTGCTCTAGTGAGCATTAGAGGGGCAGAGCAGAGAGCCAGTGATTGGCAGTCACCACTCTGCTTTTTTAATTGTAAAAAATTAGAGATGCACCGAAATTTCATCTGCTGAAACATATTGGCTGAAAATGGTGTTTTTGGCATTTTGCCGATAGAGAAAAAGGTCCCTATAATGGCGCCGAAAATGCATGCGATTTTGTTGTGATGTTACCACGATTTTACTGTGCTAACGGTGTGTTTTCCATAGGTCATGTGACTCAAAAACAGCATCAAAAACATAACACGGGTACATTATTGATGAGTTCTTGCTGCGGTTTCAATGCATTTCACCCAAGCACATAAAATCCCCCCCAAAAATTTAGCCCCCTCACGTAGAAATGTGAACGCACTACGCCTGAAAACGATGATTTGCGATACATGTTATATATCGCCACACACACCTTTGCAATGCTAAACTGATGACTTATATGGGGCTTTTAAAGTGTTGCCTATGGAAAATACAGGGTACTGGCATGTTTAAGGTTTGATATGTTGGGGATCTATTTAAAACACAAATGCAGCGCCAAGATTTAAACATAAAAAATGTAAAAGTTTTTATATGTTTAAATCTTGGCGCTGCATTTGTGTTTTATATGTTTCTTTGACAACCTGATCTGTTGTTTTGCGAGCTGCCTAACTTATTTAGATTTTTATATTATTTTATGTACATTATTATCCTTTGAAAGTGAGTGCGGGATTTTGCATTTTGTTGGGTATCTATTTACTTGGTGCAACTTCGACTTTTATATTTTACCAAATAATTGGGCAATTTATGGTGTTTTTGTGCCACTTAAAATAACTTTAATGTGTTTATTTTACTGACATTTTGTGTCTCCTTGACCTTTGCGGGAAAATCGTGTGATATAAAAAATTGGAACTGATGTTATTTTTTTTCTCCAGGGTGTCTGCTTTCAGAAAATATATATTATTCGGGGGGTTTTATGTAATCTTCAGCCCTAAAATGATTTTTTAAACATGCAAAAACTGCTCTGGCAGTGAAAGGGTTAAAGAAGTTCACCTTCAGGAACATGTTTCACTTCTACTCATAAGATTTGTTAGTTAACCCCTTTATGCCGACATAATGCAAATATGCAGCCTTGGGCTTGAAGGGGGCGTACCGGGGTGATGCATGCAGCTACAGTCATCACCCCGGTACCGTTTTTTAGAGCCGACGGTTGGCTTTCTTATGGTGACAATCGATGCGGCTAAGCAGCTGTCGGACTGTTATCACAAGCAGCGTGTCGGTTGGCAGCCGAGATTTTTTGCCATGGCCCCACTACTGACATCGACGTACGTAGTGGGGCCATGCGGGGGAAGTTCGGGTTCCGACGTATAAACGTAATACAGCCGTATTTCCCCAATTGATTGTTTAGAATACTCATCTTCACTTTGTACAAGGACTTCCACTTGAA
>BLSH010377561.1:1122215-1136390 GCA_018402905.1 Glandirana rugosa | reverse complement strand
CCCCCCCCCCCCCCCCCCCCCCCGGGTGAGCGCGATGGGTGGTTACCCATCCCCCGTCTGCCTTGTGGTCGGCGGCCATTTTGCCGACGCCCCGCCGCCATTTTCTTGTAGCCGGTCACACTGTTTAGGCCTAGGGAGTGGCATTTTTTGGGTAGCAGCGGCCCTGTTACAGGGGTGTTTGGCCTCTAGTATGCAGGGCGGCCATTTTCCCTGTGTCTACACATGGATGTGAGGCCTGCGGGCAGTCCTGGCCGGTTTTTGGCGCGGATTTCTCCCACCCAATACCCCCTCCCCTCAGCACGGCGCGGTTCTCCCTGCCAGCAGCAGTGGGCAGCAGGAGCAGGTGAAGGCAGCGACAGCAATGGATAACAGCAGGCAGCTCCTCTCCGGGTCGGGTGATGAGTCCCTTCAGGGTGCCCAGCCTTGCTCAGCTGTGGGGTGGGGGGTGCAGTGGTCTCCCGGCAATAGGCCTTATTTAGTTGGCATTGCCAGGGTGGGTGACAGTATGGCAGCCAAGGTGGGTGCTTCCCCACTGAACCTCTCGGTGCTGCAGCCAGCACTTAAGGGCTCTAGTAGACGCAATGTCAACGGTCCTGGAGACATTTGTCTCCTGGGTAGAGTCACTGTTGGAATGCAGGGATGCCAAAAAGCGTTGCAGGGACCCCCCCCCCTTGAGCCGTCGGATGGCGAGGTTCCCAACGCTCCTGATAGCGGGGATGAGTCTGAGCCATCCGCTACTGCACACAAGAAGGCTTTCGTAGATGCTCTGATCACCTCAGTGCGTGAGATCCTGCGATTGGAAGAAACAGCGGGACCCTCTCAGAGGGTGCCCGTTCCCTTCGGGTCACATAGACCGGGCCCTGCGGCTAAGGTCTTTCCGTATGTGGACTTTCTCAATAAGTTTGTTTTATAAGGATTGGGCTCTGCCTCAGAGCTCCCTTCCCATGCCGAAGTGTTCGATGTGCGTTATCCCTTTTTAAGGATTAATTGTTGAAGTGGGCATCGCCCCCCGTGGTTGACCCACCGGTGTCCCGCTTGTGCAGGACGACCACTATCCCGGTGGAAGGCACGCCGTCCTTTTAAGGACCCGGCTGACAGGAAGGCTGAGGCTTGTGTCAGGTCCCTGTTTGTTCTGACTGGATCGGCCATGCGGCCCGTGGTGGCTTCTGAGCTGGCGTCGCAAACGCTCACTGAATGGGCAGAGCAGTTGCACAGCGAGTTGAGCAGGACTCGGGCTTCTCCTGAGTGTGTGTGGACCTTGTTGACCGTATGGTCCAGATGGCTCAGTATCTGCGATACTGCCCTGGACGCAGCCCCCCCTAATATCCAAGGCGTCCGCTGTCTCTGTGGTGGCCAGGCTTTGGCTGAAGTGCTGGTCTGCGGACCTGCCTTCTAAGAAGACCCTGGCGGATTTGCCTTTCCAGGGGACGAAATGATCAAAAATTTCACTGGAGGGAAGAGCACCTTCCTCCCGGAGTCCAGGAGTTGGGACTCCCGTTACCGTCAGGGGCCTTCCTTTCCGGCCTATAGGTGGCCTTTTCGTCCCTCCCGTGCCCTGGGCAAGTGTTCACAGCCCACCAAGGCCCCCGCGGGTGGACAGAAGCGTCCCGGCCGCGCAAACGCACCAAGCCAGAGGACAGGGCCTCCTCCGCATTTTAGGGCTGTCCCTCCCGGTGTTTGGGTGGGGGAATGTCTCCTGGGGTTCGCGGACAGGTGGTCTTCCCACATCTCGGACCGCTGGGTGCTCGAGGTGGTTTCCTCGGGGTACAGCATAGAATTCCGTTCCCGCCCCCAGACAGGTTCTTCGCCTCCAACCTGCAGCTGCCTGCAGGCAGGCTGCGGGCCCTGTTAGGGGCTGTGCAGGACCTGCTAGGCCAAGGGGTGATTGTCCCCGTTCCTCGGGCGGAAACGTTCCCAAGGGTTTTATTCCAACCTTTTTGTGGTTCCGAAGAAGGATGGGGTTCGTCCCATTTTGGATCTGAAGGACCTCAACAGGTTTGTGCTGGTTTTCAGGTTTTGCATGGAGTCGGTCCACTCGGTAGTAGCGGCCCTGCACCAGGGCGACTTCCTGGCCTCCCTCGATTTCAAAGATGTGTACCTGCATGTTCCCATCTGCGCCCAGCACCAGCGCTTCCTGCGCTTTGCGGTTGGAGAGGATCACTACCAGTTTGTAGCTCTTCCGTTTGGCCTGGCCTTGGCGCCTCTGGTCTTCACCAAACTGCTAGCCCCGGTTCTGGCTCTGCTGAAGCAGAGGGGTATCGCGGTGTTGGCGTATCTGGACGACCACCTCCTGCGAGTGTAGTCGGCTCCAGTACTCGGGGACAATGTGACGATTACCCTGCACACTCTGCAGGAATTCGGATGGGTGATCAACCTCTCGAAGTCGGTCCTGATTCCTTCTCGCTGCCTGGAGTATCTGGGGCTGACCCTGGATGCTGCCTAGGCAAAGGGACAGGTCCCCATCTTCCCTGGATCGGGTGATCAGGATGGATCACCCAGTGAGGGCTTCGCTGCTCTGGTGGCTGCGGTCCCCGGTCAGGGAAGTCCTTCCTCCCCCTTCACTGGACAGTGATTACGACGGACGCCAGCCTGACAGGCTGGGGCGGAGTCCTGGGGCTGCTTTCAGCCCAGTGACGGTGGTCCCCGGAGGAGTCTCTTCTCCCAATCAATGTCCTGGAATTGCGGGTGATTTGGTGCTGCCTCTCCCATTGGACGTCAAGGCTACATGGGTGCCCTGTCTGGATTGAGTCGGACAATGCCACGGCAGTAGCATACATGAACCACCAGGGCGGGACGAGAAGCTTGACCACGGTCTCGGAGGTAGCCCCCATCCTGCTGTGGGCAGAAAGTCACGTTCCGGCAATCTCTGCCGTCCACATACCGGGTATAGTCATCGGCGCCTGGTCCAGGGAGAGTGATCCCTACACCCGGATGTGCTTCATCAGATTTGCCTGAGATGGGGTGTCCTGCATGTGGACCTGCTCGCATCACGTCTCAATCGGAAGGTACAGACCTTCGTGAGCAGGACAAGGCATCCCTTGGCGGACATGGCGGATGCTCTTTTGTGGCTCCGTGGGCTCGGAATCGACTCATCTATGCCTTTCCTCCTCTCAAGCTGCTTCTGCGCCTCCTGCGCAGAATAGAGGCGGAAGGCATTCTGACCATTCTGGTAGCTCCAGATTGGCCAAGGCATCCTTGATACGCCGACGTAGTGCGAATGGTGGTGGACGTCCCCTGGCGACTCCCACTTCGCGAGGATCTTCTGTTGCAGGGGCCCATCTTGCACCCTGGTTTACCCTCTCTGGCTTTAACGGCCTGGCTATTGAATCCCAGGTGTTGAGGGATCGGGGGGTCTCGGACTCGGTGATTCCTACCATGTTGAAGGCACGTAAGGCTACTTCACATAAGATTTACCACCGCACCTGGAAGGCTTACATCGCCTGGTGTGAGGCCGGGGGGGTGGAACCCTCGCTCCTTCTCGGTGTCTCGGGTTCTGGCATTCCTGCAGAAGGGCCTCGACCAAAAACTGGTGTCGAGCACTATCAAGGGTCAGGTTTCTGCTCAGGCGATCTTTTTTCAGTGTTCTTTGGCGACGCATTCGTTGATCCGTACTTTCATGCAGGGGGTTCGGCATGTCGTCCCCCAGGTACGATCGCCTTTGGCGCCATGGAATCTCAATTTGGTCCTCTCGGTTCTTCAGAAGCTGCCTTTTGAGAACATCAGGGAAATCTCTCTGCAATTGCTTTCACAGAAAGTGTCTTTCCTGGTGGCTATCACATCTGCCTGGCGAATGTTTGAGTTGGCGGCTCTGTCTTGTAGGTCTCCTTATCTGGTCCTACACAAGGATAAGGCGGTTTTGCGCCCGTCTCCTTTATTGCTGAAGGTGGTGTCCTCTTTCCACGTCAATGAGGACATTGTCCTTCCTTCACTTTGCCCGTGCCCGTCTCACCCTAAGGAGGTCGCTTTGCACTCCCTGGATGTTCGGGCCCTGCGGGTGTATCTGGCGTCCACGGCCTCCTTTCGTAGGTCAGATGCTCTTTTTGTCGTGGTAGATGGCCCACGTAGAGGTTTGGCGGCCTCATAGGCCACTATCTCACATCGGATTAGACAGACGGTGACTCAAGCTTATGCCGTTCGGGGTCTGGAGCCTTCCTTCCCGGTCACTGCTCATTCTACCAGGGCGATTTAGCACTTCCTGGGCTTTTCGACTTCAGGCGTCTGTCTCAGGTGTGCAAGGTGTGGGATTTTACAGAAAGTCAAAAAATCCCATTTTTGTTTTCATTTTGGATAGTGGCTGGCCCTCACACCAGCCATGATCTGCCTGCATTGCACAGAGACCCAGGATGACATCACTGGATCTAAAATAGGGAATGGAACCAGAAAGGCTTTATGTAAAAAAAAAAAATGTAATTAAAGCGTTAGTTAATCCAAAAAAAAAAAAAATGCTGCTCCTGTCTCTTTAATGTGCAATTAGCAGCATGGTGCTTTTGCTTTTTTAAATTATCCCTCTGTATCCCCTAAAATAACTGTTAGATAATGCCAGGTCATGACTTCCTCCCTGAGTGCTGACTCCCCTTGTATATTGCTTATCCTGAGAGCCCCGTTGTCTATGCAGGCTGTGTCACTCCCATGTCTCCCATCTCTCCTATCTCTCTCCTGTATGCCTGTCTTCAACTCCCCCTCCCTCTTCCTCTTTTAGCTTCTCTCATAATTAACCCTAAAAGCTCCTATCCTGTATGGAAGTTGTTCATCTGGTGTCCGTGTTATGTCAGAATTAACACCGCACGGCTCCGTCTCTCCAGCTGATGTCAGCACCAGTGCTCAGCCCCTCCCTCGGGACTTATGAGCTGAGGAGAGAAAAACACAAACGACAACTGATCCTAGTAAGGAGGTGTGATATCTATACAGAGGTGTATATATGTGTGTATTTGTCTATCTAATCTATCAGGGGGGCACAAATGCTATCAATTATGTACTATACTACTTTAAATTTTTTTTTGCTTTCATAGTTTCATTTTTATTGGTTTTACAGCTTTTCGATATATTGCATAACAGTTGGTAATATTCTAACATGTCCTTCTTCTGTCTTTCAGAATAAGGCACATGCCGCAAAGACCAGGACACTGAACTCTGTGCAGAGTATAAACAGTGAACACTGCATATCTTCCATTTCCCATTTGGGCATTGGTGAGGCTCAGCCACTGGCAGAAACTTTGACATTTACCCTAGATCCCAGCTTTGCTGCTGGTCAGATGTCCTTGAATGGAACAGAGGTGTTGGTCACAGATCCTGATGCACTGGATATTCCTGCTACAATGGTGGGTGCTGTGAATTTGGTACCACTAGTTCATATTGTTGAGTCATTTGATGGGTTGTCATTGGCATTGGCTCCTCCTCAAGGGTTTACTTCTCTAGCTTTACCTATTGAAGTGACTCAGCAGCAACAAACCCATGGAATGCCATTGATCGAACCCATTACAATCTTGTCGGAGGAGCACATTGCCTCTGCCACATTACAGCAAGACTTTCATGATGGTCAAGTCTTACAGTCAGTAGGAGTAGAAGATCCCACCTTTATTGAAGTGAATGAAGTGCCCAATAATGGGGCTCTGGTCATTGAAAACATCTCTATAGAGCCGTTTTTTGAAGCCGGACTGCCGACACCAGAACCTGTAACAATGTCATCGGAGGATGTAATTTCCTATCTGGAAACTATGCAGACAGCCACAGTTGGCCCTACGCTTGCCGCAGGCCCTTTACCACCACTACCACCATCTTCAGAAACTGTTTTATCTACATCTATCACCAGGCCCATACCTTCCACAGTACCTATTGTATCAGAGCACAGTGAAGAAGTTGTCACCTCTGATGTAACCAAGCAGATCTGCTTAAGCCCAACTCAGGAGCCAGATGGACTCTCTGCAACATTGACGACTGGTGAGCTGGTGTCAGTGGTGGTGAATCTGCAGAAGAAAGTCAGAGCTCTTCAACAGAGACATCAGAAGCACTGCTCCAAGCTAGAGGTCATGGAAGGTGTGGTGGAACAGCTGAAGAATGAGAACCTCATTTCTGAAGAGAATCTGAATTTCATGGAACTGGTAAGTTTTATAAATGGAATGATTAATTTAGGTTGGCATTAGAAGGATGGTTTTTGTCATACACAATGTAATAATTCATTAGTAATGTTAATGTTCCAAATGCTGCTAGGAATAATCTGTTAAAACCCAACTCCGGACTTCTTTTGAATGCGCCCATTCAGTGTGGCTCTTGGTAAAATGCTTGGTTAGCTTGTGCCTTTAATCCTCAATTTCCAGCAACAAGCACTCTCCTCCATTGTCAAATATGCGCCCTCACCCTGCTCGTCCTGCATTGTACATGATGACTTCAAACAGCTGTGACCAGCCGAGCAGTGAAGTGAGAGAAATAAAATATCTGTTATTCCACAATTATTTATATATATATATATATATATATATATATATATATATATTTTAATAATAATTTCTCTTCTCCCTTGCCCCCCCCCCCCCCCTTGAGGGCACTGGTGTAAACTGGGGCCATTAGACTACATGGAGAACGCTGTGCATGTGTTTTTATGCAAATTAAAACCACACTGGACTGCATCTGATAACTCCCAATTCTAAACCTTGCAAGGACTTTTTAGCTAATTGTTGGCTATGGTAGGAAAGGAAGGGGTTTAATGTTGCCCTTTTTAAATGCTCATTTTGTCCAGGGAAACTCCAATTGTTTTGTGGGGGTTAAAATGGCCAATAAAAAAAAAAAATATAGCGTATACAAATGTTACACAAGCCATATTGTAGTTGAATGTTATTCAAAATGATTGAAAACATATGTGATTTGGCGCCAACAATAAAATCAAGTGGTATTCGTAACTGAATACAGTGAATAAGCAGCTGCCCCTTTACGTGAAAATGTCAACTTTTAAACAAAAACGGAAAGAAGGTGCAGTGCTACTATGACTCAAATTTTAAATACAAGTCAAAATAAAGTGACACCTCATACTCAATAATCAAAATATACGAAAAAGTTATTTTTAAGAAATCCTCCAATCCCCATGCTTTAAGTAAACCCCCCCCCCCAGGTTTGGTTGTACCTATAGGTAAGCCTATAATCCTTACCTGTAGGTACTGTAAATATCTCCTAAACATGCATAGTTTAGGAGAGATTTACTGTATATTGCGTCGGCACATGCTCTCTGAAGCAACGGCCGCCCGAGCAGTTTCTTCAGAGCCCTGTGCCGTGACTGGCGGCTCTTGTGTGCATGCACGGGAGTGACGTCATCGCGGCTCCGGCCAATCAAATCGCTGGAGCACGTGAACCCGAAAGATGTCAGCAGTGTGCGGGCGCCGCTGAGGGCTTCGTTCTAAGGTAAATATTTCATAATGTGCAAGTATGTGATGCATTCTAGCTCATTATGCCTTTGTCTTGCGGGTGTGTGGGTTTACAACCTTTTTTAAAGTGCATAGTGACTCCTTATCCTGTGTGCATGCTCCACCACAAGTAAAAAAAGCGTGGTCACCTACAATAAACCTTTTTTCTGATGCCCCAAATCTTTAATGTTGAATATTCAGTCGGAATCCCTCAGGTCACTCTCCAAGAGGATCATATAATTGGTGGGATGATTGCTCCCAAGCGCACAGGCACTCGATGTATAATCCTCTGTCCTCCAGATAGATCATAAGCCCAAAGAAGTTGATACACAATATAGTGTAGTAGGTTATTAAAATGAAGAAAATACATTAAAATTAAACTTACACTTACACTTCCAGATGCTTCAGTCAGCACCAAGAGGTATAGCCTCAAGGGTAAAAACCACTGCCTTGCCACTCGTGAGGAGCCAGTGTGCGTTCTAGGGACCAGAAATGGTGCGGGGTACAGGAAGTGACGTCCGTAATGGCGATCGTGCAGCTACTATGCATTTCGCAGGAAGTGTCATCAGGAAGGAGGGGAAGCCATCCATGCCGGGAGAACAGTAATTACTGCTAGTGGCTATAATAGCCGCTAGCAATAATCACATGTAAAATCCAACAGGCTGGTTGTACCCAAGTTGATCGATCAACTTGGATACATTCATCCTGCCCATGCATGGTTCGACCATCTCTGGCCGGCTTTACCAATCTACTGCTGAAAGTGAACTGAAATAAGATTTAAGAAACCAATCCATATTGACCGGATTAGAAATGCAGTCTTGGGTAGTGATGGCTGCATCCTTAAGTCATGGGTATTTCTTTGCTTGGATATTAAACTTTTGTAGGTGGTGGTAATTTTTCATGATCTGTTTCGTTTTTTTTTTTTTTTTTCCCTTTTCCAGGCATGTCTAAACTCCACCTCTGCTGCACCAGAAGATGGCGACACCATTGCAATAGTTTGCCAAGAAGACAGCCAACCCTTGATGTATACATTTCCCTTCCAGGCGGATAACCAGACAGTCTTTCATATTACTGAACAGTGATCAGAAATGTCACCTGATTATTGTTCCCTTCGTTTTTTGGCTTAACCTATCAGCTTCAGGATAGCCCTGCCACTCATATCAAGCAGAGCACTACAGTTTAACAAGTTTTTGCATATCCATACAAATTGTTTTTTCTTTTAACCTTTTCAGGCATTTGTTCCAAACTTTTGTCCTAGCTGAGAATGTGTAACAGGATCAGGTTTGAGTCATGAAAACGAACAGAACTAAGCAGGGTTCAGCTTTTAGATTGGCTGTACCTTGCTGATTGTTGTAGAAAACAGCTCTAGTTTTATGAATCAATTTGGTCTATACTTTTGGCATGTGGAAAGTCAGAGCAACTGTTTGGAGCTTTGTGGTTTCTGCGTCTTGTTCATAGATGCAGAATCATTGGAACATTGACCAAAAGTTTGTCATTTTGGATGAAGAGAAACAGGGTTTGATTGCCTGCTGGTTGTTTACTGGTGTTTATGACTTTAATGGAAAGATCTATCCTACTTCTGGTCTCTCCCTGCAAATTAATGACATGTTACAATGTCATTCTGAAAGACTTGCCTGAAAACAAAACCCTGTAGTGGTCCACTGACGGGGCTTCAATTTTCACCCAATTTTTTCTTTTCCAGGCTCGCAGGCATCTGCCTTTTGGCCGAGCCATGATGACGTTACTTCCACGATTATGTGTGGGAGTCACTGCTGCAGCACGGCTCTCTAGTGATGGCACGCCGTCCATTGAGAGCTCAGTGTGCTGGTGATCTCACCAGTGCTGATAAAGTAAATATCTCCTAAACCGTGCATGTTAAGATATTTACTGTACCTACAGGTAAGCATTATTATAAGCTTAGCTGTAGGTATAAATAATAAAGCCTTTACTACCACTGCTTTAACAAATCAAAACAATCTGTTAACATGCTTACCTTATTGGTGCTGCATAGTACTAGTACCCCAACCTTACAATGTTAGTGCTGAGATTGTACTGCAATGATGCATCTGAATCAAACACAAATTTACTTGCTGCTTTGAGCTGATCTTCCTTACTTCCTGAAGATGGGCAGAGATTTTGAAAGCGAAGGTACATGCAGTAGGAAACCCCTACCTTTTCCACAAACAAAATTGTTAGTACAGTGAACTCTGCTGTGCTGACAGGGATATCAACTGGCATATCAACCATTGTGGGGATTTTTCTTCATTAGTGTAGTAAATGCTGTGGTGTTAAAGGGGTTGTAAACCCTCACGGTTTTTCACCTCAATACATTCTATGCATTAAGGCGAAAAACCTACTGTAGTGCGCCGGCCCCCTAGAGCCCCCTTTTTTTTACTTACCTGATCGTTCCTGCAACAGGGATGAGCACACCTGCTCCAGCTGGTGTTTTGGGTCCTCCATTGGATAGATTGATAGCAGCACAGCAGCCATTGGCTCCTGCTGCTCTCAACCAAATCCAATGACTGGGGGCGGAGTCTATTCCGGTTGTCTGTGTCAATGGACACAGCAGCAGGACACAGGATTGTGCCCCGAGGGAGAGTGACTCTCCAACTGGGCACTTGAGAGGATGAGGCAGGAGCACAGCTGTGAGGGACCCCAGAAAAGGAGGATCGGGGCCACTGCAAAACCAACTGCACAGAGGAGGCAAGTATGATGTTTGTGTGTTTTATTTAAACCCAAACGTTTAGATTTACTTTTTAATGAGCTGCGTGTTAGCTATTGTGAGCTCATTTGGTAGTGTTGTGGTATTTAAAGACTTGGTTCACCCTTCTGAAAAGAAATAAATGCACATATTTTGCAAGAAAAATATGTGCCTTTTTTTTTTTTTTTTCACTGGTGCCTCCACACCTTCAAGCAGTGGATTGCAGGTGCGATGTCAGGCTTCTGCAGATACTGTTAGAAATCTGGAGGAAGTTTCAATGAACTACAGTGCACTCCAGTCCATTGAAAACTACAAGCTGTCTGCTGAACTTGTAACTTGATACTGGACTTGTTTCTTCTTTCACAGGTTCCTGTGAATGAATAACACAGCTGTGCAGGCAAAGGCCCGCACAGCTGCACTGATTTTAAAATGTGTCTCTAGCTGAGAGTGGAACCCCCGTCTGTCACAGGGAAGGAGGCGGCTGGCAAGCAATGGAACACCGCTCAAACTGACAGTCCAAGTAAAGAGGTTGTATACAACCTCAGATGCTCAAGCTCCGGATGTGTCTCCTACATCCAATAAACATCAAACTGGAAAACAGCTGAATCGGCACACTGGAATTGCAGTCTTCAATGTTATTTTATTCCATACCAAAAGGTGTGTGTGTGTGTGTGTATAGGCTAAAAGATGAACCGATTGGGATAATGTGTGTAATTTAAAGTGGAGTTCCACTGTGTTTTAAGTTTATTAAAAGTCAGCAGCTACAAAAAAAGTGTAGCTGCTGACTTTTAATAAACACACTTGCCTGTCTCCTGATGCAGCAATGCGGCCAGCACAAGCCTCCGATCTCTCCCCCCTCCCCTCTGCGGCATTCCTACTGTGGGCACCCGACCGTGACAGGAAGCGGCTTCACGGCCGGGCACGTACTGCGCATGTGCGAGCGGTGATGCGCTTTTTGATTGGTCCCAAAGTCTTCTAGGACCTGTTCTGTGTCCCAGAAGACTTTGGGAGGGAGGGGGAAGGAGACCTTCCACTACCGATTGCCTAAGGAGACCCGAGCGGAAGTACCCCTAAAAATCGGGTAAGCCACTGGGTATGCTAGGGCAAATTGGAATCAATAGCAACCACCAAACAAGCTTTAATGTGAAAAAGAATAAAATAAAAAGATACATATGTAAAAAAAAAATTCCAAAAATCAATATAATTACAGAATACAATGTAAATTGTTTGAGAAAAGGGGAAGACCTGTAAGAATAAAGAAGAAAAAAGGAACCAACAAGAATACATGGATAGCACATAGCAAAATGTATCGAATAGGGGAAAAAATGTCAGCGGAGAAAAAGATCTAGATCATACTTCCCCTGATGGGTTCTAGTGCATAAACCAAAAATCCACCAGACCTTGCGTTCTAACAGTTTGCGATAAATATCTCCACCACTAAGGGGTCTTTTAACCCTTTCAAGGCCATAGAAGGTAAATTATGAACTGTTGCCTGACTGGAGATATTTGAAAGGCCTTTGTCTGATTCATAAGATGCACCATGAAAGTGTTCACTGATGCGTGTTCTTAGGGGTCTGATGGTACACCCGACATACTGTAGATTGCATATGGTGCATTCAATAGCATAAACTACATATCATGTAGCACAATTAATATAGTCCTGTATCATAAAATTTTGACCTGTGGAACACGAAAGCACTATAAAATTGCATGGAAGACTGCAATTCCAGTGTGCCGACTCATCTTTGTTTTCCAGGGAAGGAGAGTAGGGCCTGTCTGAACAGTTTACACCCTAACTACAGGTATAACTTGTTTAAACGTTGAACCTATCCTTTAGTCATGACACTCAGAGGCTTGGCAGCTCTACATATTTCTGCCACTGGAAAATGACCCCACAGGTTTTTTTTTTGTTTTTTTTTTTTGAGTTGATTCAAACCAAATGACACTACTCCAGCTTTTCTTAACTGGTAGTGTCTTTTTGTTCATTTTTAGTTTTTTTCTGGTTTGTTTTCTTATGGAAGCATATACTAACAGGTGGACAGATTCCAAATCTCTTTAATGGCCCATAAGATGGCTAATGCATTTTAGGAGCCAAAAACCACCTCCATCAGGGCTACAAGAAAGGTGTAAATATAATTGATACATTTTATAAAATATGGACAGTACTTCTGTAAATTATACTTTCTTGTAATTCTAATGATGGGATATTTTGGCCCCTGAAACATGGCTGTTTTTATGGTGAACCAATTCAAATGTAACCAAAGTTAAAAGGTGATATTAATTTTCACATTGCATTTGAAATATTTACAGACTAATTATCCTGAACAACTTTTGTAAGGAATCTCATGCATTTTACTTCATTGAATCGCTATGCCCTATGAATATTTACTCATTTGAGAGCCTGCCTTCTGAACTACAGAAGTGCTGAGAAGGTGGCACAGTCCATATAGGAAACACACCACATCACTGCTTGCAGGTAGCCAGATACCATGGGATGTGTAGTCCTCAGATATTGAAAATAAACTGAGCAGAGAAGCCAGACCATGTAGGAATGCAGAAAGCTGTGAAAAGAGATGGCCAGCAGACAGGCAGCACTTGCATAAGAGGAAATTTTTCAAGTAGGCTTATTGGCTTTTCACAAATAACAATTGCTTGCATTGCTATTGCAGTGCTGATGATCTACAATGAAAATGTATGCTGTGACCATAGAACTCCGTTGACGTGATTTGGACTCTTCTTATTTTGGTCTCGAGCGCCTTCTGTTTATGCTTTCATTAACTTTCTGGGTACCAATTGAATGCTAGTCCTGTTTGCATGCGGCTGCCTAATCGGAGTCAATGAGCTTTCCGAATGATTGCTATCCCTTCTCTGCCCTATACAAATGAGTACTGAATTCCTAGCGTATGCCTGTGTTTTTCTTATGGAACACAGACACTGAAATCCATTGTTTCTATAACTTGCACTGTCTAATTATTGATGGTAATGTTTGACTTGGTTGCAGTATCAATCGGGAATCGCATCCCGTATAGGTAGGAATGAGTAAAGCTGCCCTTAATTCCCCTTGGGCCCCTTTCACACTTGTGCGTCTTGAAAGTTGCGTGATTTTTGCCACGATTTTGATGTAACTTGAAGTAATGCCTTTGTAATCATGAGGTCTATGGATCTCAAGTCGCATCAATTGGACCAAAGTAATGCAGGGACTACTTTGAAGTCGCTGCGACTTGAAGTTGCACAGATATGAATGGTACTCATTGAAAATCATGGGGAACGACTTGTCATGCGACTTTGCAATCCCAATTCGCAGGACAAGTCGCACAAGTGTGAAAAGGGACATTACTGTATTTTCTTCAGTAGATGATGAGTTTTGCAACACATTATCAATATGCTGTCTGTGTTCTGTCACAAAACTGCAAATGAGGTGAAGGGACATTGCAAATGTAATTCTGAGTTAACACTTTAGCTGTAGTCTTAAAAAGAAAGCTATGCTGATGTATCTTTGGAAAAAAGGGGCAAAGTACCCAAAACTGCTCATCATGGTTATTTTGAAGTGCAGCCTTCCTGACATTTCCTGGCGGTCATCGTCATTGCGATTAGATTTCAATTTGAATGACCTAAACCGCACCAAAACTAGTGCATGCACTACTTTAGAAACGCACAGCAACTGGATCGCATACGTGTTTGGGGTTTCATTAACACCTGCTGCATATATTAATTGGACTGTGTTTTGAATGCTGTGTGAATTGCAAAGGAACACGCATGGTGTGCACTGGTCCTAAAGGCAGCTTTATCAGCAGACACAGAATGGTCATTGAAGTTCTATGTTTCTGTTGGCTGCTCCCCTGCCAGCTACATAAAAGGCTATGTAGGGGAGGAGGTGGAGCAGCACAAACCGTAGTTAGACCATCCCAGAAGAGAAGAAAACTATGGTGAGCATGGAGCAAAAAACAGGGCTGTACTTGGAAAGGAAAAATGCTGCAATTAAGCATTTAAAATTAGTCAAACACGACGAGGTGGAGGAGGGGATGTATCGGAAAATACATCGACCGTCCCCTCGTCGGTTGTCTTTGTATCTTGAAGTTACTG
>BLSH010377561.1:1070686-1090113 GCA_018402905.1 Glandirana rugosa | reverse complement strand
AGGCCAGCTATACACAGTTTGAATCTCGGCCGAGCAGGAGCCGGCTGAGATTCGAACTGATCGATCAACTTTGGTGCAACCAGCCTGATGGATTCTCTTGCAATTATCGGTAATAGCTGCTAGTGATAATCACTGTCTTTTCTCAGCCAGGGCGGACAATGGCCAGGCGGGGGGGATTTGCCCCGTGAATGGCCGACCTTAGGTTTGTTCGTGTAATTGCATATTTGTGGTAAATCTGAAGGAGATTTTACAGTGCTTTGGACGGCTTTTATTCCCAGAAGGACTGAAGGACCATTTTTATTTAGGAACCATCCAATTTTGCACCTGGTTCTAACCTAAATTATTATATATGTGCGTGTGTAAATAATGCCTGTACAGTAGCCTCTATGTTCTGGGCTGTGTGTACGTATATTGTGTCACTCAGATCAGTTCCCTGCTGTTGTCTTTCACTTTGCGACTTTATACAAAGTTAAAGTCAGAGTGATCACTGGTGGCAAGGGAGACTGAGGAAATGCTTCCTCTCATCTGCAGTAAACTGGTATCAGTCTCCCAGGGTGCACCTTTCAGCCTAGGTTGGGTCTACTTGTCTAGAGCTCAAAGACTACTATTTAGGGCCCATTCATACTAATGCTGCATACAGTCACTTCCAACACTCAGAAATCTGCCAAAGACAAGAAGTACAGTAGGGTAATATCTGTCAGGAAAACTCCACCGATGCAGCCCTCCTCAGATGGGGAAATCCAGTAAATACTACAAAAAAAAACACACACACAGGAGGGCACAAACACTTAGTGCATCACCTGAAATTTATTATGTGGAACAAGAACATAAACAAAACAAATGTGGCTTAGCTCTGAGTAAGGGGGTACACCCCCGAAATGCGTCAGTTTACCAGCACCACGGTATCGCTCCTTCCATCATGCAATTCTCACACTGCATTGTGCTTCATGCTTTTAATGCCCTCTTTTATTCTATTTTTGTGAGTACCTATTTGCTTATGTTCTTGTGCCACATGATAAATGTGTTTTTCATACTAATGCTGCATGTTAAAACTTGCATTCTTAACACTGTTATTTCAAACACATACTTTGCTTGCTGTGCCATTCATTTTAAAAGGAATCCTAATACACTTGTACAGTAGCTGGCAACTCTCCTGCAGTGTAGAGCACCACAAAGCACATAGCATAGTGTGCTATATTGATGACAATTTTGCAGGTGCATTTCTTTGGCCATTAACCTCATGGCACTGATCATACGCAAATATGTGGCCTCTCGGTGGGTGGGCCTTTACGCTGATCGGCCACATATTTGCGTACCAGAATGTAAATACAGCCGTGCTGAGAGCACACGCCCTGCGGGCTCCCGGCACAGTTACTTGTGGCTAACACAAAGCTCCCGATCGCTACTTGCGATCGGGAGCTTTGCTGTGACAGCCAATCACGGCGGTCACATGGTCATAAACCCTGCTCCGCCTCCCGGCATCTGAAAACCCTTAAAGGGCCGTGAGGCGCCGGCACCAAGGGGTTAATGTATGCTGCAAACCCATTTAAAATGAATGATCTGCATTAACGCAACACACCTTAATGCAGAGAAATGTCTTTCAGTTTAAATCCGCTAAATACATTATAAGTGCATCAAAACATAAGATGTTCAAAGTCTTGTTTGTTTCCTTTAGGCCCCTTTCACATGGGCTTGTCCATTTGAGGACTCCGCTCTGCGCAGCAAGGATCGATCCGCTGATTTCCCCCCCCCCCCCCCGCTGGGCAGGCGGATGACAGATCTGTCTCTGCTTACTGTGTGGAGTCAGATCTGTCAGAGCCCCACTGTCCTCTATGGAGATCGGATGAAAACGTGTGTTGTGTGTTTTTTTTGTACATTTTTTTCCCCCCAGGTAAATGGATAGGGGTACGATGTTCCCCATACTCATTTACATAGGGTGGGGGGCCGGCATCTGGGGGCCCCCTTGTTAAAGGGGGCTTCCAGATTCTGATAAGTCCCCGCCCGCAGACCCCCGACAACCAACCGTCAGGGTTGTCGGGAAGAGGCCCTTGTCCCCATCAACATGGGGACAAGGTGCTTTGGGGTGGGTGGCGCAGAGCCCCCCCGCCCCAAAGCACCCACCCCCCCATGTTGAGGGCACGCGGCCTGGTACGGTCCAGGGGGGGGGGCGCTTGCTCGTACCCACCCCCTTTCCTCGCGTGCCAGGCTGCGTGCTCGGATAAGGGTCTGGTATGGATTTTGGGGGGGACCCCACGCTGTTTTTTCGGCATGGGGTTCCCCTTAAAATCAATACCAGACCAAAGGGCCTGGTATGCCTCTGGAGGGGGACCTCATGCCAGTTTTTTTTTTTTTTTTAATTTGGCGTGGAGTTCCCCTTCAAGATCCCCAGAGCACAAGTCGCATCTTCACTGATCCGACTTTGATCCGACTCCAATGCCTTTCAATGGGCTGAAGTAGGATCAAAGTCGGACAAAAGTAGTACAGGAACCTTTTTCAAAGTCGGTCCGACTTCGAAAAACACAAGTCGGAGCAGTTAAGACGGCCCTCATAGGGAATCATTGTTTTTGTGACGTAATGCGACTGCTCCTCATGTCAGTCCGAGAATCGGACTAGTGTGAACCCAGCCTTACTTGGATCTGTGATCAGCCGAGTCTCATTGACTCTGTGATCACAGAGCGTTCCCCCCAGGGGGCACGCAGGCAGCTCATGCACGGGAGGACGTCTATTGACACC
Source organism: Glandirana rugosa (assembly GCA_018402905.1). NCBI lineage: Eukaryota > Metazoa > Chordata > Amphibia > Anura > Ranidae > Glandirana > Glandirana rugosa. Next base: position 1,087,380 of record BLSH010377561.1, on the reverse strand, counting down.
TTTCCGGCAATTAAGGCCCATGCTGTAACCGTCATTCGGCTATAGCGCGGGCGGGAAGTCGTTAAAGACGAATGCAAGGGTCCTTCTCTGCAGCATGCTGGCAGGGGATAGGCTTATCTATTCTGCTTACCAAAGAAAGCACAAGATTTTTATGCCTTGTGTCTTGATTAGAGTTGAGCGAACCCGAACTGTAAAGTTCGGGTCCGTACCGAACTTTGGGGTGTCCGTGACCCGGACCCAGACATTTGAAAAAAAGTCTGAGTTCGGGTATTTTATCCCGCATGTTGAATATCTGCAGGGCAGCCAATCAACAAGTGTTTCACTGGTTTGCCCTTAGAAGCCATCACAGCCATGCCTACTAATGGCATGGCTGTGATTGGCCAATGCATCATGTGACCCAGCCTCTGTATAAGCTGGAGTCACGTAGTGCTGCATGTCACATGCTCTCTGGCTAGTGTAGGGAGAGGATGCTGCCTGCGCTGTGAGGGACAGATTGCAGATCTCCTCCTGCATTACAGAACGATCTGACTGGACTAGGTAGAGTCTACTGCTTTGAGGAACAGATTATTGTTCTAAAATCATCTCCTAGTTCTATAGGGCCAGGTTCCTGCTGGTGCTGTAAGGGACAGATTATTGTTCTAAAATCGTCTCCTAGTGCTATAGGGACTTTTTTTACAGCCATTTTTGTGCCCAAAAGTTTGGGTCCCCATTGACTTCAACTTTTTCGCGAAGTTTGGCCGAACCCGCCGAACCCGAACATCCAGGTGTCCGCTCAACCCTAGTGTTGATGTGCCTGGAATGCATTTAGCTGATTTAAATTGTAAGTTCAGTTGGTCTTTGATTCACAAACTCCGTATGGTCTGCACATTTCCACCATTGCTCTCTCCTCAGGAATTTAGCATTTTTTTTTCTGTATGTGACAGCCTTTACTACTAAAAGTATACTTGGCGGACCTTTCCTTAACTACCTGTAATCTTTATAGGCTTTAGGCAGTCCCACTTGTCCTACGCTGCTGTATGTTGGTTGATGTTGGCTTCTGCTGTTTGTGAAGCTTTGCTCCTTATTACGAAAAAAAAAAAAAAAAAAAAAGCTGCAAACCCCTTATTAGTGGAACCAATGCGTAAAATGTTGTATTTTAGAATCTGAATACCCAGGGCTTTTTTCAGTGGGAATGCGGGAGGATGCAGTTCTGACACCTCCAGCACTGAATGTATGTAATGGCAAGGGATGCTGGGGTGTGCTGGAGGGTCTATCAATTCTGGCTGCTGGGGGATCTATTATTCCTTAGGGGTCCATTGTTGCTGGAAGAGATTACTGTTGATAGAGGGGGCCTATTGTTGCTGGCTGCTGGGGAAGTCTATCATTGCTGGCTACTGGGAGATCTGTTGCTGCTGGGGTGGTATTTTGTTGTGGGGGTTCATTGTTGCTGGGGGGTCTACTGTGGATGGAGGGGGTCTATTGTTGCTGGCTGCTGGGGAAATCTATTGATGCTGGCTGCTGGGAGATCTGTTGTTGCTGCTGGGGTGGCATTTTGTTGTGGGGGTCCATTGATGCTGGGGGGGGGGGGAGTCTTTTATTTCTGGGTGAATCTATTGTTTCTGGAGGGTCTATAGCTGCTGGCTGTGGGGGAGCTATTTTACAACTTTTTTTGCTATCATTAACAAATTCCACAGCACCACAAAATGGTACTTGGCTCCGTATTCTTTAAAAGGGGCGCTACTGGGAGGTGGGTAGGGGATGGAACCAAGGGAGGGTGCTCGGGGTGGGTAGGGGGTGGAGACAAGAAGTCAATCAGAATTGGGGAGTTCCTGCACCTATTCTCTGAGGAAAAAAAGACCTGTGAATACCTCTCTGCCACATGGTACATTCAGCGAAAGCCATTCCAGCCTGTATTAGTTCTATTGTGAGGGGAAGGTGTCACCTGTAGCAAGTGGTCAGATTCTTCCTCTCTCAGGGCCCAAAGAGGAGTGACGGGAAGATCAGATTAGTTGCTGTAGGCACCATAAACCAAAACTTCTCCCTCAGTTTATGTACAAATTTAGAGGGGACCATCGAAAATATGAGTGTGATCATAACCTGCATGTTATAAACTGTGTATATGTCTATATATAATATAAAACAGACTAGTGATTTATTTGTAATCTTTGTAAACTGCCTTTCTTTCACTTGTAATAATGAATTCTATGCATTTAAGTTGTAATGTAAAATGGTGACCACTGGGTGGCAGTATTGGACAATAAAAGGATCTGAACAAGCTAGAAATGGTATTTTTAGAATGATGGTAAAAAAAGAGGAAGGTCAGTTCTACATTAAAGGGTCAGTTCGCCAATACCAAATACCTGCCTATAAGATAAGGGGCACCTGTAGATAAAAACAAACTGTGCAGCTCTGACTAAGGTTAAATATTGCCCTTGCTATAGGTGTCGTTGGTTATTTATGTACAGTACAACCAAGGATTGTGAGTTTTCGCAAAGCAGTTGTTTTTTTTCTTTTTTTAAATCCTGACTCTGCTCGCCCTGTCTCGCGAAACGAGCAGGATTAAGCCTCTGTGCATGCAATACCGCATGTGGCCAGAGGTGTGGGGGCGCTGGTGAGGCTCAGAGACTCCCAGAAGCCATCAGAAATACTGTAAGTATATACTGTAAGTATGTAAGTATGAACAGTTCCCGAGCGATTGTGAGCCTCAGCAGCGCCACCACACCTCTGGCCACATACGGTATTGCATAATACACCAGTGCCCCCGTACCTATGGCCACATACAGTACTGCATAGACAAGCAGTCACTGTGGAATGAATTATCTGAGTTTCCATTGTTTCCTATGGGGAAACTTGCTTTGATATATGAGTGCTTTGGATTACAAGCATTCTCCTGGAATGGATTATGCTCCTAATCCAAGGTTCCACTGTACCTCAAGAAGCCTGAATGGAACACTCCCAGGATGTTACTAAGGGAGGCCTAGTTGTTACTGCTCACCTCCACCACCACAGGAGTGAGCTCTCAAATGCTAAGATCAGAGCTACTACATCAGGGGAGAGAGAGAGGGCATATGAGGGGTTTTGAAACAGAAAAAATACAGTGTCCCAATATGAAACTGATGCAGCCCGTCTGCAATTCTACAATCTGCATCGACTACCAAATGTTCATGATGTCATCTGGGCCAGCCCCAGTGGTGTAGTATGGGGGTGCAGCCGGTGCTCCCTCCTCTGTGTGCAACTTCATTCCTGTGCTGCCGTGACTGCCAAGAGCGACTCCAGTGTGCTGTGCCAACTGCCAAGTGCTTCCTTCAGCCCCTACACCATACACATCCGGGCATATCCCGGGCATTGCTCTGCAGCACCCTCCCCCTGTCCAGGGACTCCTGTTGTCCAGCCTGCACTGTCCCCCATGATTCCTCAGGTGGGGGCCGTGGGCGACCTGTGTGTGTGAGGGGGAGGGGTGGTGCTTGGCTGCTGGCGGAGCTCCTGGCCGGCGGGGCGATACCGAGGAGTGGCTGGGGGAGAGCCCTCATCTGATGGATGATCATCATGGAGGCCTGTAGACAAAAAATTGCCAAAAAAATTTGTTCGTTTTTGTTTCATTCGTTTTTTGTTCTTTTCATAAATTCGGAATTGGTATTGGAACTAATAACTAACTAATAATAACTTAACTATTACTAACTATTAAATTATAGGTATTGGAATTTCCTTTCAAATTTGGCTCTTAGTGAACGTAACAAATACAAATTTGTCTGAAGTTACGAATTATCCGAAATAACGAATGCCGCATCTAAACAAATGGACTGGAACAAATTAATAAATTATTGTTTTGTCACATTCCATTAGTTTACATACGACATTTGTTATTTCGGATAATTTTCACCTTCGCATAAATTCGTATTCATTACGTTCACTAACAGCAACATTTGAAAGGAAATTCCAATACCTATAATTTAATAGTAAAGCTATTTCAGGATTTCGAAATGTGAATTTTCGGATTTTCGTTCTTATTTTCGAAATTTCAACTTTCCAAAAATTCCTGAAATTCAAATGTTTCCGAAATAAATGAATTTGTCGACATTCATTAACCCCACTTCCTGACCGCATAACAACTAAGCGGCGACAGTGTGGCTCTGTCCCGCGAATCGCCGCTTATAGTCGGTGCTCATGGGCATGACGCTTGGGGGCGAGCACGCACCGGCACATGCTCCTGCCTGCCGCATGCTCCCTGAGCAGGGCCGTGGGTTGGGCAGACTCTATGTCCGCCGGCGACCCGTGATCACCTGTGACAGTCAGAGCAGGGAACCGCCGATGTAAACACAGCGGTTCCCCGTTCTGACAGGCGGCATGTCAGAGATCTACTGATCCCTGTACTCGGGATCAGTTAGATCTCTGGTACCCCTGGCAACCCAGCCCCCATACAGTTAGAACACACACAGGGAACACAGTTAACCCCTTCACTGCCCCCTGCAGGTTAACCCCTTCCCTGCCAATGACATTCATACAGTAATCAGTGGATATTTAAATTTTTGATTGCTGTATAAATGTCATTGGTCCCAAAAAAGTGTCAAAAATGTCCAACATGTCCGCCCCAATATCACAGTCCCAATAAAAATCACAGATCGCCGCCATTACTAGTAAAAAAAAAAAAAAATTGTAAAAACGCCAGAAATTAATTCTCATGGTTTGTAAATGCAGCAACTCTTGCGCAAACCAGTCAATAAACGCCGATCTATATATTTTTTTATTTTACCAAAAATATGAGGAAGAATATAAATCGTCCAAATACATTTTTTATATGTATTTTGGCAAAAAGTAAGGAATATTGTTTCTAAAAAACATTGTGTGGGGGTCCCCCCCAGTCCATACCAGGCCCATAAGGGGAACCCCGCGCCAAAAAAAAACTGCGTGAGGGTCCCCCCCAGAGTCCGTACTAGGCCCTACAGGTCTGCTATAGATTTTAAGGGGAACCCGTGCCAAATTTAAAAAAAAAAATGGCATGGGGCACCCTTATCCGAGCACGCAGCCAGGCAGGGCAGGAGGATGGGACGAGCAAACGCCCCCCCCCCTCCGAACCGTACCAGGCCACATGCCCTCAACATGGGGAGGGTGCTTTGGGGTCCCCCCGAAGCACCTTGTCCCTATGTTGATGGGAAGAGGGGTCTCATCCCCACAACCCTTGCCGGTGGTTGTGGGGGCCTATGGGCGGGGTGGCTTATTGGAATCTTTTAATATTAATCTTTAATAAAGGGGCCCCCAGATCCCAACCCCCCCCCCCCTGCATATAAATGGGTTTAGAGTACATTGTACCCCTACCCATTCACCAAAAAATTAGTGTAGCATTGTTACAAAAAAAAGACCGTTTTCGACAAGTTCTTTATTAAAAATGTCTTGTTCTTTCTTCCTCCGATCTTCCTCCATCTTCTTCCCCACTTCTTGTTCTAGTCTTCTGCTTCTTCTTGCGGTCTGCCTCCACTTCTTCCTTCCTCTTGTCGTCGTCTTCTTTTTTTCTCTGCTGCTGTGCTGTCCTGAGGCGACTCCCAGAATGGGTGGTCTTCAGTTTGACAGTTATTTTATAGGTAAGGGGCGGGGCCACCTGGTGATGTAAACGAGTGACCCCACCCCCTCTGACATCACATGACATCAAAAGGGGCAGGGTCACTCGGTTATGTCACTGTGTGGCCCCACCCTTGCCTATAAAATAACTGTCACACCGAAGACCGCCCATTCTTGGAGTCGCCTCTGGATGAAACGGCAGCGGCGGTGGAGAAAGAAAGAAGAAGACGACGAAGAGAAGATGGAAGAAGTGGAGGAAGACCGAAAGAAGAAGAAGTAGAAGACAAGAACCAGAATTGGGGAAGAAAGAAGACCTTTTTAATAAAGGACTTGTAAAAAAAAACTGTCTACTGTTTTTTGTAACACTACTACACTCCTTTTTTGGTGAATGGGTAGGGGTACAATGTACCCCATACTCATTTACACGGGGGGGTCGGGATCTGGGGGCCCCTTATGAAAGGGGGATTCCAGATTCCGATAAGCCCCCCACCCGCAGGCCCCCCACAACCACCGGCCAGGGTTGTGGGGAAAAGGCTTTTGTCCCCAAAGCACCCTCCCCATGTTGAGGGCTTGTGGCCTGGTATGGTTCGGATGGGGGGGGCGCTCACCTGTCCCCCGCCCTGCCAGGCTGCATGCTCAGATAATAGGTATGGATTTTGGGGGGACCCCCACGCCATTTTATTTAAATTTGGCACAGTATTCCCCTTAAAATCCATACCAGACTCAAAGGGCATTGTTTGGATTTTGGGCAGACCCCATGTCGTTTTTTTTTTTTTTTTAATTTTGGCATGGGGTTCCCCTTAACATCCATACCAGACCCAAAGGGCCTGGTTTGGATTTAGGGGGGGGGTGCACACTTTTTTTTTTTTTTTACATTTTGGTGCGGGGTTCCTATTAAAATCCATACCAGACCCAAAGGGCCTGTAATGGATTTTGGGAGGGACCCCATGCTGTTTTTTTTTTTTTCCTAATTCGGTCATAGGGTTCCCCTTAACCACTTCAATACATTGTGTTTTTTATATATATTATATTACCCTGACTGCACCATATAGTCTGAACTGTATTACATATACTACGGGGACTGCGCTCTACAAAATTGTAATGACAAGCCCCAGGCAAACAGGTGCAGAAAAATTGGACCTTGGGTATTGGTGGTGCCAGAACACTGCAACCCTTTACAATTACTCTTGTTAATGCGCAGCAATGGGCCCTGCTGTTGTAATTTATTAAAAAAATTGTGATGATATGCCCCAGGGAAACAGGTGCAGAAAAGTTGGGCCTTGGGTGTTGCCGGTGTCCTAAACCCAAAATATTGTTGGAAGCTAGCATCATCAGGGTTCAGGAGGAATAGGATAGGCAGTCTTCTAGGGATCCCAGATCCCTAGCAAATTCAATCAGTTGCATCAGCGTCAGGGACTTGATAGCTGCTAATCCAGGACTGATTCATTTTTATAAATGTGCTGAACTAAATGCTGTGTGTGTGTGTGTGTGTGTGTATATATATATATATATATATATATATATATATATATATATATATATATATATTTAATTATTCTCTCACAAAAGTGAGTACACCCTTCACATTTTTGAAAATGTAGCGCCCTCCTAGTTTGGGTACTAGAGAGTGTATATAGTTTTTGGCTCTGTCTGCTTAGCAGAGGAGCTGACAGGTAAATTTACATGCTGTCTGCTTATCAGAGAGCCCTGATTTGAGTAAGGTCTGCTCTATGTGCTCTGGTGCTGTTTCATATGGTCTGGAGATCTTTTACCATGTCCAGTAGTATCAGTCCCTATTGGACAGAGGGGAACAGCCTCAGCCAGTGACAGCAGGTGTATTTGGAGGTGGTTCTGACCAGCTAGCAGGGGAGTGGTGACCCACTGCATCTTGGGTGAACACCTTCATATAAAAGGGAGCACATGGGCTCAAGGTTAGGAGTCCCAGCCCACTCAGGCTTGAGGGGTGAGGTGTATGTTTAGCTCCTGGCTGCTAGGCCCGGGAGCCTATCCAGGAGGCTGCCGGCTGCTAGGCCTAGTCGAGGCCTATCCAGTATTATGATGAAGCTGCAACCCACAGTTCCATAGAAGCTGACAGAGGAAGGATGTCTCTGGATTCGGTCTGATACTGCAGTGGCAAAGTGTCACTTGGAAGTTGGCAGAACAGTCTACCGACTGTCCCAGGGCATGGTGTGAGTACAGATCTGTGAGAGAATCCCTGAGACTGTGTGCTAGAATTTCCCCTGCTCTCATATCAGCTTTATTGGGTGTGCCAGCTAGAAAGGAGACACTGGAGAGTGTCTTGAAGAACAGAGTCCAGCTTCTGTCCTTACTGTTTAACAAGTGACCTGTTCTGCTAAAGTCAGCCTGCCATAAAGTGCCTTGGTAGTCTGCTACATTGAGTTAGAAAGGAGACACTGGCTAGTGTCTTGAAGAAACAAAGTCCGGCATGTCCTTTGTTGCTTAAAGATGGGCTTGTTTCACTGGAGTCAGTCTGCTGTGCGAAGCCACTGACTGCCTGCTATACAGAGCCTAGGGAGAATTTATCCTCAGTTATATTCAGTTACTTGGAGTATCCTATCTCTACCCTTCTCCTATCCAAGTTCAACAAATAAAGCATTGAAAATTCATCCCCTAGACTGGTCATTGGAAACAAGCAGGATTGTGTGTGCACCTGGCTGTGTGAAAATACCATAGTGACTGGCTGCAAGAATATTCAGTGGGAGGCTCGGGAAAATATAAATTTCATTAGCAGCTCCTTCGGGGGTACCGCTACATGTGGGGGCTCGTCAGTTCGGGATTATCCCCTGAATCTATCGCAGCGATGGCTGTCACTAGCAACGGCCGGATAAAGTGTTTGAGAAAATGTCATTTTGTAATGTCTTGCCGTGTGGATTGCGGGATCGCAATCGAAGAGAAAGTGTCCTGTGCTAATATCTGCTTTAAAGTGTTGAGTGCAACCATTTTGTCAGAAAGTGGAGAAAGCAAAGTTTATTCACAAGTTAAAATGGCGGCCGCGGAGGGCCATGTGCCCACGTGTACGGTGCGAGTGAATGTCTGCTGCACAGTAACTAACAGGACACTTGCAGGCCACAATAGCAAAAGATTGTGATTTGAAACACTGGAGAAGGAGTGTTGCCTGCTAGTCTGCTATGCTTGACACTGTCTGTTTTACAGTAGCGCCTATCAATGTCGGGCGGCGGTCAAGCAATAGCAGTGAAGGGGTTAATTCGCAGCGCGGGAGAATGTGCGCCAAAGAGACCCACCAGAGGAGCGGGGTTGCCACCATGCAGTCAGTCAGTCTGGCGTGGGCGGAGTTGCCGCCCACCATCGGCCAATCCGGAGTGAGAAGGAGAGCCCTGACATCACTTCCGCCTCCGGGTATAGCCGAGAAGAAGCCGCGTGTGCAGAGCAGTAAGATGGCAGAGACCAGAGAGACTGCAGGTGGCACAGAAGAGCCGGAGAAGATGACTGAGTGGAAGAGCTGCAGAGTGACCGACACTGGGGTGAGATTGATGCCCAGAGGAAGCCTCGCACTATGCAACGCCAGAGGTAAAGAGCACCTGGGACTGGTATGTGGCAGATGCCGACGGGTGACTGTACAATTGAATGCCTGGGGTCAGTGCGGTCATTGCAGGGAGATGTTGCTGCAGCTAGAATCCAGCGATTGTCAGCCGAGGGTTCTGCAGATTGCTTGGGAGACAGGCTGTACTACAGAAGTGACCATGCCCATTCCTATCTCTGCTGGGGGAGACAGACGTGCTCTGCGGGCGCCACTGGAACCAGGGCCGGTGGTCTACACCCATACTACGGTCTTCCAAACCCAGGAAACCTATGTATCTACAGTAAAGCAAGTACGGCAGCCATCACTACCCATAGCTATCCCTGCAGCCCCTGTGCTGGCTATTAAAGCGGCAGAAGGGACCCACCTAAGCCAGACAGAAGGTTCCACCAGTCCCTCAAATGAGGAGAAACTGGGGATTGTTGATGTGGGATCCCCCAGCTTTATATTTTGCTACGGGTCCATCGAGGAAGGACTAGGCGACTGGGGATCTGGGACAGACACAGAGTGGGACTGTGAAACCTCCAATAAAGACGGATCTCTGTGTGTGGAGCAGCTCGATGGAAGCCGGGAAGAAGCATCCATCCTTGTCCAATGTGCCAAGAACTTGGGCTTTTGTGAGAATTATGCTAGCAGAGCTCCTGATCTGTCCCCTCCTCACAACTATGCTCGGGCTCGAGCACAAAATGATGCCTACACCCTTCTCATCAAGAAGGAAATAACCGTTTATGTCCCAGCAGGCAAGGGTGATAGGAAAACTTTGCCAAAGTTCTCCCGTTTCCAGCATCTGTTACAACGCAGGGTCGCCCTCGAGTATGGGTATGACTACCCTTATGCTCCTCGGGAGATCATGCAAGAGATTGAGACCAAGCATGACCAGTGGTGTGATGAAGCTGTGTGGGACTTTGTTTATACCAAAGCCATACAGGAACCAAACTAAGTCGGCCTTGTGGAAGGAGTTTTTGACTGTCTGGGAGAGCTGGAACTTCGGAAGGTCAATCCACATTGACAAAGTGATTGTCAAGAGGCCAAAGAAAAAGGACAGTGAGTGGTCCTGCAACATCTGGGGTCCCAATGGAGGGATGGTCCAGATTCCTCACCCAGACTACCTCTGAACCACATTCCAGCGGTTGTTGTTTCAAAAGGAAAAGTGTTCAGATGTCAAGTCAGTTGCTCAAGAGATGACCAGCTGAAAGTTGTTCTACTAAGTTGGATTTCAGAGTTGAAAGTTGTTACCAGGAAGGGCAATCCCCCAAAATTCCCAATCCCCTTTCCCTTCTACCCTTGCAAAACCAAGAAGGGGGTATCTGGGATTTGTTCTTCAACTAGGAGAAAAGGAACTTCTGCTAAAGAGGACTTCTCCTACTTAAAGTGGACACTTTGTGAAGAGTTATTCAAAGAGACACTTTGCGAAGATCTTTGGGCCAGTTGGCCAATGTAAATGTGTTTGAAACCGCAAATTAAAGGGGCTGCTGCTATGCCAGAAGGCAGTTGCCCAGCATTTCTGTTCTCTAAGTAATGTGCTGTGGGAATGACTTCCTCTGTTGCGAGCTCCTACTGTTGTTCTACAAGTGATGTGCCGTAGGAAGTGACTTCCTCTGTTGCGAGCTCCTACTGTTGATCTACAAGTGATGTGCCGTAGGAAGTGACTTCCTCTGTTGCGAGCTCCTACTGTTGATCTACAAGTGATGTGCCGTAGGAAGTGACTTTGGTCGACCATGGCGAGGCCTGTTCTGAGTGGAACCTGTCTTGTTAAACCGCTGTATGGTCTTGGCCATCAATCCTCAGAGAGTTCTCTGCCATGAGGTGCCATGTTGATCTTCCAGTGACCAGTATGAGAGAGTGAGAGCGATGACATCAAATTTAACACACCTGCTCCCCATTCACACCTGAGGCCTTGTAACACTAATGAGTCACATGACACTGGGGAGGGAAAATGGCTGATTGGGCCCATTTTGGACATAAGGGGTGTACTCACTTTTGTTGCCAGTGGTTTAGACCTTAATGGCTGTGTGTTGAGTTATTTTGAGGGGACAGCACATTTACACTGTTTTTATGCAAGCTGTACACTCACTACTTTACATTGTAGCAAAGTGTCATTTCTTCAGTGTTGTCACCTGAAAATATATATTAAAATATTTACACAAATGTGAGGGTTGTACTCACTTTTGTGAGATACTGTATGTGGTTGATAATTATATACTATATTCCAGATAATATAACAAAGGCACCCCTGAAGAAAACAGTTGTTCAAAATTAGTTTGGGCTCTCCTTTATGAACTATATTATGTTAAAGAAAGATGTAACTGTCATCCGTTAACCACTTGCCTACCTGGCACTTTCACCCTCTTCCTTCCCAGGCCAGTTTTCAGCTTTCAGCGCTGTCACACTTTGAATGCCGATTGCGCGGTCATGCAACAGTGTACCCAAACAAAATTAGTATTGTTCTTTGAGACAGAGCTTTCTTTTGGCTGATATTTTATTGCCACTAGTTTTTTTTTTTTTGCTAAACGAATAAAAGCCAACGTTTTTGAAAAAAAAAAAAAAGTTTGTCTTAGTTTATTATAAAATTTTATAAATAAGTAATTTTTCTCCTTCACTGATGTGCACTGATGAGGCGGCACTGACTGGCAGCACTGATGGGCACTGTTGGGGCTGCACTTATAACCAGGACACTGTGATTGGCTCCTTGCCCAGATCTGTGATCAGCTGTGTCTGAAGGACACAGCGATCACAGATCACTGCCAATATGCACCGCACGGGGCACGCGGGAAGCACAATCACAGAAGGCCGTTAGTAGACGCCCTCCCAGAAATGACTGCGCTGTAGCTGTCATTCGACTATAGCTCAGTCATGAAGAGGTTAAAGTAGAACTAAAAGCAAAACCTTTTTTCTTTTAGTTTTTGGATACAGTGGAGAGTGATTAGAACACCTGTCAGGTTTTTTTTTTTTTTTTTTGCCGTCTGTGTCCCCGTTAAGGAGATTCACCCTATCCTATTTGTCCTGTTTACCAGTATCATTGAAAGTAAACAATGTCCCAAATTTTGGGTTGTCCACAGAAAGGTAATAGAGGGGAAATCCTCCAATGAGGACACTAGTTCTGGTGACCTGGGGGTCCCCAAGGGGTTCATTTTAATTTGCAGAGATTTCCTCTTACTTCCTGTTTGACTATAGGACATGAAATTAAGGAAAATCACTGCAATGGGACACAGATGGTGAAAAAAAATCTGGCAAGGGTTATAATCCTCCCCTACTCTATCCAAAATAAAAAAAAACAAACATTTGTCTATAGTTCTACTTTAATATATTGAGAAAAACAGTGGTAAAATGTTGTATAAAACCATTGCTTAAGGACCATACAATTTGTAATTTGATCAGCCATGATCATGTTTAATGTTCAAATAAAGATTGTATTTGGTTTTAGAATTTTGTTAGCATTTTTTCAAATGACCAGGCGCCTCTAAAGTCCCAGCCACATGCTTGTTTTTTTCGAGTTGGCTTTATTTGAGATAATGGCACATTTGACAACCCTATCATATGATATAGATTTGCTAAAGCTCGATTGACAGACAAACCAAGGACCTTAGTAAATCTATCTGTAGGCCGTTAGTAATTAGAGTGGGTCTCTTTAAAATGGAGTTCCATTCAAAAGTGGAATTTCCACTTTAAGGACTCCTCACCCCCTTACATGCCATTTGGCATGCAATTTTTTTTTTTTGGGGGTGGGGTGGGAGTGGGTACCTAGTTTTGACAGGTACCCAGATTCCACTTCCGCTTGGGCCACCTAAGCGACTCGAGCGGAAGCCTTCCTCTCCCCTCCCTGCAATCTTCTGGGACACGTCACAGGTCCCAGAAGATTGTCCGGCCATTGAGGAGGCGCAGTGCGACTCACGCATGCACCGTGTGCACCCGGCTGTGAAGCCACAAGCTGTCACAGCTGGGTGCCCACACTTGCGATGCCAGTGCCGAGGAGAGAGCCAAGGGTTCAGGCGGCCGCATCGCTGGACTGTGGGACAGGTGAGTGTGTGTTTATTAAAAGTCAGCAGCTACACTTTTTGTAGCTGCTGACTTTTAATAAACGCAAAACTGAGTGGAACTCCACTTTAAGGGTTGCTCCTCCTCTGAGGAGGATTCTGGGAACCCATTTTTTAGCAGTAGCCGGTGGGGGGACAAGGAGAAAAGAGGTGTGGGTGGAGAGCAGGAGAGGAGGATTAGGCTGCTCTGCTCCTCATCTCCCCTTTTGGGGGGAGAGCGGGGCTTTCCGTGAATCTCCTGTTGGACTCCCAGAAGGAGGTAAAGCCCAAAGAGGAGAAAAGCTGAGAGGAATGGGTCCTTTTCCTGGTTATTCCCCTATGGGTAGAGGGAAATAAATAGAGGACTTGGGTAGATAAGGAATGAAGGCTAATCAAGTTTGCCCAACGCTTGAGACATGAGTGTCTCTCAGCCCGGAGTGATTGAATTTTACCTCTGCTGTTGTCTAGAGAATTTGCAAGATGGATGAGAACTTGAATTGTCATGCTGCTATTTATTCTAATTAGTTAAGGAAGTTGTTCCTAAGACTTGGCACCCATGTGAATGTCTGTGTGGGAGAAGTAACCCCCAGCCAAAGCCAGGGGAAATGTGAGAACAAATATCTGTTGAGCCTGGAAAGAACGAGGCCAGTGTTAGGGTACCCCTAGGAGTAAGGTTGTTGAACAGACACAGCCAGGAGGGTGGAAGGGTCCGGTCCCCAGCCACCATCCTCTCACGGGGAAGTGTAGAATGGGCGAAGAGTCACGTAAGCCTGGAGTCAGTGTTGGATGTGGGGCAGCCCTTGCCCCACCTACTGTACATACTGATTTTTGTGGCTGGAATTGACAGTTGCGTGCAGATAACTGTGGCCCCCGACCCTGTAAACTCCATGATAGGCTGTAGGTGACTGCAGCTATTTGTGACTGTTAAAACAGCCATCGGTTAACTGCGGTGATTGCAGCTGGATGTAATGCACAGCCTGTCATTGCAGTGCATGGGCACAGCAGCCACAGTTGTCCGCACACAGCTATCAATCCCAGCTGTAGGAATCGGTAGATTCTTGCTGTTGGTATTCACAGTGTGGCTAAACACACATGCGAATGGTGCCTAAAGGGACGAATATTTATTGGTAATTCTAAGCATGCGTGATCAATTAAAGTAACCCCGTCAGGAAAATAACACTTGCCAAAAAGCTCTCCCTGCAAAAGAAAAGTAAATATTTATCTCTCCTATTACCTGCACAGGTTACTGCTGCTCCGTACTGATCATTATGTCACTACTGTGTCCTGTAGTGAAGTGAAGGTCAGCAGGTATAACCACTGAGTGCAGCCCTGCTCTGGGAAATTGACATTCATTGAAGTGTTGGTTTCTAAGCAGGCTTCACAGCAGTAGCGGCTGATGAAATCGCATCATTTTTGGCCCCTCCCGATTCTCATAAGCTCCACCCCTTATAGAATCCACCCATTGTGTCAGGAGTATACAGCCCAGCATTGCCAGATATAGGGTATATACAGCATTGCCAGATATAGGGTATATACAGCATCGCCAGATATAGGGTATATACAGCATTGCCAGATGGGGTATATGCAGCACTCTCACCATTCCCCCCCCGCTGCGGGGCTCGCAGCACTGACAGCAGATCCCCCCCATCCCCCCAGGGCAGTTGGGACATCAAAGTCCCGCACTTACCCCATCTGAGAAGCAGACAGGCAGCGGTGTCTCGGGAGCGGCTTGACTTTGGCTGTACATCCCCCTCCTCCTCTGAGAAGAGAAAGGCGTCCAATAGGATTGCCTGACTTCTCAGCCAATTGGGAAACTGGTAACATACCCACGCTTCCTGATTGGCGGAGAGGCAACTCAGTGTTAGAAAAGCAAATATTCAATTGCTTTTCTAACACCCATGAGTGGGCTTATGGCGCCATGCTCTGTGCCACCAGCCACTCTTTTTTGAAGCCTATTAAAGCCTATGGCTCTAATCAGGTGTTTCAAAAAAATCCCCCACTGCGGTAAGTCATGCAGCCGGCGTCCTAAAAGTAGCCGGTTGCATGAATAGGGGATGGTCACGGCGGCGATGGATAGATTCATGCTATGCATGCCCATTTAGCATAGATGGGGGTGGCGAGGATAGAGGGGCTGTGCGCCCTTTGTTTAGAAAGTTTTGAGACCCCTGCTCTAGTTTATTGGTTTGCAGTCCTTCAGAATGGTTGTGCTTTATGGCTCATGCAAGTGTGAGTTAGATGTCTTATTAAAATGCATGCACTCCCTGTGTGGTCCATCTCTTAAGGAAGGAGGTAGGAGGTAGAATGATGCCAAGTCAAACACAGAGCTCCCTGTCTCAAGTTTAAACCTAAAACTAATATACACCGATCATCAATAACTTCCTGAAGACTGACAGGTTAAGTAAGTGTAGCCAGGAGCTGGCTATTGTGCCTGCAATTCAAGCACAGTATGCAGTGCTGTTAATGTGGGGTTGTCTCCCTCTAGTGTTGGGCTTGGACTTCATGTGTCATTTCCTAAAGACAGAACTTTGAGCAGAGCAAAGGATTGTGGGAAGTGTGGTTCAGAATGCTGGAGTTTCCATTCCAGCAGGACTGGCCCGAACTACAACCACCAGTTTGCTGTGAGAGACGAACAGACTACTGGGAGGGGATATAAAGGGGTGGTTTGGGCCCAGATCGCTCTCTTGGGACGTTGACCTGGATCTGCCAGCAGGAGCTCTGTGCCAGTGCGAGCTGTGGGTGAATTGTGGCCTGCATAGGAGAGAGTGACCAAGCGGCTTTCAGAATTGTCATCTGTGGACAGCATAGTTTTCTACCTACAGCGGTCCGAAGGCTGCTCTTTCTTCTCCACGCTATCTGCACTTCAGGGTAGGCCGTGGTTTGGTGTGACGAAGTCAGAAGCCATTCCCAGAGCCAGGACCCAGAGGGAGTTAATGTAAGAGTCATCCACATCTGCATCGCTACCAGTGGCTTCTGTTCCACTGTGGTGAGTGGGCATCTGCCCATTTACTCTTGTAGACACTGCATATAGACATCACTTTCTCAAGGTCAAGTTTCTGATACTTGTAGTGCTACTGGATACAAGCTCATTTACACTCGCAGACACTGTATCCAGACATCGGTGCTTTGCTCACACCCCAGCCACCTGTAACCCTGTTGGATACAATACTGTCTACACAATATACCTAGTGACTACATATGCTTTATGGTATACAAGGAAGATTAACAAGTGCCAAGAATTAATCACATTCCAGTTGCCTTTGCTCTGCAATCGAGGATTAATTCATTGATTCTACACTGAGTGCTACCTGAATATTTATCGGATTCCACGGAGTTACTACTAACCCCTTCATTCTTTCCTTACTATTGAAAAAAAAAGGGGGGGTCAACTCTCATATTTATAAGTCCATCGTGAGTCACATCTTAGTTATTTCATTAGGAGTTAACGTCTCGTTTCCGTTGACCTTACACTAATTAAGAACCGTGATCAATTAGAAGGAACATATGGTATGTTCACAGACCCTCACATTTACTCGAACATAGGTCATCGTGATGTTCATAGTCTTTGAACTGGAACTCTTTCACTACAGATA
>BLSH010377561.1:1054594-1070676 GCA_018402905.1 Glandirana rugosa | reverse complement strand
ATTTTAATGTGTTATGGTTACTTCGTCAAATTCGAACAAATGACATCATTCTACTATGCGATTTCACGTATCGTGTTTGACATCCAGTGTTTTTGTAATGACTATATTCTACGTTGGACGTTATGTCGCTAGATACAATCGTTTCATTTTACGTTTCCTGTGTCATATTATTTCATATTTGTTTGGACCCAAGTTAGTGTCACTGGATACACTTGTCCGTCGTGAAATCTAAAACATAGTCTGGTGAGGAAAGATAGGGAAGTCGGGTGTCCGGTAATTGTAGTTTTGTTGACTATTCCGGATGTCTTCGATATCGAAAGTTTAACCGACTGAAGGGACTTGTCTCAAGCTTTCCTACTCTCAACTGAGGGGGGGGGGGGAAAAAAAAAAAACCCCTTCATTCTTTCCTTACTATTGAAAAAAAAAAGGGGGGGGGGGGAGTCAACTCTCATCCTTTCGAACTCTGTTCAGGGAAGTCAGCCAATTTGAAAGCTATAGCTTCTGTAGGCCTTATCAGTTGTTTTGATGTTAATGGCCTGTGGGCTGAAGGGATAGAAAGGAGTGGTCTGATACAAAATCTAAAGTGCTGCCTGTTCACATAGGTCACTGTGATTGAACCCAGGTTTGTTTATACTTTATTATACTGTGTCCTTTGCATTTTACTTTGCTAACATAGATCGCTGTATTGCAGGTTGCATCTTATATCAGTAATGTTTTTGTGACCTACAGTTTGTGCTATGCACTTTAGCGTATCATCTTACTACAGTAAACAAGCTTAAACTGCTTCATTGGTATTGTGTAATTTTATTGTTATTTGTGTCCACGGGTAAGAAAATGACTGAACGCAGGGTGTCAGAGGTCTTAGAGGACTTCCGGAGTTGGGGCAACCAGTGGGGTACAGACTCTACCAATGGCCCTCAAGAGGGAGTGCTCCTAATCTCAGCTTGTTACCTGTATAAAAGACACCTGTCCACAGAAGCACTCAATCAGATTCCAATCTTTCCACCATGGCCAAGACCAAAGAGCTGTCTAAGGATGTCAGGGACAAGATTGTAAACCTACACAAGGCTGGAATGGGCTACAAGACCATCGCCAAGCAGCTTGGTGAAAGAATGGCACAGTTATTCGTAAATGGAAGAAACACAAAATAACTATCCATCTCCCTTGGTCTGGGGCTCGATGCAAGATCTCACGTTGTGGAATTTCAATGATCATGGGAACAGTGAGGAATCAGCCCAGAACTACACGGGAGAATCTTATCCATGATCTCAAGGCAGCTGGGAGCATAGTCACCAAGAAAACAATTGGTAACACACTACACTGTGAAGGACTGAAATCCTGTAGCACCAGCAAAGTCCCCCTGCTCAAGAAAGCACATGTACAGTCCCGTCTGAGGTTAGCTAATGAACATCTGAATGATTCAGAGGAGAACTGGGTGAAAGTGTTGTGGTCAGATGAGACCAAAATCAAGCTTTTTGGCATCAACTCAAATTGCCGTGTTTGGAGAAGGAATGCTACCTATGACGCTAAGAACACCATCCCCACCGCCAAACATGTAGGTGTAAACATTATGCTTTGTGGGTGTTTTTCTGGGGCAATGGGACAATGGACGGGACCATGTACCGTCAAATCTTGGATGAGAACCTCCTTCCCTCAGCCAGGGCATTGAAAATGGGTCGTGGATGGATATTCCAGCATTACAATGATCCAAAACACACGGCCAAGGCAGCAAAGCATTGGCTCAAGAAGAAGCATATTAAGGTCCTGGAGTGGCCCAGCCATAGAAAATATGTGGAGGGAGCTGAAGCTTTGAATTGCCAAACGTCAGCCTCGAAACCTTAATGACTTGAAAGGGATCTGCATAGAGGAGTGGGACAAAATTCCTCCTGAGATTTGTGCAAACCTGGGGGCCAACTACAAGAAACGTCTGACCTCTGTGATTGCCAACAAGGGTTTTGCCACCAAGTACTAAGTCATGTTTTGTGAAGGGGCCAAATACTTATTTCACTCATTACAACTCTTGACAACCACTTTAACCTACAGGTAAGCCTATAATAAGGCTTACCTGTAGGTTTCCTGCATATCTCCTATACCTGTATGATTTAGGAGATCTACAGAATACTTGCATGTGCTGACTTCATCGGGCACATGCCTCAGTGCCGTTTCTTCACTGAGATCGTGCCGCAATTGGCGGCTCCTGTGCGTGTGCGCAGGAATGACGTCACACGGCTCTGGCAAATCACAGAGCCGGAGTGCGCAGCCCCAGAAGGATGAGGGGCGGAGATGGACGCTTCCTGGAGCGGGGACAGCGCGTGCTTCCAATGCAGGCAAGTGTCACATAATAGATTAGTATGCAATGCATACTAGCCTATTATGCTTTTATATTGCAAGGTAATAAGGAGGGGCAAAGAGGAACTAAAACCCATCAGAGTTTTCTTCCTCTTTAAATGCAAATCCATTTATAACTTTTTTGAATTTTTTTTGTTATTCTGTCTCTCACTGTTAAAATAAACCTACCAATAAAATGAGACTGATCATTTCTTTGTTAGTGGGCAAAGGTACAAAATCAGCAGGGAATCAAATGCTCTTTTACCTCACTCTATGGGGCTGCATAGTTGCAGACTAGTAAGGGTGATGTTAGAAGAAGACAGGTGCTGAAGACTTGTTTGCACTTTGTTTTTGCTTTTTTGGCGCTCCCGCGCGCTTTCACACGCGCGCATGTGCCGGAAATGGCGCCAAACAGCTCTATTTAAGCAGTGTGCACCCTGCAGCAAGTGCCGACTGATCTACAGCGTGTGACCTGTTTTCCTGAGCGACCTGTAACCTGTTATCTGTTTCTGTGACCCAGCTTGTCCCGACCTTGTCTGAACTCTGCCTGCACCAACCCCCGGCTTGCCAACGACCACCCTATTGCTTGTTCCTTCTGTACTTCTGCCGCCAGTCTGTTAACAAACTCTGCCTGTACCTGACTACTCTTTTGCCTGCTCCCTTGTACCGCACCACCAGCCAGTTGCCGACCCGGCCTGTACCACCATTCTTCAAAACCCGCACGAGACCAGAAGAGCTTCTACAACTGTCACTGGTGACCAACTCAACCCTCGTGCCATCCTCACTCCTGGGCCTCCTGTTTACTCTATCAGGGGTTCACAAATCGGGGTCGCAAGGGAGGTTACCCCTGCATAGGTCAGACTCCACCACCAGGTACGTGACAGGTGATTATGTTGACCCGTGTCCACAGACAAAAGTGTCTACAATGGGCAAATGAGCATCAGAACTGGACTACAGAGCAATGCAAAAAGGTGTCCTGGTCGAATCACATTTTCTTTTATGTCATATGGATGGATGAGTCCATGTGCGTCACTTACCTGGGGAGAAGATGGCACCAGGATACAGTGTGGGAAGAATGCAAGCTGACGGAGGCGGTGTGATGCTTTGGGCAATGTTCTGCTGGGAAAGCTTGGGTCCTACCATTTATTTTGATGTTGCTTGACACATGCCACCGACCTAAACATTGTTGCTGACCAACTTCATGGAAGTGGTATTATCTGATGGCAGTGGCCACTTTCAACAGGATAATGTGTCCTGCCACACTACAAATGGTTTAAGAATAGTTTGAGGAACACAACTAGTTTGAGGTTTTGACTTGGCCTTGAAATCCTCTAGATCTCAATCTAATTTTGCATCTGTGGGACATGCTAAAAAAATTAAGTCTGATCCATGAAGGCGTTACCTCGTAACTTACAGGACTTAAAGGATCTGCTACTGACTTCTTGGTGCTGGATACCACAGCATATATTTTAGGGGTCCATGCCTCCATTGGTCAGGGCTGTTTTGTTGGGAAAAGGGGGACATACTCCATATTAGATGGGTGGCTATAAAGTTTATGGCTGATCAGTGTACATATCATATGTAAGGCATTCTGTGATTGGATCAAGTGGAGATAGTGATGTTCATCCTATCTCCTTGCCCATTTACATAACTTTGTATACTGTAAAAATAATATATTGCATATATTTACAGTTCTTGGTGTAGCGGCTGCATTTGTCTTCTTTTTTTTTTTTTTTCCCAAGCTTTTTTTTCTTGATTTTCATATGGTTTTCTCACAAATAACACACTTCATATCCCTGAGTGGCTACATCACCCCTCCACTATAACCATGGAGCAAGGCATGGTTGTCACTCCAGGCTGCTCCTAATATGGACTACAAACATGTCGGTATCTCTCCATTTCCATTACATGGAGGGTCGGGAGATTGGTAGTTTGCCAAGGATAGCTAAGAAGGAAGATATGATGCTTACAGGAAATGACAAGGACACAGCAGGATCAACAGCTATTTTCTGTCATTGAAAATATTCTTTGCTTAAGAAGAAAGAAAACTCAATGCAGCCACATCATAAGACTGTGAGCAGCAATATAATTTTATTATTGGGTTTAGTTACTGTAGCACAACCAACATAAGAGCCTTTGATTTTTTTGGGTCTTCTGTTCTTACCTTGAGCTCTACGAAGTCCTTTGCAAATCTGACACCTCGGGTATGCATGTCATAGACAAAGACTGATAACTTTTGACTTGTACCTTAGGGTCATCCAGAAATGAAACTCGAGACCCTCAAAAAGGACAAGATATTACAACACAAAACAGTTTTTGCAGGGGCGTAACGATAGGGGCAGCAGGGGTTGCAATTGCAACCGGGCCCCCTGGTCCAGGGGGCCCATGTGCCTCCCTTGTACACCTGAATAGGAGGGATGGCGGGGGTGGCATTTAGAGGACCTAATCTCCTCCATTTTCCTCTATCCAGTTTACTTGTCTTATGCTGTTCCCAGGGTCCCTGTGTGCTTCCCTGAACCCCCCCCCCCCCCCCACAGAGCTGCTGTCTTCCCCCCTCCTCTCTCCCGCCAGCTGCTGTAGAAGATGAGTCATGATGGAGAGATGGGAACGGGTCGGTAAATTTGTCAATGGACAGAGTCAGTGATTGGTATCAATTGGTTCATTCATAACTGAAGCATAGTAAACTGTTTTTTACTATGCTTACGTTTCTGAATGAATGGGAGGCTCGGTGCACAACTATTCCTGTCCATTCATTCTGTGCAGCTGAAGCTACACAGATGGAGATTGAGAGCTGATGTTTGTTTAGACCCCTGATATCTCATCAAAAGCCCCTCAACAGAGCTCCTAAAAAAATGTAAAAAATGGTAAAAATAAAATTGTAAAATAAATAAAATGAAATGGTAAAAAAAATATAAAATTATAGTAAAAATTAAAAACTACTGACACCAGTGAGAGAACTATCAGGATTGCAAAGACTGCAATTGTGACTGGGCCCTGGCATTTCCCTACCGCGGGGAGGCCTGAAAATGGCAGAAAGGGGGCGTGCTGCAGAACTTGTGAAAGGGCCCCGCTGCGGTACCGTAATAAAGCGATCCGCGATAGGAGTAAAGGGCCCCCGGATCAGTGGGAAGAGAGAAGGGCTCTGGCCAGGGGTCAGGGGGGCCCTTCATAATTTCTTGCACAGGGGCCCTGAAGGTTCTAGTTACGCCTGAGTTTTTGGCATATATGGTTTCCAATATCAAACAATATAGTAGGAGTGCCACACTAGGTTCTGATAGGGTCATCATATACTGTAGCCTTCCCCACTGAAAATGAGCAGTATAACGCGACCATGAACTATATATCAAGAGAATAAAGTCCTCTAGAGTCACTTATGGTGAGAAGGCTAGGCCTAGGCTATAATTCAATAACTGCAAAGTAATCACAAACTATTGACTATGCAGGATACCAGGTACTCTAACACAGTGTTTTTCAACTCCAGTCCTCAAGGCACACCAACAGGTCATGTTTTCAGGATTTCCCTCAGATGAAACAGCTGTGGTAATTACTAAGGCAGTGAAACTGATCAAATCACCTGTGCAAACTCATGGAAATCCTGAAAACATGACCTGTTGGTGTGCCTTGAGGACTGGAGTTAAAAAACACTGCTCTAACACAGTCCTTAATTTGGTTCTAAAAGCAGAAGGTTTTTTTTATCTTAATGCATTTAATGTGCAGCAGCCCCCCCCCCCTCAGTCCCCCTAATACTTACCTGAGCCCCATCCCAATCAAGTGATGCTGCACTAGAGCCACAAAGTCCACGGACTCTCCCTCATTGGCTGAGACCGCTACGGGCACCATTTGGCTTCCGCTGCTGTCAAACAAAGTCAGTGAGCCAGTGAGAGAGAGGCTGCGGAGCTGAACCGCAGCTCCGTGTCTGAATGGACACAAAGCAGTGGTTCAGCTCTGGTTCCCCCATAGCAAGCTGCTTGCTGTGAGGGTACTCGGCAGGAGGGAGGGGCCAGGAGCGCCAGCGAGGAACCCGAGAATAGGAGGATCTGGGCTGCTCTGTGCAAAACCACTGCACAGAGCAGGTAAGTATAACATGTTATTTTTAAACAAAAAACAAGACTTTAATATATATAAGGAAGTCTTTGATTGGCTACATTGAAGCTCTTGAAGATGTTGGAGTGCTAGAGGTAATGCTTTCTGTAACAAGGAAACATGCTGTGAACAATAATTTCCTAAGAGCACTAAGTCGAGAAGCGTACACTAAGGGGTTAATTATCAGGGGTATAATATTAGATATCTCTCAGATGTTCAGGGACACCATTCTGAGCAGCAGGACTATTGCAGAAAGTTAATAGATAGAAGGCAATGCCTTTAAAAGGGATAGTGCAATATGGCCTCCCAATAGATTTCACTACAGAGTCAGTCAAAATGTTACAAAGGGTTAATATCCACTCACCAACACCACAGTATTTGTGGTAGCAGTTCTCCCTTAGTGATGAACGGAGGCCCCATTTAAGCCCAGGGGGTCCACACCTGTGGGTGAGTGCACACCATGGTGGGAGCAAGCACGTTGATTTGCAGTGGCAGATTGCACGCACATGGAGCACTTTTGTTTGAGCATACTTGATCTCAAGTTTATGGACTGTATCTATTTTTAATATTCTCACATTTTTACACTTATTGAATGTATTCACACGTACTTATGAGTCACTCGATTGTCTATTTTTATTACCACTTTATTATTGTCAGTCTAGGGCAGTGGATCTCAACTCCCGGTCCTCGGGACCCACTAACAGGCCAGATTTTAAGTATTACCTTGGGGAGATGCAGACTAGAATACTGCAATCACTGAGCAGCAAATGATATCACCTGGGATGTATTTCAGTTATCCTGCAAACCTGGCCTGTTAGTGGGTCCCAAGGACAGGAGTTGAGAACCACTGGTCTAGGGCAGTGTTTCTCAACCTTTATTCAGTCATGGTACCCTTTAAAATTATGGACAGTCTTGAGGCACCCCATTCTAAAATGTAAAAAACTATTCTACTAGCTTTACACAATGCAGCAATATCCACACGTAGGACACCCCACATTAGAGGTGATTTATTCTTCCAAAGCAATTACACTTTTGCACACTGGTACTGACTAAGTAGTCCAATGTTTCTCTTCTCCCTCAATTTCTCTCCATCAGTCAGCTAATGTGACCCCAGTGCTGAGGGAGAGGGGCAGAGGAGGGTCAAAGATGATGTGGAGGCAACAGACATCCCCCTTATCAACTGATGATGTCATTGGTTGTTAGAATGCCAGTGTCTAGAAAGTCGTAATGGTGCATAATGGAAATCCGTGGCTTTATTAACTAAAAGGCAGGCTTGAACAACCTGCTGGCTTGTATACAATATATGATCAATATTTAGCCATTTTTCCAAGGCACCCCTGAAGAAACCTTAAGGCACCCCCGGGTGCCTGAGCACCCTGGTTGAAAAAGCCTGGTCTAGGGGGCGCCTTTTTGATATCCATTTCTTTCAAGAACTTTAAACAGGAGAGTTGTTAGGGCATAGGATACTCCAAAACGCTGCATAGTAACAGAACGACACTCTTTTCTAGGCTCCTGATCCAAAATTCTGCTGAGGACAGGGGCATTGCCTCCTCAGTCTGTCCATAGCTACCAGGGATCACAATTCAAGGTCAGTGCTCACATGTCCCCAGGACAGTTGTGCACCTTCCAGCTTCCTCCAGACACGGTCCAGTGAGGGAGACAATCCTACTCCACACCAGATACCTTATGGTGAAGTTCTAGAGCCAGCTCCTCAAAAGATGAGGTCTCAAAGTACAGCTACCCAGTTCACTGGCGGCATCAGGGGGCAGCAGCTCCAGAGGCTTTAAAACCCTCCCTGCTAAGGAAAGAACAATCTTCCCTGGGCTCCAGACTATTTAGCACCTCTCCAGCCTCTTCCTGGATGCTCCTCTCCAGGGATTGGCTAGGAAATGATAAATATTCAGGCTGGTCAATTAAATCTCCCTCCCTATGCCCTGGAAGCATCTTCAAACAAACTTCTCAACCTGTGAAATGCTGAACAGACCAAAGCAAACAATGGCTGCTCCCTTCACTACAGAAGCGTCCAAAAACTACATTTACCTAGCATCCTATGTTCTACATTCAGATAGCTAAAAAGATCATTTGTGTCATGCTGCTGCCTCTGCCGAGTGACACTGGACTCAGAACTATGCAGGTTTAATCAAATGGGAGGTCAATCAACCACAGCTATGAGACATAATGCAGAAGATATGAATGTATATGAATTTTATTTTATTGGTTCTTCAGTTTTTGGTTTAAGAGTTAAGAAAGTTTGATTCAACAGCTAGAAAAAGCATTCCAAGTGTAAATAGACGAACTGCTGTGTTTTTAATTATTTATGGGCGCCGTCGCCAGAGCAGAACTGAACTTTTTTGTAAATATATTCATTCAGCCTATTTTCAACCATTTATTGGAGAAATAGTGCATAAACCTCATTGGATTGAACATAGTTATTCCTCAAGGGAACAGTTATTAGTAAATTAGATGCTTTTTATTCTGCAAGATACGGTATAAAAAGCTTGATGGTTCAACTGCTGCAGCAAATGATTATACTGTAGGCTGCTGAGCAAAAATCAGATTGTGGAAATCCTTCATTACACCTTAAAGGGATAGTGGTAAGAAGTGTGGAGTAATAATTTTTCTAAACAGATTTTCAGTTGCTTTATTTGCCTGCTAAAGTCCATCATGGTGGCAGTCAGTGGACTGGGTGAGTTGGGGTTGGGGAGCACTGTTATCTGGGGTGTAAAATAAATGAATGGCCTCAACTGTATTTTAGAAGAAAGTGTATTGTCTCAAAGTATAATTACCTTGAAGAGTGAAATGCTATGTTCTTGTTAAATGGAACTTGCAAGGTCTGATTTAGGCTTCATGCACACTGGGCGTAACCCCAGTGCATGAGACTCTGGCGGTTAGTGAAAATGAAAGGCACAGGTGCACCATCCAGGCCCATTGCTGGCAGCCTGTAGAATTCTATGAGAGCCTGACCGCTCCTGTGACTGGACGGGGCTGGAAGTAGTCTACATTCCAAGCAGTTGTCTGTGGGTGCTTACTGCCCCAAAAGTTCATACTCCTTGGTGCACCGTACAGCCAAAGCAGCTGTCAGCCCCTCATTGACATTTACAAGCCGCTGGCAGCGGCATTGGATGGCGCATCTTGCCTTCCACCTACACCTCAGTGCTGAAGTCTCATGCACCAGGGCTAAATGCCCAGTGTACATGAGGCCTTAAAGTGGTAGTAAAGTTCCCCTGGACACTTCAACCTACAGGTAAGCTTACCTGTAGGTACAAGGAATATCCCCTAAACAAGCGCCATGTAGGAGATATTCAGTGTTCCTGCAGCCGTGGCATCACCGACTCATGCATTCTGAAGGAGCGGCATAACCGCGGCGTTCCGTCAGAGCCCTGTGCTGTAAACAGTTACTCCCGTGCACATGTGCGGGGTGGACGTTAGCATGGCTCAGCCACTCAAAGGACCACAGCCCATGAACCCGGAAGAAAGACCGGGTGACGATGGAAGCCCGTTTAACGGTGACCGTGCACCACTGGAGGGCTTTGTTTCAAGGCATGCTAGCCCATTATGACTTTACCTTGCAGGGAGATTTTTTTTTTTTTTCCAATTTTACTTTTTAACCTCCCTGGCGGTAATCCCGAGTGTGGCTCGGGGTGGAATTTCAGTACCATTAGTGGTAACCCCGAGCCACACTCGGGATTGCATTGCTGGATCCAGGCTGGGTTACTCACCTTGTCCCCTGGATCCAGCGATGTCCTCCCGTGGTGTCAGCGTGTCTGTCCCTCCGCCCGATGCCTCTGTGTGCCGGGCTCCGTTCCCTGCGAGCGTCGCGTCGCACGGGGACGGAGACCGGCGGGAAATTCAATTAGTGAAACACACAGTACACATACAGTACACTGTAATCTTACAGATTACATTGCTGTATGAAATCATTTCACATCCCCTTTGTCCCTAGTGGTTTGCCCAGTGCCCTGCATGCACTTTTATATTATATATGCCATTCTTTCTGCCTGGAAATGAGAATGTCCATAGCAACCAAAAAGTGTCCCTTTATGTCAAAAGTGGTTTTTGATTGGCTAGAAAACAGCGATAGTAAATAAGAATCATTTGCAGAATTGAGTGATACTGATTTTTGGGGAAATTTATCATCAGACACTGAAAGTGACGACAGCGACAATTCTGCAACTGAGCAAATTTCAATGTTTTTGGTTTGATTACATTATTGAATACATTTTATTACTATTACGTTATTATTTCTGATAATTATTTATAGTTATTTATTATATTATAATTTATGATTTCATGTTTCAAACTTTATCATACATGGGATGTCTACTAGACTCTTGTTTGGACAGATTTAAGTGAGTTATTCTTAAGAATTACAGGCCTACAATATAAAACGCCAAATTTCCATGCAAAATAATCGTACCGCTTTCAGCACCAAAAAAATCTGAAATAATCATCCCGCCAGGGAGGTTAAAGTGAACTAGTAAGGATAACAATATGGGAGCTGTTAATGCTGACTTGTTTTGAAAGGCTTTGGGGCTAACCTAATCCTGCCTGGACTATCTAAAGATCTGGAACAAAGATGCAGCCAGTGACGTTGGGAGTTTGGCTCTTCATTCTTGTTTCTAGTCAGTGACCCTCTCTGGGGTGAAGCCAGCATTTGGATGGAATTTGATTTTCAAAAATCAGTCAACAGTTGCAGTGCCAATGTTTCTATGCTTGGGCTGCCCAGTAGTGCTGTTAGCTGACTTACCTCACCTGGCAGCGTGACTAGTTATTGGCACAGAGTAAAGCACATATAAAAATGTTACTGAAAGCATGTATTCTCCATCTGATCAGCTAATGGTCAGCCTACCAAATAATGATATTTCAGTATTTGGTAGATGCTCAAGTGTTAAAGCTCCTAACTGTTATTTTTATATATTGGAGACCTAAAGGGGTATTTCTGCACTTGAGTTACTAGTTCTATACACCGGTTGTGACCATTAATATGTAGAATGCAACAGGTGGTATCACAGCCCTTCTGGAGGGCAGTAACAGAAATTCCTGGATTAAGGCAAGGCAATCTTTTTGTGGTATCAAAAACACAGGAATCCTGGTCCTGATTCCACCTAAAACAAAATTTCACTTTTGGTGGTACTAACCAAAAGTCCTAACTAATCTATGAGCTAGCAATGCATGCCAAAGCACATTGAAAGACCCATTAAAATTAACAGCAGCCCATAAAAAAGCAGCTCTGCACATATAAATATGCATGTTATAATGCTCATTAAAAGTCATTGAGACCCACCATAAACAAAGTGGAGCAATCAGAGTTTTTTGAGAAGCCATTTTGCTTGTTCGTTGGAAATTTTTTTCCTTGATCTTCTTCATTTACCTTATACTTGTTCCGAAGTCAGTGACCACCATCATTGACAATCATTGTAAGTTTAGGATTGTTGGAATGCTTTTCAATTTCAATAAACTTTAGGTGGCTTATGTATGAAAAGGGCAATATTGATAGGTTGAAGTTGGTTGCTACTTATCAGACATTATCCCCTCTGACTTTATATGATCAATGAATAAGCTTTTGAAATGAAGACCCATTATATGGAAGTTAGAACTAAGCTTGCACGTTTTTCTCTGATCTTCTACTTGGTTTATTTAAATGATCAGTTCATTTTTAGGAAAATGTTACATGTACACCTGTATTTAGGATGTAACATGCTCTATTGCTCCTATTCACATGGCTTCCTCTGCCAGACCCACCCCGTGACAGCAGGCAGGGGGTTATCATCCTCCCCGCACCTGCTGTCACATTTCCAAATCGGAATTGCTATGCGGGGCTCCATTCCCACGACCGTGTCATTCCTTCATAGGAATTTGCAAATAAGAAAACTACCACCATGGCATACGGCTTGTAGTTTTCGTTAAACTGTGAGGGTGCTGGTGAGCACTCTCCTAGTTCATTCACAAGCCCTGCAGCTTTCAAATTGACAACCTGTACAGCGGTATAGGCAGAAAGTTGTAGGGCTTGTCTGCAGGAGCCTGATTTTGTACCCGCAATCCACTGATCATGGGTGCAAAGCTCTGCAGGCTCCTGTGAAAAATATAATAAATTAACACTGTTTTCCTGCAAAAAAATGTGTGCATTTATTCTTTTTTTCACAAAGATGAACTTAGTCTTTAACCACTTCAGCCCCGGAAGGATTTACCCACTTCCTGACCAGGCCATTTTATGCTATACAGCACTGCGTCGCTTTAACGGACAATTGTGCGGTCCTGTGATGCTATATCCAAACAAAATTGACGTCCTTTTTTTCTCACAAATAGAGCTTTCTTTTGGTGGTATTTGATCACCTCTGCAGTTTTTATTTTTTGTGTTTATAAACAAAAAACAGACCGAATTTTTTTTTTACTTTCTGCTATAATACATATCCAATAAAAAATATAAAAAAAGTATTCAACGGTTTAGACCGATATATTCTTCTACATACTTTTGGTAAAAAAAAAATCACAATAGGTGTATATTGGTTTGCGCAAAAGTTATCACGTCTACAAACTATGGGATAGATTTAGGGACTTTTTTATTGTTTCTACTGGTAATGGCAGCGATCTGTGATTTTTAGTGGGACTGTGACATTGTGGCGGACAAATCTGACCCCAAATGATACTTTTTGGGGACCAGTGATATTTATTACATTGATCAGTGTTATAAAAATGCAGTGATCAATGTAAAAATGACACTGGCAGGAAGGGGTTAACACTAGGGGGCCATCAAGGGTTTAAGTGTGTTCCAACTGTGTGGGGCATGGGCTGCCAGGGACATGGCAGAGATCACTGTTCCCGATCACTGGGAACAGAAGATCTCTGACATGTCATCTGGCAGAATCGGGATCCGCCTTGTTTACATGGTCAGATCCCTGTTCTGTCTCTGTACACTGCGACCGCGGGTCATCTAATCTGCCGGACTCACGGGCATGCTCCCGCAGCGTGCAACAGGCGCGCACAGAGCCGACCTGCCGCTGTGTAACGGTGGCGGCTGGTTGGCAAGTGGTTAAAACTACCTGTTCATCAGAAGTATTATAGCTTGTAGGAAGTGTTCTGGGAGATGGTGTGTTAGAAACAAAAGAAATGCCCCTTTCACACGGGCTTGTGTGTATACAGACTCCATTCTGCTCAGCTGGGATCGCTCCGTTGATCCCCGCTGAGCAGGCGGATGACAGTTCCGTCTCCACTCACTGAGCGGACCTGGAACTGTCAGAGCCCCGCTCTCCTCTACAGAGATCGGATGAAAACTGACGGCCTGTCCGATTTAATCCGCTCTCATCCGATTCTCCAGACGGATGGAAAATAGGGACTCCATCCATCTGGATTTCATGGACAGGATCGGATCGAAGAGCGGCTGATGTCAGCGGTCAAATCTCCGCTAACATACGCCGCTCCATAGGGCTGCATGGAGCGTCTGTTCAGGTCTGTCTGAAAAACGGACAACGGGACCTGAACTGAGAGCCCGTGTGAAAGGGGCCAACATGCAAGGGAATGTGCACTTTTGCAAGATAATGTTTCCGTAGCTTAGTGCATGTAGAAAAATTCCACCATCCAATCCTGTGCAAGCAAAAATGTGGTTTTTTTTTTTTCTTTGCAGTGATTGGGTATACTTTGAAAAGTGAATTTTCACCTCATTCACCAAGCTAAGAAAACTCAACAGCCTAGTTGCCATTAGTAGATAACCAATTATTTCATTTCTTTCATTTATTTTATTAATTTGTGTGTAAGGTTTCCACACAATATATTGTGTGTAAGGCTTCAGTCGCACCAATGTGTTTTTTCATGCTTTTTTGCAGAAACGCAGGACATTTTTTTTTTTTAACATTGGTTCCTATGGAACGCGTTCACATCAATGCATTTTTGTGCCTCTGCATTTTTGGAATGGATCAGGGACTTTTTAAAATGCAAAACGGTGCTTTCTTGCATTTTTTGGTTCAATACAGGCGGTCCCCTAGTTACAAACATCCGACTTACAAACGACTCCTACTTACAAACGGAGGGAGACGACAGGAAATGAGAGGAAATCTCCCCCTAGGAAGGGAAATTCACTCCTGTAAGAGTTATTATGGGAAAAAGGGGTCTCCACTGATGCTTTATCACCAAGGTTTGCTTCCACAACAACCCAAAATTTGCAAAATCCAATTATCATTGGGACAGGAAGTGAGGTGAAATCTTCTGAACAGAAACACAGACAACAAAACAAACATTACAGGAGTGTTAAACCTTCCCTATGCTATCCAAAAAGCTTAAAAATATTTGTTTTGGCTGAAGCTACACTTAAAAAATGTACCTGTTCCGACTTACAAACAAATTCAACTTATGAACAAACCTACAGTCCCTATCTTGTTTGTAACCCGGGGACCACCTGTAGACTTCAATGGAGAAGCTGCAGAAAAGCATGTAGTGCATTTTTTTAAACGCGATTTTGCTGCAATTTGCATTTTTAAATCTGCCCAACAACAAATTTTCCAAAAAAAAATCCATAAAAACCGCAAATCGTGGCAAAATTGCGGTAACAAAACACGGAAAGCACAGCAAAAAGCACAGCAAAAAGCACAGCACTAACGCTCAAAAGCAACATGCATAGATGTGAATCAAGCCTTAATGCTTTGTAAGGAAACATGGAATGCAGTTTATATTGCAGTTTATATTCTGCAACAAGGTCTTAAGAACTTTACCAATATGAAGTGTGCTTTGCTGTTATGCTCCATTCACACCTGAGCGTTTTGTAGCTTGGAGCCTGAAGCTACAAAAAAATGCTGGAGGGGAAAAAAAATCAATGATTCTCTATGGAGATGGTTCACATCGCCACTCAAAAAGCCTGAAGCCAAAAGCCTGAAAATGCCTGAAGCTCAAACAAGTTCTGGAAGTATTTTTGTAGCTTGATTTGGGCGTTTTTCTACTTTTTACATTGGTGATCTTTTGACCTGTACAAAATCGCAGTAAAAAACGTGTGCATTTCTGCCTGAAAACGCTACGCCCAGGTGTGAATGCAGCCTTAGGATGGTAATAAAATCCCTTTATATATTTAGCATTGACCCAGGAGTCCAGAGTCTTGGGACATAGTTATATTCAAATATCTGCACTGTTTTGTAGTGTTGAAGGCTAGCCGCCCTTTCCACCTCTTGCACATTTCTAGTGGTAATTAACCACTTCAATACTGGGCACTTAAACCCCCTTCCTTCCCGGACCAATTTTCAGCTTTCAGCGCTGTTGCAGTTTGAATGACAATTGCGCGGTCATGCGACACTGCACCCATATGAAATTTTTATCATTTTTTTCACACAAATAGAGCTTTCTTTTGGTGGTATTTAATCACCCCTGGGTTTTTTATTTTTTGCGCTATAAATTAAAAAAGGACAAAAAATTTTCAAAAACAATGCATTTTTCTGCGTTTCTGTTATAAAATTTTGCAAATAAGTAATTTCTCTTGATAAATTGTGACCAAAAATGATACTGCTACATTTCTTTGGTAAAAATAACCCAAATCGGAGTTTATTTGGTGTTGGCGGACAGACAGATGTGACGGGGACTGTGACAGATGTGACGGTCAGGGGTTTGTAGACAGTGGCAGGGGTTTGTAGACAGTGTCAGGGGTTTGTAGACATACAGTGGCAGTGTAGACAGTGTCAGGGGCAGTGTAGACA
>BLSH010377561.1:1030554-1041626 GCA_018402905.1 Glandirana rugosa | reverse complement strand
TGCCTCCGAATGGGAGTGTTCCCATGATGGGTTTTACAGGTGTCTTTTCTCCCGTCGTGTCTTCCGACAGGCGTTTTCAGTGGTATATCCATCGGTGACCCTAAATCTGTACACTTTTCTCATGTTCGTATCCGTTTACCCTTATCTGTTTATAGTTCCAAATAATCTTTTTATACGATGTTGGTATTTACTGTGTGTCCTACCTCGTACATTATTTTTGTGACTAGTCTTTTGGTGGTGGCAACTGTTGCAACAGTACACACTTCGATTTTATGGGTGGGGTTCCGCCTTGTTCACCCCCTGTCTATTCCCATTTGCCTATGCTTGTACTCTTTTCACATGTCTAAATCCCAGTGGCTACCTATATGGTGACTTTTGCGGACAGCCTTCTGTGCTGCCCTCTTTTCTGTGGACATTTTGGGTAGTACCCTTGTGAGGGTAAGCCTCCGTCCCCCCCTCCCCCCTCCCACTCCCCCCAGTCCGCAGTACGGCACTGTTGCACTGACCGTTCGACTCTGCACCGACCGTCCGGAGCGCTGTGTTCGGCGGGTCACCGCCATTGAAGGAGAGCACCGCTCGTTCGTGGCCGACCGCGTGGGTGTAATGGCAGCGTCCATTGTTTGTGAAACCATGCGGTTCTCAGCCTGTGGTCTGGCGGGCTCCAGTGGTAGCTCAAGGAAGTGCAGCCCTGGTACAGGAAGTGTTTAAAAATGGAAGTGGGCTTCCAGTTTTCGCTTGTACAGCGTGGCTGACACACAGCAGCAGGCTCCTGGTGTGCAGTAGTTGGTGGGCATTGCTCTTCCGGTCGGAGTGCTGAGGCATCTAAACAGCAAGTATAGCTGGCCCTTCCTGGGTGTTGGTAGCGGTGTGGGCAATCCTCCCGGGTCTCCCTGGTTGATTGGTGGAGTAGAGGTGGTGGTTACACAGTGGGTGTGCCGGAAGCCTGTAATGTCAGAGGCCGGCAATACTATAGCAGGAGTACCTGCGGATCTACAATCCACCCCAGGAACGCTAGTGTCTTTGGAACAGCTGAGGGCGGTGTTTGGGGAGTTCTTTCCCTGGGCGGAGGTACCCGTTCCAAGGGTTCCTCAAAAACGCCCACCACCCCCTCTTTCCTCCGGGGAGGATTCAGATCTGGAAAGCGCATCAATGGTCACACCTGTGGATCTTTCAGAGGGTGAACCACCCTCAGAGCATGAGGAGAGTCAAGAAACTCTGTCTTCGCGTGATAAGGCGATAGTGGAAGCACTGATCACTGATATCCGCAAGTCCATGCGTCTTGATCCAGCTGGGGAGTCGCATGAGTCTGCTTATGTTTGTGGCCCACTTAAACCGCCTAGGGCCCCTAGGGCTTACCCTTATGACCAAGTGTTTGAGCAGGCGGTGTTTAAGGAGTGGCGTAGGCCACCAAGTTCTTTTACGTTGCCTAAGAACTTTGCGGTGCGCTACCCCTTTGAGGAGAGCTTTACTAAGAGATGGGCCTCCCCGGTGGTGGACCCTGCCGTGGCGCGGGTGAATAAAGCAACTACCATTCCCTTGGTAGTTGCACAGAGACAGTGTCCAAAGCACTGTTCTTGTTGGCTGGGTCAGCCATGCGGCCGGCGCTAGCAACTGCAATGGCGGCACAGTCGCTTCGGGTGCAGGCTACTGCTCTATGCACTAATTTGACTTGTGATTGTGCACAGGCTGAGGTACAGCGGGTACAACATTTGGAAGAGGGGCTCCGCTACATATGTCATGCTGCTTTGGACCTCCTTCCTATATTGTCAAAAATGTCTGTTTTTTCAATTGTTATCAGATGGGTGCTATGGCTCCGATCTTGGCCGGGCGATCAGGCTTCAAAGAAGGCACTGGCGGACCTTCCCTTTCAGGGAGAGCGGCTGTTTGGCCCACGGTTGGATGAAATCATTAAGGATTTCACGGGAGGTAAAAGTACTTTTCTCCCGGAGCCTAAACGGCGTGAGTTGCGGCGCAGACAGGGGCCTGTCGCGTCAGATCAGAAGAAGTTTTTTTGGGCATCCGGCTCAGCAGGGAAAAGCTGCAAGACCGGAAAGGGTTTCGCAGGGCACAGTAAAAGGCCCTGGCAGCATAAGTCCGAAAAAGCGAAGGATAAATCCGCCTCCGCATGATGGGTTGCCCCCACCCACTTCACGGGTGGGGGGCCGGTTACTGGGGTTCGCAGACAGATGGGCTGCCCGCATCACCGATCGGTGGGTCCTGGAGGTGGTGTCTTCCGGGTACAGGATAGAATTCAGCTCTCTGCCCCCAGAAAGATTCTTCCCCTCAAATCTGAGGCTCACGCAAGAACGCCACCAGGCGCTTCTAGGTGCTGTCCGAGCTCTCGCCGAACAGGGGGTGATCATACCGGTACCCGGGATGAAGAGATTTCACGGATTTTATTCAAACCTTTTTGTGGTACCCAAGAAGGGCGGGGTCAGACCAGTTCTGGATCTAAGAGCATTGAATTGCTTCGTGGAGACGAAGAGGTTCAGGATGGAATCCATCCGCTCGGTCGTGGTCGCCCTGCGCCAAGGAGAATTTCTGGCGTCCCTGGACATCAAGAACGCATATCTCCACGTTCCGATTTGTCTCAGTCATCAGCGTTTTCTGCGTTTCGCAGTGGGGGATCTGCATTACCGGTTTGTGGCACTTCCCTTCGGGTTGGCCTCGTCTCCCCGGGTGTTCACCAAGGTGGTGGCCCCGATGATGGCGTTACTGAGACAAAGAGGTATCGCGCTCGACAATTTACTGCTGAGGGCAGAGTCGGCTACAGCTCTGGAGGAGAACGTGACAATCACGGTAGCCACGTTAGAGGAGTTTGGTTGGCTGATCAACCTACAAAAGTCATCTTTGAATCCGACTTGCAGACTGGAGTACCTGGGTCTGATTCTGGACACGGTACAAGCAAGGGTGTTTTCTAACACCAGGCAAGCTACTGACTCTTCAGACAGCAGTGCGAACCCTGTTGTCACGCCAGTGGTTCTCCTTACGGTTCTGTATGCGAGTATTGGGTCTCATGGTGTCGACATTCGAAGCGGTGCCTTATGCCCAGAGTCATATCCGACTCCTACAGAGGACAATTCTGTCCCAGTGGGACAAGTCTCCCCTATCCCTAGACAGACGGATCAGGTTGGATCAGCAGGCTCGAGGGTCTCTGATTTGGTGGATCCGGTCTCCGGCCATAAGAGTTTTCCTCCCCTCAATTGGTCGATAGTGACAACGGATGCCAGCCTGTCAGGGTGGGGAGGAGTCCTGGGACAATCCTCCGTCCAGGGTCATTGGTCAGTACGGGAAGCTCATCTTCAGATAAATGTACTGGAACTGAGAGCGATCAGGCTTTGCTTGTCTCATTGGACAGAAAGGCTGCGAGGCCACCCTGTTCGGGTCCAGTCGGACAATGCCACAGCGGTGGCGTATGTAAACCATCAGGGCGGAACAAGAAGCGCAGCAGCAGCCGCGGAGGCGGCTCTGATCCTTCGGTGGGCAGAGCTTCACGTGCCAGCTCTCTCTGCAATCTACATCCCGGGCGTGGAAATTTGGCAGGCGGATTTTCTCAGCCGCCAGACTCTGGATCAGGGGGAGTGGTCCCTACATCCAGAGGTGTTCCACCAGATTTGCTGCAAATGGGGCACCCCAGAAGTGGACCTGATGGCCTCCAGGTACAATCACAAGGTACAGGCCTTTGTGTGCAGAACAAGGGATCCGTTGGCGGTTGCCTCGGACGCACTGGTAACGCCCTGGGGTCGGAATCGGCTACTGTACATCTTTCCTCCTCTGAAGATTCTACAGCGCGTTTTGCGCAGGATAGAAACAGAGGGAATCCCGACAATCCTGGTAGCTCCGGATTGGCCGCGGCGTCCGTGGTACGCCGATATAGTACGGATGGTGACAGATGTCCCATGGCGTCTTCCACTTCGCGAAGACCTACTGTCTCAGGGACCCATCTTGCACCCTGCTTTACCCTCGCTGGCTTTGACGGCTTGGCTATTGAGGCCCAGGTATTGAGGGATAGGGGTGTTTCAGACTCCGTAATCCCCACTATGGTGAAAGCATGTAAGAGCACCTCACGTAAGATCTATCATAGGACCTGGAAGGCCTATATTACCTGGTGCGAGGCGGGAGGATGGAATCCCCGCTCTTATAGAGTATCCAGAGTGCTGTCATTTTTGCAGCAAGGACTGGACAAGAACCTGGAGTTAAGTGCGCTTAAGGGGCAGATTTCGGCCCTGGCGGTTCTTTTTCAATGACCATTGGCGTCTCACTCATTGATCCGTACATTTGTACAGGGAGTACGTCATGTCGCCCCTCGGATATGGTCGCCCTTGGCACCGTGAGATTTGAATTTGGTGCTTTCTGTGTTACAGAAACCGCCATATGAAAAGATCAGGGACATTCCCTTACGCTTATTGTCGCAGAAGGTGGCTTTTCTGGTGGCTATCACATCTGCCAGGCGGGTGTCGGAGCTGGCAGCTTTGTCCTGCAGGTCACCCTACTTGGTCCTCCATAGGGACAAGGCAGTTCTGCGGCCTTCACCTTCATTTCTTCCGAAGGTGGTTTCTTCTTTTCATTTAAATGAGGATATTGTTCTTCCCTCATTATGTCCACACCCGTCACATCCTAAAGAGGTCGAGCTGCATTCTTTGGATGTGGTGAGGGCTTTGCGGGTATATTTAAGTTCTACAGCTTCTTTTAGGAAGTCTGATTCTTTATTTTTGCTGACAGAAGGGTCGCGCAAAGGTTTGGCGGCCTCGTTGGCTACCGTATCACGTTGGATACGGAGGACCGTGACTCATGCGTATGAGATTCGGGGTAAGGTTCCCCCGTTTCCAGTCACGGCTCATTCCACCAGGGCAGTTAGTACGTCCTGGGCGTTTAGACACCAAGCTTCGGTGTCCCAGGTGTGCAAGGCAGCTACTTGGGCCTCAGTGCACACGTTTACTAAGTTTTACAAGGTTGATGTTTTAGCATCCTCGGATGCTGCTTTTGGCTGCAAAGTATTACAAGCGGCAGTTTAGGCGCGGTTAGCGCCGCCTGAGAGGGCGTCTTTCTGTTGGGTACATTTGTTATGGTTTTTGCCCACCCCTCTTGATTGGCACAGCTTTGGGACGTCCCCATGTGTCATAAGAAGGCTGCGTCTGTCAGTGAACGGAAGAGAAAAATGGATTTTTTGTATAACTTACCGTAAAATCCTTTTCTCTGAGCTCACTGACAGACGCAGCACCCACCCCTTTGCGTTGGTTTTGTACGGCTTGTTACGAACTGATGTGCTGTACAGGGCAGGGGGATTATATGCTGAGGTGAGGACGGCCCCCTGGGAGGGGCCAACCTATGCTTTTGTTTGTTTTTGCCTAGTCTACTCCTAGTAGTATGAGCATAACCCCCATGTGTCATAAGAAGGCTGCGTCTGTCAGTGAACTCAGAGAAAAGGATTTTACGGTAAGTTATACAAAAAATCCATTTTTTGCCTTTAGTTATACATTAATGCCTAAGCACAATTTTGCAACTTTGACATGTTAATGATATATACAGTTTTACTAACAAGTCTGTGTATGCAGGTGCATTATACCTTGATTCAGGACAAATTGGGCTTTCATTTGGTAGTAAATGGTTATGGATATCTCCCGATTTTTTTTTTTTTCTTTCTTTTAATTATCAAAGGAAAACTGTATCAAACTTATAAAAAAACGTATTTTTTAAAAAAATGTAGCTGTATATTGTTACTACCATAAACTACCACCAAAGAAAAACCCAAAATAAATTCTCCTGCTCCTGATGATCGCAGCAATTGCACATATGTGTATTTATGTGTTGTTTGTACCCTTAGTACAACCCAGAAGTCTTTTTTTTTTTTTTTGGTCCTACCTAAAACTTACTGACACTGATGCCAATTTAAAAAAAATATTAAAAAATCCTGCCCAAAATATACTGACCCTGACTCTAACCCTGGCGCTGACCTAGATCAAACCTTGATATAGGTATTTTTGCTTTATTTTTTTCTTTCTTTGCAAGGATTGTGTCTTTCCCCTCCATTCACAGAGAGAGAAACACAGGGGCAAGCTCCACAGTAACTGATCACTGTAGTAGCCAATCAGAGGCTACCAGAGTGATCAGGTGACCCGGAATCTGGAGTTGCGGGTCCCAATCAATAGTACAGGGCTCTGGGCTCTCGGTGAGACCCCGGTTTCTGTGCTGGGAGCATGCTCCCAGCACAATGGGAGATGCGCATATATGCGGCCCCACAGAAGAAAGCCCAGTGCGTTAGGGCAGCAGATATGCGTTACGACGGTGTCAAGGGGGTTAAAGTGATTGTAAAGGCAGAATATTTTTTATTTTAATGGATTCTATGCATTAAGATAAAAAACCATCTGTGTGCAGAAGCCCCCCTAATGCCTTACCGGAGCTCGATCTTCCTCCACAAGTGCCTCGGCTGTCCAGAACTCTCCCTCCTGATTGGCTGAGACTCAGCAGTGGAGCCATTGCCTCCCACTGCTGTCAAAGTCAGTTAGCCAATCAGGAGAGAGAGGGGGCTGGACCGAATGGACACACACAGACATTGCTCGGGTGCCCCCATACAAAGCACTTGGCAGGAGGGAGGGGCCAAGAGAGCCGGCAAGGGATCAGAGAAGAGGAGGATTTGGGCTGCTCTGTGCAAAACCAACTGCAAAGAGCAGGTAAGTATAACATGTTTGTTACTTTTAAATAAAAAAAAAACCAAGACTTTAATATCACTTTAATCTTTCCAGGTGCATTTGCTCTGTGGAGAGTTGGGAGAGGATGAGCGCCCTCTGGTGTCAGCTAGCCTGCACTCTATTAACCAGTTGCTGACCTCCCACCGTGGATAGACGGTGGCAACATGGCTCAATATCGCCATCACCTGACGGTGACTGCGAGATCGTGGGCGTGCTCACTGTGTAGAGGGGGAGCCAGGGAGCGGGTAGGGCGGACTCAATGTCTGCCGGCTACCCGCGATTGCTCCCCCGCAGTGAAAGAACGACATTCGTGTATGTAAACACACGGATCTCCATTCTGACAGGGGGGAAAGGGTGTGATCGTATGCTTCATTTATATGGGAGCAATGATCACTCTCCTCCCCCAGTCAGCCCAGCCCCCACACAGTTAGTAACGCATACCAGGGAACACAGTTAACCCTTTGAGCGCCCCTTCTCTGCCAGTGACATGTACACAGTAATCAGTGCATTTTCCTAGCACTGATCGCTGTATAAATGCCAACGGTCCCAAAAAAGTGTCAAAAGTGTCCGACATGTCCGCTGCAATGTCGCAGTACTGCTAAAAATCGCAGATCGCTGCCATTACTAGTAAAAAATAAAAACCCCATAAATTAATTCTCATCGTTTGTAAACGCGGCAAATTTTGTGCAAACCAATATACGCCGATTTGCGTTTTTTTTTACCAAAAATATGGAGGAAGAATATATATCGGCCAAAACTGATGAATACGTTTGTTTTTTTGTATATGTATTTTAGCAAAAAGCAAGAAATATTTATTTATTTTTTTTTCAAAATTGTCGCTCTTTTTTTGTTTATAGCGGTGATCAGAAGTGACGCAGAGGTGATCAAGTACCACCAAAAGAAAGCTCTATTTGTGGGTAAAAAAGGATGCCAATTTCGTTTGGTTACAACATCGCATGACTGCGCAATTGTCAGTTAAATCGACGCAGTGCCTAATCGCAAAAAGTGCTCTGGTCATAAAGGGGGAAATCCTTCTGGGGCTGAAGTGGTTAAGATTTGTGGTTTTCATTCACCACTACTCAGATGCCCCAGGAAGACGTTTCATTGAAGGACATGTACATCGGGCGGAGAATAGCAGTGATGTTGACATGGGTTTTTAACCACTCGAGCTCCGGAAAGTTTTACCCCCATCATGACCAAGTTATCCGGCGCTGCACTACTTGTGATTGCTCGATCTTGCAATGCTGTATGCAAACAAATTATATATAATTTTTTCCCCACAAGTAGAGCTTTTTTTTGGTGGCATTTGATCTGTTTTTTTTTAATTTTTTTTTTTTTTTATTCTTTTGCGCTATAAATGAAAAAAGAAACATACATTTTGAAAAAAAAAAAAAATATTTTGTTACTTTGTTATAAACCATATTTAAAATGTAATAAAAACAAATTTATTCATACATTTAGGCCGTAATGTATTCTGCTACATGTCTTTGGTAAACAAAATCTCAATAAGTGTATATTGATTTGCGTGAAATAGTTATATGCCTTTTTTTTTTTATACTAGTAATGGCGGTGATTAGTGACTATTAGTAGGAAAACTGACACTTTGTGGGAACTGACTGCCACTGACTTCTCCAGTGGCACTAATACAGTGATCAGTGCTAATAATATACATGGATATTGTACTAATGACACTGGCTGGGAAGGGGTTAACATCTGTTGTTAACAATGTTTACTACGTGTAATGCGCGCTGATTTTACTAAGGGATTTGCCGGTAAAACTGGCGCTTTGCGATGTCAGAAGAAAGCTTTGCGTTGTTTACATACACAAGGCTCTCTGCTGCCACTCGCTCCAACAATCGGTGGGTTTTGGCCATAAATCATTGGCTGGAAACCGCTGATTGGCGTGTGCTGGAGCCAGTGACAGCACAGCCGGATGGGCAGGCACACACATCCCCTACCAGGAAATGCAGAATCACATACATTATCTCACAAAAGTGAGTACACCCCTCACATTTTTGTAAATATTTTATTCTATCTTTTCATGTGACAACACTGAAGAAATGACACTTTTACTACATTACATTGTAGCAGTGTACAGCTTGAATAACAGTGTAAATTTGCTGTCCTCTCAAAACAACTCAACACACAGCCGTTAACAAAAGTGAGTACACCCCTAAGTGAAAATGTCCAAATTGGGCCCAATTAGCCATTTTCCCTCCCCGGTGTCATCTGACTCGGTGGGGTTACAAGGTCTCAGGTGTGAATGGGGAGCAGGTGTGTGTTAAATTTGGTGCTATCGCTCTCATTCTCTCATACAGGTCACTGGAAATTCAATATGGCACCCTATAGCAAAGAACTCTGAGGATCTGAAAAAAAAGTCTTGCTCTACCTAAAGATGGCCTAGGCCAGGGGTAGGCAACCTGCGGCCCTCCAGCTGTTGCAGAATTACAAGTCCCATCATGCCTCTGGGAATAATTGTAACTGCCAGCCTTGCAATGCCTCATGGGAAATGTAGTTCCACAACAGCTGGAGGGCCACAGGTTGCCTACCCCTGGCCTAGGCTATAAGAAGATTGCCAAGACCCTGAAACTGAACTGCAGCACGGTGGCCAAGACCATACAGCGGTTTAACAGGACAGGTTCCACTCAGAACAGGCCTCGACATGGTCGACCAAAGCAATTGAGTGCACATGCTCAGCGTCATATCCAGAGGTTGCCTTTGGAAAATAGATGTATGAGTGCTGCCAGCATTGCTGCAGAGGTTAAAAGGGTGGGGTGGGGGGTCAGCCTGTCAGTGCTCAGACCATGGTCTGCATGGCTGTCATCCCAGAAGCTTCTTCTAAAGATGATACACAAGAAAGCCCACAAACAGTTTGCTGAAGACAAGCAGACTAAGGACATGGATTACTGGAACTGATGAGACCAAGATAAACTTATTTGGTTCAGACAAGTCTGTCTTGCCTACAATCAAGCATGGTGGTGCGAGTGTTGTGGTCTGGGGCTGCATGAGTGCTGCCGGCACTGGGGAGCTACAGTTCATTGAGGGAACCATGAATGCCAACATGTACTGTGACATACTGAAGCAGAGCATGATCCCCTCCCTTCAGAGACTGGGTCGCAGGGCAGTATTCCAACATAACGACCCCAAACACAATTCCAAGACAACCACTGCCTTGCTAAGGAAGCCGAGGGTAAAGGGGATGGCCTGGCCAAGCATGTCTACAGACCTAAACCCTATTGAGCATCTGTGGATCATTCTCAAATGTCCACCAGCTCTGTGATGTCATGGAGGAGTGGAAGAGGACTCCAGTGACAACCTGTGAAGCTCTGGTGAACTCCATGCCTAAGAGGGTTAAGGCAGTGCTGGAAAATAATGGTGGCCACACAAAATATTGACAGTTTGGGCCCAATTTGGACATTTTTACTTAGGGGTGTACTCACTTTTGTTGCCAGCGGTTTAGACATGAATGGCTGTGTGTTGAGTTATTTTGAGGGGACAGCAAATTTACACTGTTATACAAGCTTTACACTCACTTCTTTACATTGTAGCAAAGTGTCATTTCTTCAGTGTTGTCACATGAAAAGATATAATAAAATATTTACACAAATGAGGGTGTACTCATTTTTGTGAGATACTGTATATAAAAACGTGATTCTGCGCAGCCTGCCCACATTTTAGCAGTAAAGCTACAGTGCATGGTCGGCAAGTGGCTAATGCACATATGCTCATATGTTTCTGAGTACCTTTTTAGTTTTGTTTTAAAAAAAATATAACATACTTCACTATCGGATGTTTTTGTCCTTTTCTTGGTTTGTATCTGTGGTGGTAAGATCAGATTGAGTCATCTTGTGATTTAGTATATTTAGGAGCGAGATTTGAGGCATTGACAGCTGAATGATCAAGCAGCCTGGAGCCATCCAACCATATGGGTCACGACCCATGGGCCACACTTGGCCCGCCACCGCTAAAACTCCGGCCCGTCATTGCCCGTGATTAATTCACGGGCACCCAGTCCGCGGACAAGTGGCGGTCAATAATGTTATCTGCAAAAGCGTCTGTGTGTTAGAATACAATTACAACTATATGCATAAGAGCGTCGCTCGCTGCTCAGCTGACTTACCGTATCTTTCCTCCTCCCCGCCTGACTGATGTCATTCTCGAGCCTGCCTGCTGCAGTGCTGAGCAGCGCTCTTAATGAGGTATGTAGCTGCAATTGTATTATAACACAGACACTTTTGCAAATGACATTATTCACAGAGTGAATAGTAGGAATATTCTCTGTACCCTGCCCCCCTCCACAGCC
Source organism: Glandirana rugosa (assembly GCA_018402905.1). Classification (NCBI taxonomy): domain Eukaryota; kingdom Metazoa; phylum Chordata; class Amphibia; order Anura; family Ranidae; genus Glandirana; species Glandirana rugosa. Next base: position 1,030,634 of record BLSH010377561.1, on the reverse strand, counting down.
ACCTTTGTACCCCCCAGTCCACAGCCACCTCTAAGGATGATAAGTGAGACACTTATTACAGTAAACGTTTTCACAGACAC
>BLSH010377561.1:1019923-1030544 GCA_018402905.1 Glandirana rugosa | reverse complement strand
CTAGATTGGGGCCGCAAAAATCCAATTTTTTACCGTCTCCTTACAAAAAAGTTTGTTTTGCGGATAACTACGTCTACGAGTGATTGTGAGTAATTGCGGCTACGTTTTGCGTCTGTTTTAGCGCAAAATCTGCTGCTAAAAAGGGACTACAGCCCGGGCTGCAAAACGAATAAAGAAAATTATGCGGGCACACATACTCCGGATTTAGTGTTTTCACTAACCAATATTCTTTAGGTGCACTTTTTATAACTACTTAAGTTTCACGTGGTCGGTGATACCTTTCCTTTCGGTGAATGGTCTTCATATCTGGAGTGTAATATTCTCCAGATTTTGTCGTAAATCTAGCCCCCAGTCGTTGGAAAAAAGTGAACTCCTGACCTAAGTTACATACACTTACGTACCTCCCGGCGTAAGTGGGCTATTTACTTCTACCCTGCCCCCCCAGTCCACAGCCACCTCTGTACTACCCCCCCAGTCCACAGCCACCTTTGTACTACCTCCCCCAGTCCACAGGATTATTATCTTCATTTATCGGGTGAATGCGGCCCTCCATGCATTCACATACATTGAATCCAGTCCTCAAGTGAAAAAAGGTTGCTGACCCCCGATCTAAATGCTGTTTTAGACCTCTTATAATGTGAGGTCTATACTTCTGGTAAGTGGCTTTCCTTTCCATAGTGGCTGGTGCACTTTGAATTCATCAATATTTTTCACGTGGATTTCTTATAACCAATCACTTTTGTGATTTAGGCCTCATACACACGGGCGTATTAAAAGAAATAAGCAAAACGTCGGGCCCGACATCAGGGAAAAATCGTCGTCTAAAACGCGATTTTGTCTGCGTTTTGCATCGGCGTTAATGAGTGTTAGTGAGCATCTGCATCAATAGGCGTTTTGTTTGAAAAAACATTCCTCTGCCATTTTTTAACCTAAAAACGCCGGGGTTAACATCGGTACAGCGTTAGCGTTTTGCTGACTCGGCGTCAAAAACGCTACAGCCTCGGAACGCGCTGACTATACTTTCAGCTCACTAACGCCAATGCCACCTACAGCTCAAAAACATTTTTATGGGGCCATTGAATAACATGGAGAGAGCTGCAAAAAAACATGGCATCAAACACCCGTGTGTATGAGCCCTAAATATCATTTTTATATGTGACAGCACAACCCTTTTTTTCATGAGATTGGTATATATATACCGATCCATACATACACACATATACATACGTGTGTGTGTATATATATATATATATATATATATTTTTTTTTTATAGAGTGGAAATGAGCCCGGGGGGGGGGGGGTGGTTGAATGGGAGCAGAGTCTCCTCCCAGCGATCGGCCAGGAAACTGTGGGAAAGAGGAGAGCCGGCTGGACACACAGAAAGGGGAGCTCCTTCTCTAACACAGCTTGGATCTGAAATGCCGGCCATTGTCAAAGTCCCGCCTCCTGTACTGACTAGTCTGATAGACCGCACACTGGACCAAAGCCGGGAAATTGAAGTAGTGTGATGCCTATCATAGGAGCTGGTCCAGGAGGCGGGACTTTGCTTGACAGCGGCTGGCATTTCAGATCCAAGCTGTGTTACAGCAGGAGATCCCCTCTCTGTGTGATCCGGGCGGCTCTTCTCCCGATTCCTCCCTGTGCACTGATAGGTTGCGCTGATGGGCAGTGATAAAGTTGTTGCTGTTAATATTTATTTTTGTAACTTAATTCTGCAGAAAACATTTAAGAGTGTTATTTCATGAAATAATTTACGAGGGTGTGTTTAGGGGTGAAATTAGGGGATGGGTGGGGCAACTGTTGTAACTCTTTAGGCCTAGGTCGTAGCTTAGGAATATATATATATATATATTATAACATTCACTGGCTTGAGGTTCAATGTAACTGCTTATAAAGTGGTGTTATACTACCAGATTTAGATACACTAACACTCCCCTCCCCCCAGACTGACAATGTTGCTGTCCAAAGTTGCTCCGTATGCTCATTCATCCAGAGTGGGGGTGCTCTAGTACAGGAGGTATGTTACTGGCCAGATCACCAGGTGAAAGCAAAAGGGGGAAAAACTAGGAAAAGAAAAACTATTGCAGCCACCACTTTTAATAAGATGGAAAATTACCTTTAGGCCCCTTTCACACGGGGCGGACTCTGTAATGGACATCCACCTGCTCAGCAGGGGATCCATCCGCTGATCCGGCGGATGACAGGTCCATGCCCGCTCCGCTATGTAGAATGGACACAGCCCTGCTGTTCTCTATGGTGCGATCCCCCATCTGTCTGTTTTTGGCAGACGGGTTCGGATCAGATGCTGACGGGTGTCTACTGACATCCGCCAGTCCGATCAGGTCCAACTAACAGGTGGACTTGATCGGACCGCCTGTGTAAAACCAACCTTATAGTTTGGGGTTTAATACCAATTTGCCGAAAAAAATTTTGACCAGGCTTCTACTTTAAGCAACCCTCTACGACTTGATTGCTAAAAAAAAAACTGCTAACATGAGGTAGTAGCTGGCTCCAACGGATGACCCCATATTTCAATTTTCTTTTAAAGTCAAAGACAGTGGGGGCCTCTTCTAAGCATACAATGGCCAGAATTGGGTAGGCTGAGCTGTGTACAACCATCAATGTACCAATACATGTATTCCTGTTTTGTCTTTAAGCCACTGAAATTCAGGCTCTACAAAAAGGTAACCAACAGCCAATGGCCCATTAGGATGTTCAATTGTTAAGACTGTAAATTGAGGTAGACCTTAGGACACTTGTGTGTTTGGACTGTGGAGGTCTTCTAGTGGACAAAATGTAAAGCCATGGGTGGTCTGATCAGGTCCACCTCTGCGTTTTTCAGGTGGATCAATTCAGAAGCTCCACGCAAGTCTATGGACAGGCAGATGTAAACAGACATGCTTGCATTTAAACCTAATTATCTCAGAGTCTGTCCAGGGCCGGAAAAAAAAGGAAAATGTCTGCACCCTTTTCAGTTTTTTTTTCCCACCTAAGTGTGACAGATTGGAGGTAGTCTGATTACATGTGACTATCTTTGTATCCAATATGGGCTCACAAAACTCAGGTAACAAAAAAACTGAAAGGACACGGATGCCACAAAGTGACTTCTGTTCTGCTATGATCTGCAAAGAGATCCCCTGTTGACCAGACAGAACACAGCCCAGGGGCAGGGGTCCTAAGAATGTTTAGAATCTGCATCTGTGATTGGGCTGAGATCTCTGAGGCTCAAATGGGACAAGTCAGAATTCTTTACATAAACCTTTATGTGGTTAGTTCAGGCCATTGGAACATAAAATAACCAAAGAAACATTTATTATCCTTCCTTTTAACTACCATTGTTTAAAACCAATTATTTCTAGTTAGCCATTTTTGTCACACACTTTATATTTAATAATATTGAACCAAAAAATAGTTAAGAATGCAGTAACCATTTTTACATATTAAAAAAATAGCTTTTTGTTGTAACCATCTGATCTTAAAAATAGACAATAGGTATGAAGCCGAAAAGACGACTCCTTGCATGAAAATGTCCTTAAAGGTACCACAATGACCAGTTCTTTGATTGTCCCTTTAAAAGAGGTGCATACGTTTGTGGTATTGGTATTTTGCTAGTGAGAGAGAACGTCATTTGTTATAAAGGTAGTGTCAGTTACAGTCACTTTTTCGCCATCTGGGGTGAGGTCAACTATGGTTTTGCCTTTGATGGACGTTCCAGAGATGTCCTGCATAATACTGTCTCTTCTCTCATTGAGTTTTGAAGATGAGCGTCCGATTGTACCGCTCTGGCTACCGTTGGTTTGAGAGCACACATTGGTGACCTTGGCTGGTTTGGATTTGGGGTGGTTATTGTAGACTTTGTATTTCATGAGTAGAATAAAAATGAAGACGAGGACAGAGGCCACAATGATACCTCCGATGATAATGATCATTGTTCCACCAAGAAACTGCGCATGGAGGGATCGACACTGCTTATACTCCTGTTCGGTTGTAAATTGTACACAACCTATCACCCGGGTTGCAGTCAAAGCAGTTGTGCCATCGTCATATACCGCCAGGACACACAGGTCATAGTTACGAGATGACACCAGGTCACTTAGGAAAAACGATTTGCTGGATGATGGAATCATTCTGTTAAGAGAATACAAATTGAAATTAGAACATGAGTTTTCCATAAAACTGCCTTCATTAAAAAGTTTGGACTTATAACCATTTAAAATGTGTCTGAACTAACTGCCCTTTGACCTGCTGAAAATTAAAGGGCTTTAGCGGATTAAAGCTACCAAAAAAAGTCAGCCTCAGACCTTTCTCCAGAAAGATGGATACAAACTTTTTTTTTTTTACAAAAAGTCTACATTTTGCTCAATTAGTTTAACAGTTCATGTCTAAATAAGGTTTAACAATGCAAAAGGGTATTCATTACTTTTGGCTGAAAGTCTTCTGTGATTAAAAATAAAAAGGAATAATTCGAGCTTCTTTAATAAGTCTTTAGTTTGTGTTCCTCCTTTTAAAGCAAAGCAAACCAAACCAACAACCCTCTGTATAGAACTTTTTGTAGGCACAAAGCAAGCAATTATTTATAAAAGAAATAATTTTATTTATACAAAAATATTTTGGTGTTTTGTAAAAAATATGTATTTACAATCCACATCAACATATATAATGACACATTTGACATAGATCATGCACAAGACCTAATGCATTTCGGTACTCAAGACCTTCATCAGAGGTGATAGCTTGTGCATAGTGAGTCAATAAATTGGATTCAAAATACATATGTCCATAAATTGAGGTGCTATTAAAAGGCAGATTGGAGATAAAAACATCTCCATAGATTACCACAGGCTAAATGACCAGGCCGAACTGCTTCACCCACAAGAACTCCCGCCATTGGCGTGTATGGCGGTACAAGCGGAACGTTAGATTAAAAGGCAAAGAAGAAATCGAGCACCTCAAAGTAATGGGTATTTTAATATTTTGAATGAGCCTCAGGTGTCTCGCTCTTTGTCTCCCCATATTTGCAGCATATTGCTCCATCCGCTTTTCTTCCCCCTCCTTTTTCTTAGGGGGTCTACACCTCTGGTCTATCAAACTTACCGCCATATTCGTACACGCCAGTCATTGTGCACCTTTAATCTGCTACAGATTACATGTGCCTGTGCCTCGCCCCTCCCTCCTAGGGTGGTACCAGGAGTTCTTGTGGGTGAAGCAGTTCGGCCTTGTCATGGAGCCTGTGGTAATCCTATGGAGATGTTTTTATCTCAAATCTACCTTTTAATAACACCTCAATTTATGGCCATATGTATTTTGAATCCAATTTATTGACTCACTATGTACAAGCCATCACCTCTGATGAAGGTCTTGAGTACTGAAATGCATTAGGTCTTGTGCATGATCTATGTCAAATGTATCATTATATATGTTGATGTGAATTGTAAATGCATATTTGTCCAAAAATACTTTTTTACAAAACACAAATATTTTTGTATAAATAAAAATATTTTTTTTTATAAATAATTGCTTGCTTTGCGCCTCCAAAACGTCCTATACAATGGGTTGTTGGTTTGTATTTGAATAAAATAATGGATGACGGCACACAGTCAGCTGGTGTCTCAGGAAAACCTTCTATTTTTGTTTAAAGCAAACCAGTGCTTTGCTCATTAATGACAGACAAACGTATTGGTTTTAAAAGCCAAGTCCACCTTTCTGACCAACCTATATTTAGGGTGTAACATGAAACACAGCCATAATCTGCAGCGCATTCCACTTTACTGAATCTGGGGGTTCTTCTCCTTGGAACACCCACTTATTTTATTTCCTCCTACACAGCCATGTTATTCACTTACAGGATCTGTGAATGAAGAGACGAGGAGTCCTATCTGCTCCTGTAGCAGAGGAACCCATAGTTCTCAATGGAGCACAAGTGTGGTGACATCACTGCACCCGTAGTCCGTACTTTCTTCAGCCCCCTAGCCAAAGATCTGTACCTCGATATGGACCTGCAGCTGGAGGAACAGGCTGCAGGAAGCTGATCATTGTGACCCTGATCCACTGGTCATAGTCGCAATGCTCTGAAGGCTCCAATACAATAAAATAACAAATGCACACTTCAATCAAAATGGGTACAATCATTTGTTTGATTTTGCAAAAGGTGGAATTGGCCTCTAATAGCTTCCCCTCCTGCAATTAATGACCTTTTTTCTTTCCTTCCCACTACTCTGTTCAACGGTGGAAACTAGAACTTTGTATTTCCAGAGTTGAGGGTGTCCTAAGACAGTAATTCCAGGTATGAGAGTGTCACATTAAAGACTAATGAAGGATGGCGCTGGATCCATGGACAGGTAAGTGTCCTCTTATTAAAAGTTAGCAGGCTACAGTGTGTGTAGCTCCTGACTTATTTATTTATTTTTAGAGTGAAGAACTGCTTTACGGCATAGTACCAATCAGTCCTGTCACATGGGGAGTCCATAGCCCTGCATTGGCCAAGACTGTAGCAACCTTTAGAATACACAGTGGGGTTGATTTACTAAAGGCAAATCCACTCTGCACTACAAGTGCTCTTGGAAGTGCAGTCGCTTTAGATCTGAGGGCGAAGATCTGACATGAGGGGAAGCTCTGCTGATTTTATCATCCAATCATGTGCCAGCAAAAATGCTGGTTTTGATTTTCCTTGCATGTTCTCCTCGGATCTACAGTGACTACACTTCCAAGTGCACTTGTAGTGCGGAGTGGATTTGCCTTTAGTAAAAAAACATCATAGGGCTTTACTTTTTCTCCTAATTTTGGATTCATTCAGTTTTCACCTTATTCTAGCTCCAGTTTACTTGTCATTGCACAAAATTAGGAGAAATAAAAGGCATTTTAAAAGTAGTTTTGATTTTTTGGGGGTTTCTACTGACTAAAGCTGGCCATACATTATACAATGTTCTTATTCAATTTCCTTTAGACCATGTAGTGCAAGAGCCTCCTGATTGCGTACAAATTTAACGTGTTTAGGTTTGACCTCATATTATATACAGTCAGGTCCATAAATATGGGGACATCGACACAATTCTAATCTTCTTGGCTCTATACACCACCACAATGGATTTGAAAGATGTGCTTTAACTGCAGACTTTCAGCCTATTATTTGAGGGTATTTACATCCAAATCAGGTGAACAGTGTAGGAATTACAACAGTTTGTATATGTGCCTCCCACTTTTTAAGGGACCAAAAGTAATGGGACAGATTAACAATCATAAATCAAACTTTCACTTTTTAATACTTGGTTGCAAATCCTTTGCAGTCAATTGCAGCCTGAAGTCTGGAATGCATAGACATCACCAGATGTTGGGTTTCATCCCTGGTGATGCTCTGCCAGGCCTTTACTGCAACCGTTTTCAGTTCCTGGTTGTTCTTGGAGCATTTTCCCTTCAGTTTTGTCTTCAGCAAGTGAAATGCATGCTCAATCGGATTCAGGTCAGGTGATTGACTTGGCTATTGCATAACATTACACTTCTTTCCCTTAAAAACTCTTTGGTTGCTTTTGCAGTATGCTTTGGGTCATTGTCCATCTGCACTGTGAAGCGCCGCCCAATGAGTTCTGAAGCATTTGGCTGAATATGAGCAGATAATATTGCCCAAAACACTTCAGAATTCATCCTGCTGCTTTTGTCAGCAGTCACATCATCAATAAATACAAGAGAACCAGTTCCATTGGCAGCCATACATGCCCACGCCATGACACTACCACCACCATGCTTCACTGATGAGGTGGTATGCTTTGGATCATGAGCAGTTCCTTTCCTTCTCCATACTCTTCTCTTCCCATTACTCTGGTACAAGTTGATCTTGGTCTCATCTGTCCATAGGATGTTGTTCCAGAACTGTGAAGGCTTTTTTAGATGTTGTTTGGCAAACTCTAATCTGGCCTTCCTGTTTTTGAGGCTCACCAATAGTTTACATCTTGTGGTGAACCCTCTGTATTCACTCTAGTGAAGTCTTCTCTTGATTGTTGATTTTGACACATATACAACTACCTCCAGGAGAGTGTTCTTGATCTGGCCAACTGTTGTGAAGGGTGTTTTCTTCACCAGGGAAAGAATTCTTTGGTCATCCACCACAGTTGTTTTCCATGGTCTTCTGGGTCTTTTGGTGTTGCTGAGCTCACCGGTGCGTTCTTTCTTTGTAATGATGTTTCAAACAGTTGATTTGGCCACACCTAATGTTTTTGCTATCTCTCTGATGGGTTTGTTTTGTTTTTTCAGCCTAATGATGGCTTGCTTCACTGATAGTGACAGCTCTTTGGATCTCATATTGAGAGTTGACAGCAACAGATTCCAAATGCAAATAGCACACTTGAAATTAACTCTGGACCTTTTATCTGCTCCTTGTAAATGGGATAATGAGGGAATAACACACACATGGCCATGGAACAGCCAATTGTCCCATTACTTTTGGTCCCTTAAAAAGTGGGAGGCACATATACAAACTATTGTAATTCCTACACCGTTCACCTGATTTGGATGTAAATACCCTCAAATTAAAGCTGAAAGTCTGCAGTTAAAGTGCATCTTGTTCGTTTCATTTCAAATCCATTGTGGTGGTGTATAGAGCCAAAAAGATTAGAATTGTGTCGATGTCCCAATATTTATGGACCTGACTGTAGTTTTGGTAAATCTACAAGAAAATTGTATAATATATGTACATCCTAAGGCTTGACTCACACTACAACCTTGGAAAAACTTTTCTTTTTTTTTTTTTAAACACATTAGTTACAATATTTTTGCTGCAATTACGGCTTTGTTTAGTCAGTAAGTAGCATTTTTTTATGTAGCGCCCTCCTAGGTGGTTGCTAGTGAGTATATATAGTTTTTGGCTTTCTCTGCTTAACAGAGCAGCAGAAGGGCACATTTAGGTGCTATATGCTTAACAGAAAGCATTGGTTTATGAGTAAGGTCTGTTCAGTGTGCTCTGGTGCTGATTCATGTTGTCTGGTGTTGGCTCCTATTGGACAGTGGGAGGAAAACCCAGCAAGTGACAGCATTGCTATGGATACAGCCCTCACCAATTAGCGGGGGAGGTGTCCCATTGCATGCTGGGTGACTACATCCATATAAAAAGGAGCACATGGGCTCAAGGTTGAGTTCTTACCCACCCAGACCACAGGGGTGGAGGTGTGTGAAACAGATCCTGGCTGCTAGGCCTGAAGCCTATCCAGGAGGATGCCAGTTGCTAGGCCTGTCCGAGGCCTATCCGGGTGGATGTCCATGGGTCCTGTCTGGTATCACTGCTGTGAGTGTCGCTTGGAAGCTGGAAGGAGGCTACCAGCTGTCCCGGGACATTGTGTAAGTACAGACCCCTAAAAGGATCTGTACGACTAAGCGTGTGCTAAAACCTCCCTCTTGCTCCTAGAAGTCAGCCTACTGGGTGTGTGAGCTAAAAAGGAGACATTGGCTAGTGTCTCGAAGAAACAAAGTCTGTCTAATGCTCTTTGCTTAAAAAGGGACTCGTTTCATTCTATTCAGCCCACTACTTAGTGCTGCTGACAGTCCACTACCCAGATCTATAGAGAAATTGTCCTCACTTGGGAATAGTTAACCTGGAGTATCTCATGGATTCCCTTCTCCTATTTAAGTTGCAGAATAAAGCATTAAAAATACATCCCCTGGACTGGCCCTTGACGACAACGAGCATAGTAGTGTGTGTACCTGACAGTGTGGAAATACCGTATGACTGGCTTCAGGATAGTCAGAGGGAGACCTGGGCACAATTATCAAGTGGCTCCTCCGGGGGTAGTGCTACATTTATTATAAGGAACAAACCATATAGAGAAAGGACAAGTAATTCCAGTGTTAATATAGTCAAACTGGCTAGGAAAATCGGACAAGCATATTGCTGCAGCTTTCTGCATTTAGAATTAATATAAGGATGAAAACTGAAGAGGTACTTGCTTGCACATACCCTCATCGCGGTCTTCTGCCAAGCAGATAAAACATTTTAAGATTGTATTGTCACATGGATACAGGGAGGCATCAGCGCGTCCTGCAGTCTCCAAACAAAAGCATTCAGCTTTTGGCCACATGACTTGGCAGACTTGAGGCTAAATGTTGAAATCCACTACTAGAGAAATCTATAAAAATACTGAATTGTAATTACCCTTTCTATAGATGGTCAAACATTGGGTATTCCTCTGCTATCCACCAACAGAAGCTTCATTATGCTGTTTTTGAAGAAGCTTTTATGATATATTGTGTAAGGCATTCGTGTTTATAGCTTTTTTTTTATTGTGTTGTGTGTTTAATAACATACACTTGTCACATTTGAGAAGCTAGAAAAGCAACCTGTATTTATGAAAACCTGTGCCTGGACATATATCAATCACACTAAAATTCTTCTTGGCTGTATCCCAGGAACCCCCTGAATCTGTATGCACATCACATTTGTCAATACCCCCCCGTGCGATATTTTAGGCAAAAAGAGAGGTGCGTGTGTACCCTCCTTAATACGGGGTGACGACCACACTCACCCTCTTTATCACGGGGTCCCCTGTCTATTTTCGATCGTTTCTCGCCGTCACACCTCTGGTGACCGTATTACGTTGTGTGCGTGGAGAGAAAAACGGATTTTATAGCGTGCCCCCC
>BLSH010377561.1:1009319-1019913 GCA_018402905.1 Glandirana rugosa | reverse complement strand
TCAATACCCCCCCCCCCCCCCCGTGCGATATTTTAGGCAAAAAGAGAGGTGCGTGTGTTGCATTATGCCAGTGGTCTCCACACTGCGGCTCTTTGCTAGCTTTTATCTGTCCCCTGGGGCACTATTTCTCCCACTGACACCAGCAGTGGGGCATAATTCCTCCCACTGACACCAGCAGTGGGGCATAATTCCTCCCACTGACACCAGCAGTGGGGCATAATTCCTCCCACTGACACCTGCAGTGGGGCATAATTCCTCCCACTGACACCTGCAGTGGGGCATAATTCCTCCAACTGACACCAGCAGTGGGGCATAATTCCTCCCACTGACACCAGCAGTGGGGCATAATTCCTCCCACTGACACCAGCAGTGGGGCATAAGTTTGGAGACCTCTGCATTATGGCATGCATTAAGGGGAATCTTAAGCTCAGGAATGCTGTAAATCTGGAAGTTGGAGGCCAACTTTGGGAGTCTCCTTGGGCAAATGAGCAGTCCACTCAACATAACAGAGGTCTGTGCAGGCACATTGACCGAAAAGGATGTTTTGTGTTTATTTGGGCCTTCATGAGGTGTTTCAGGACTGTATGCAGCAGGATCAGATGATTATCTTATGTCTATGGGTACCTTAAAGCAGTGGTTCTCAACCTCAGTACAGGCGGTCCCCTAGTTATGAACATCCGACTTATGAACGACTCCTACTTACAAACGGAGGGAGACAACAGGAAGTGAGAGGAAATCTCCCCCTAGGAAGGGAAATTCACTCCTGTAAGGGTTATTATGGGAAAAAGAAGTCTCCACTGATGCTTTATCACCAAGGTTTGTTTCCACAACAACCCAAAATTTTCAAAATCCAATTATCATTGGGACAGGAAGTGAGGTGAAATCTTCTGAACAGAAACAGTCAGAAAAACAAACATTACAGGGGTGTTACCTCTTCCCTATGCTATCCAAAATGCTTAAAAATATTTGTTTTGGCTGAAGCTACACTTAAAAAATGTACCTGTTCCGACTTACAAACAAATTCGACTTATGAACAAACCTACAGTCCCTATCTTGTTTGTAACCCGGGGACCGCCTGTACTCAAGTACCCCCAACGAGCCTTGTTTTGGGAATTTCCCTTAGATAAAATAGCTCTTATCAATACCATGTCATTGATATTGATTTAAAGCAGCTGTGCAAAGTAAAGGAAAACCTGAAAACATGGCCCGTTGGATGTAATTGAGGACTGAGGTTGTGAACCACTGTACCTTTTAATAAAAACTACTGTAACACACTCTCCTTAGTCCCCCTGTAGTAATCCACATTAAACTCTCCTTTTTTAGAGCAGTAGCACAGTCAGCCATCTGTAGCGGTCTGACTGACCTTCAGAGGCCTGATGGTGACCCCCAGAGTCAGGGAGAGCTGACATTCCTCCTCAGGGTGCAGGTTACTAGGCATGGTGGGTGTAGTGCAAGATGGATTGATGGGCGCCAGTCACTTTTTAAAAATGAACAAAGCATTTTATTTCTCTTAAATGGAACAGGGGAGAGAGGGTTAGGTCACAGGACACCCTTAGGCAAATGCAATAGCAAATTGGCAGACTCCGCAGACAAAAATAGAACTAGGCAGACAGCAATACAGGCAAGGGCCTTTAAGCTGAATGCAACAATCTGTATTTTGTAGCAACTGCTGTCTCCTATAGCAACAACTTCTCTCGCAGTATCCCACTGTAGATCTTTAAGCTTAGCTCCCAGCTACCTGCTGGACTTCTCAAGCTTCACTCAGAGCTACCCACTGTAGTCTTCAGGCTTAGCTCACAGTCTCTGACTAAACTTCTTGGACTCCCAGCTACCTGCTAGATTTCACAAGCTCTTCTCACAGCTACCAGCTGTATTCTTCAAGCTTCACCCATGCTACCCTCTGGGTACCTGGACTCACAGCTACCTGCAGGATCCCTCTGGCTTGACTCGCAGCTAACCATTATTCTCAGCTACTCGCTGTACTTCTCTTCAAGCTTTACTCACATCCACCCACTGTATTCCTGGATGAGTCTCTACTGAAGCTTTCCCACTTACTTCACCATCCCCGGCTGGCGAAGCGTCTGCTTGAAAATTTTTGGATGAACTCCAATAAGATGCAGATGCTGTTCAGGTATTTTGACAGCCACCATTGGCAGCCATCAGAATACAATAGCCCAGCAGGGGAATTTGTACATCCGCGCTGTTAATTGTGGATGGAGTAATCTGTTAGATTTCTTTCATTCAGGCAACAAGCTATGTTCACCCATATTTTAGGGTGTAACATATTGGTGCCAAGCAGAACCCCCCCCCCCCACCATATGGGAGTTATTCCCACAGCACCTGTCAGATTCATTCATTCACATAGATCATTCATTCATTGACAGAGATCTGTGAATGAATAAACTACAATCCATATTCCCATCATACACGCTCCGGGAATAAGCTCTTAAGAGTACTGGGTGCTGTAGCGACAACCAGCTGGATACTAGAACCTATTCAATATGTATATATTTGCCAGCACACCAAGGATCATCAATTTCGTCCAAACATTTTTTTATTCAAAGAATGATCACATCACAAAACGCTGTAGTGCAACGTTTCTGAGCCACGCAAGACCCCTGCATCCAAAACTGGATGAAATTGATGATTCTTGGTGTGCTGGCGAATATCTACATATTAAATAAACTACAAGTCCCATTTGTCACTGAGGCACAATGAAAAACAAGTTTGGTGATCATCATTTGCATTGGGGTGCAACCTATATGCTAAAGATGGTTTGCACCTAAATGGAAGGGGGTCTATTGTGCTGGGGGAGAGGTTTATGGGAAGGCTGGAGTAGTATTTAAACTAGGATTGAGGGGGGAGGGTGCATTCGATTATAATGGGGTAGACAGGGGTCAGCCCCGATTGGTGGGTGGAATGGGGAAAGGCTATGGAAGATGATATGAAGGTTCCCATGTTACAATCAACCATTGGAAATAGTACTGTTTGTGCTAAAATTAAAAATATGTGACAGTGAATTAAAGTGTTTGTTCACCAATGCCAGGAGTCTGCCAAGCAAAATAGGTGAGTTGGCAGCACTGGTGCATGAGAATTATGATTTGATTGGTATAGCTGAATCTTGGCTTCATTCTTCACGACTGGGCTATTAATATTCCTGGCTATGCTCTCTTTCGGAAAGACAGGGTAAAACTGAAGAGTGGTGGTGTCTGTCTCTATGTGAGAAGTGATCTCAAAGTGAGTGTGAATGAGGACCTAGTTGATGGAGAGTGCGATGAGTCTGAAGCATTATGGGTAGATCTGCATATGGGTGGGCACAATACAAAAGTTATCTTGCAGTTTGTTATAGACCTGCCAGTGTTAGAGGAGGTGGAGACTCTACAACTTGTGCAGATGGAAAGAGCTGCAAGGGCTGGGAAAGTGATAATAATGGGGGATTTTAATGGCACTGCTGGGACAGTTAAAGGGCAAAAATGTAAAAAAATTACAGGACAATTTTATGAACCAGTTTATTGAGGCCCCAACTAGGAATGACACTTTGCTGGACCTGGTAATCTCAAACCATGCAGCGCTTATTACCCAGATGTTCTTTTATATAAATATTGGTAACAGTGACCATAACATGATTTCATTTCATGTAGGCTGCAAGCAACAAACACATACTGGAAAGATAAAAACACTTAATTTTAAGAGTGCAAATTTTACAAGGATGAGGACTGCTCTCCAGGACTTGGACTGAGAGGGAATATTGATGAACACAGAACAGGAATTGGAATTTTTCAAAAATACTGTATGCCAACTAACTACATAGTATATTCCCATGGGCAATATGTTTTTAAAAGGCTAAAAATAAAACCTATGTGGCTCAAGGTCAAAGTTAAAAAAGTTATAAATGATAATAAAAGAGCATTTAAAAAGTATAAAAATGAGGGAACACTATCATCTTTAAATGTTACAAAGCATATAACAGAATATGTAACAAGGAAATCAAGGACGCAAAAAATTCAAAACGAATGACAGATTGCAAAAGATAGTAGGACAAACCCCAAAAAATTCTTCAACTATATTAATAGTAAAAAGGTTAGGTCTGAGCATGTAGGCCCTTTACAACATAATCTAGAGTGCATGACTGGGGACATCATATATACTAGGGGGGAGTACAACTGGGGGAGTCCATACTGGAGAAGGATCTGGGGATTTTGGTAGATCATAAGTTTAATAATGGCATGCAATGCCAAGCTGCGTTTTCCAAAGTAAGCAAAATCCTTTCTTGTATTAAAAGAGGTATGGACTCCAGAGATAGAGACATCATTTTGCCCCTGTACAAATCATTAGTAAGACCTCATCTGGAATATGCAGTTCAGTTTTGGGCACCAGTTCTCAAAAAGGATATCAGGAAACTGGAGAAAGTGCAGAGAAGGGGAACCAAACTAATAAGAGGCATGGATGCGCTCGGCTATTAGGAAAGATTAGAGGAACTGAATTTATTCTCTCTTGAGAAGAGGAGGTTAAAGGGGGATATGATCAACATGTACAAGTATATAAGTGGTCCATATAGTGAACTTGGTGTGGAGTTATTTACTTTAAGGTCATCACAAAGGACAAGGAGGCACTCTTTACGTCTAGAGGAAAAAAGATTTAATCTCCAAATACAGAAAGGTTTCTTAACAGTTAGAGCTGTGAAAATGTGGAATAGACTTCCTCCAGAGGTGGTTTTGGCCAGCACGGTTGATTGCTTTAAAAGAGGCCTGGATTCTTTCCTTAATGTAAATAATATAACTGGGTACTAACATTTTTAGGTAAAGTTGATCCAGGGTGAATCCGATTGCCTCTCAGGGGATCAGGAAGGAATTTTTTTCCCCAGCTATAGCAAATTGGATCCATGCTTTGCTGGGGTTTTTTGCTTTCCTCTGGATCAACTGTGGGTGAAGGATTGCATATGGAATTGTATGGTTATATTTAAATTTTTGTTTTTAACTAGATGGACTTATGTCTTTTTTCAACCTGACTAACTATGTAACCACACTTCTAGTCCATTCACACTTTCTTCAGCTCTCTAAAAGCCCAATACGTCACAATGGAGTCTGCAAGAGCCTGGCATTGCTCCCATGATTACAGGTGCAATGCTTTTTTTTTTTTATTCTACAAATATATGAATTTATTATTTTGCAAAAGGTGGACCTAGCCTTTAATTAAAGAAATCTAGAAATCTCTCAGTTTATGGCCATCTTCAGCCATCACTGCTGTGTAGGACCATACTTGGAGCATTCCTATATGCATGTACAGGGCTGGAATTACCATTAGGCATAATGGGCTTGTGCTTATAGGCAGCGGGTGAAGAGTACATTTTTTGCTAAATTATCAGTCATGCATTTTTCCCCATCAGAATCTGTCTTCTCCCCCAAAGTGGAGGGGCCTGTGTACAAGATCATAAGTTGGGCCCCATTGCTTGATAAAAAAAATAAGAAAAGCTGTATACTTAGTGCCCCCCTTCCGGACCTGTGTGCACTGCACACTTGGATGATATGCCACTGACTATAAGCTTTATACTTCTTGTAAACATGTTTAAGACTAGTAAAAGAAAAATTGTATGTGCAGATGAGGTGCTCCCAAGGGTTGCACGGCTACAGGTTTCAATAATGGAAATGCAGCCCTGTGTGTATTTGAAGTAAAATGTAACTCTCAGGCTTTCAGCAATGATTACCTTGGGGTAAATGTCCTCTTACCTACCCTTTCTTCTGCAGCGCATAGTTCTTTGTGAACACCCAGGAGCCTCCTTAACAATCTCCTACACTATCTTTTCCACCAAGTCACGAGCACCCTTGCCTATAAAGCGCAGTGTCCTTGATGCCACACCTTATCAAGTTATAAATATATTATAATGCATTGTATTCCATGTTCTCTTGAATTGAAGGACACACTGTTCTGGATGTTTTGGTGGTTTTCGTTCTTTTCACATGCTGTTCTGACAATACTCGCTGCATCTGTCCCTCAAGTAGAGACACATTCCTCATTGTTTCTCTACAATGACTTTATCTGATATGATTGGATAAAGAAATTAATCATCTCCATACAAGCTTCTAATATATCTGTGTTTAATTTGCTTTATAACTTTGGGAATCAGGAGAATTCAGCATCTTCTGCAATAATTGGGACCAATATAAACACTGAATGCTTCATTTACACAGGCTCCTAATTCAGATTAGATTGGCTATCCTTTATTACATCTGATAAATGTCACTACACTCTGGGGTTTTTACCGATTCAGTATTTAAGTGGAACTTTAGCAAACCTGGTGAACCCTTCAGGATAAAGCAACAGGTATTTAAAGCATACCTAGACCAACTGCGGCCCCAGGGCCACATCTGGCCCTTTTGGCTGTCATTGTCTGGCCACAATGCCTCCGCTGCCAGGGCCCATTCACACCTGAGCTTTTTGTAGCTCAAATATGCCTGAAGCATGAAGCTACAAAATGCTGGAGGGGTTAAAAAAAAAAATCAATGTTTCTCTATGGAGATGGTTCACATCTCCACTCAAAAACGCCTGAAGCCAAACGCCCTACGCTCAAACTACTAACTATTTTTGTTGTGCGAATCGGGCATATTCCGGCATTTCTGATACTTTTCTATTGCCATAGAATCAATGGAAAAGCATCAAAAGCGTGTATTAGTGTGACATCTGCGTTTGCAAATGCCCGATGTCGAGCGTTTTCTTCAAAAACGCCCAAAAATGTGTCGCTCAGGTGTGAATGCAGCCTCAGCATACCTCTCTGAGCATAACAGCTCATTGAATTCAATGGGTGAGTTTGACAAGTGGTGCTGCTTGCACCCAGTTAAAAGGGCCACAGCCGCGAAGCAAGCCATGGTGACCATGGCATGTGAACAGCCCCATCTGTCTGTTATTTTACAGTTTGGGTGGCCAGCCAAGGGGGTGGTAAAACTGCCACTCAGCTACCCATTTTACTACCCCCTGACTGCCAATCTTAAAAAGAGAGAGCAATGTGTATATTTTTTTTTATTCCAAAAACTAGGCTCTTTTGGCAATATTGCCTTAAAATATTATATTTTCTATGCAATCTATAGACAAACAAATGTACGAAAACAAAAATTTACACTTTATTTTTGTTTTTCTGTCAATAAAAATGCACATTGTATTCTATCATTTCTCCTTAGTATAATAGAACTGAAATTTAGTTCCTATTACAAAGCAAATCAAAATGACATATATAATTTCAAAATTACTTATAAAAGGCATTTTTTTCCCAATGTTGCACTCTTTTTTTTTTAATGTGTCAATTAAAAAAATTAAGAAACAAACAAATGAAAACTAAAGTGTGTATATATATATATATATATATATATATATATATATATATATATAAAATAGGAATAACAAAATTGAAAAATTATCGATAAGGGGAGAAAGGAATTATATTGCGCTGTTTAGGGTTAACTAAGGGGTTAAAAAGGAACTTTTTTTCTTTTGTACTTGAAAGGTTGCTTTAACTGATATTGCATGCAGATCAAAGATCACTCCTTTGATCAGCTATTCATGAACCTGAGAAGTTACAATGAAGCAACAATAACATTACTTCATTGCAATTATTCTTAAAGGAGAGATTCACCCTTTTAACAAAAATATGAAAGTCAGCAGCTACAAATACTGTAGCTATTGACTTTAAAAAACACACACTTATCCATCTCAGGATCCGGCGATGTGCTCAGTCAACCCAGCTCTTTGCCGGTCTTAGAGTCCAAGTTCCGGCATCTTTACTGTGGGCAGTTGACTGACTCCTTGAAGCTTCACAGTCGGCTGTCCACTGTGCATGTGCGAGCCACACTGCGCCTCGTGAATAGCCCCGCAGTCTCCTGGGATGTGCTGCGTCAATCTGACCTGAAGTCGGAAAGGGTACCTGTCAAAATTAGGTACCCCCCTACAAAAATATACATTCCAATTATGGGAGAGAAGGTGGGGAGGAGGAGGAACAGCAGAACTTCCCTCCCCTTTTGGGTGAAGTTCCGCTTTAACAATTACTGATGCGTTCCACTAGGGTCAATTTACACAGGACCAGCAAGATCCATGATGCTGAGCAATTGCCAGTAAATGCCGCTGGAGGGCTGCCGAGGAGCAGAGGCTGGATGTACTAGAGATGAAAACAAAATAAAAAGCAAGGCGCTAGGGCCAATTCACACAGGGGCGATTCGACTTCTGTCGCCCCAAGTCGCCCGACAACTGAAATTCCATTGAAGTGAATGGGAGCTGTCTTCTATCCGACTTGTCCCCATAAAATTCAATGGAAGTCGCCTCCAAGTCGGATCCCCCATCTATATTGAAGCGACTTTACAGGAAAAAGAAAATAATTTACCAAGGCAACCCGCTCCCTCCCTTCTCTGATTGACCACAGGCAAAGTCGCCTGGCATGGAGTCGCGTTGTAAGTTGCGCTGAAATCGCTATAAAAATCGCCTAGCAAAGTTGCGCCGAAGTCGGATCGCCCCTGTGTGAATGCGGGCTTATATGAAAGATATTGGAAAATAAACAAAAAAAATATATCCAAACTTAAAAGTCCCAAATGAATTGTAACAGTTCAAAAGTTCATAAATCTTTGCTGAAAAAGAACTTCAATCACCGTGCTCCTAGTTTGAAAGTGCCTCAGGTACTCCTTATAAAATTGCTCCACCACGGTGCGTAAAAAATGCACGCATACCAACAGCATCTATAGTATATGTCATAGGGTACCACCCTTTTGTACGCTGTATCCACAATATCCCACCTAGGTAGTAACTAATGGGGAAACTACCAACAGACGTTCTCCTCAAACATCAGAAGACCGAGACCCAGGGAAAGCTAATAATCATGGATAGTCAGCCGGCTTCAATAATCCTACACGCCACTCAGTCCAAGCCACCGTGCATAGAGAAACTGGAAGTGACGTCGCATATGGCGGACACGCAGCCTCAATGCATTTCGATTGTCAGCGTCATCAGGAAGCTTCTGGCTTCTCTGGTCAGGAAATTCTGCCGTGTGGAATGTACGGTGGCTTGGGCTGAGTGGCGTGTAGGATTATTGAAGCCGGCTGACTATCCATGATTATTAGCTTTCCCTGGGTCTGTCTTCTGATGTTTGAGGAGAACGTCTGTTGGTAGTTTCCCATTAGTTACTACCTAGGTCAGATATTGTGGATACAACTTACAAAAGGGCGGTACCCTGAGATACCAAAGGCACATACTATACATGCTGTTGGTAAGCGTGTATTTTTTTTTACACACCCTGTTGGAGCACTTTTATAAGGAGTACCTGAGGCACTTTCAAACTAGGAGCACGGTGATTGGAGTTTTTTCAGCAAAGATTTATGAACTTTCGAACTGTTACAATTAATTTGGGAATTGGAGCAGCACTGGTGTTTGAAGAGCCAGCCAACATGGGAGAAAGATTGAGAACAACATTCTCCCCTATACCTGGAGTGCTACTTTTTTGGACCGAAGCGGTTACTAAAAACTAATTTTTATCCATGTAGCACCCTCTAGGTAGTGAGGGGCTAGAGTGAGGTTTTCCTCTGGCAGTGTATGTATATTTAGGCAGGCCTAGCTGGTTGCTAGGCCTGTTTGACTTTATTCTCGGCTGAGAGTGGCTCAGGGTAGCAGCTGGTGACTAACAGGCGGTGTCACTTCTTGGTTACCTCCCTCCCCTTTTGAAGGTGCTAGAAGGAAGGGTGGAGAAGAGAGGTGGAGCTACTTGGAGTATCAGGAGCCTTGACCAATTCCCAACTTGGATTGGCAGGGGGCAGGCCTCCTTAAATATCTGGGGTCAGCCCAGCTGGGGAGGAGTTGTCGGGTGGAAGAGCTGGAGCGAGAGGGAGTGGAGGCTGTCGGGCCCACGGGGAGCTCCCCAGTCTGGGGGGGGGGGGTGTGACCCTGGGCTGGAGCTCGGATGCATCGGGAGGAGTGTGAGATCCTGGAAGGAGAGGCACATGAGAGAGCAGAAGAAAGGACAGCAGGGGAAAACACTTTGAGTCTCCAGGAGGAGTACTGGTCGCAGCCAGGAGGGCTGGGGAGTAAGCACAGACTGGGGAGGCACGCCTGAGAGTACTGGGAGGTTGCAGTTTAAGAGATGGATGCAGAACCAGAGGAGAGGACTGTGAAAAGGCAGTGGAGAGAGGTCATTGCAGCCATACTGGCTCGCAGGGCCTGGAGAGAGCTATCTGGGAGTGGTAGCAGAAGAGAGGACAGCTAGCACCTGAACTTTTTCTACACAAAAGAGGCTCAAGGCCTCTGCCTGCAAAAGGCAATCCACTGAGGCCTGGCTGAGTTAGTGTGTCAGGCCTAACCATGCGGTGCTGGCTAATCTGGAGGAGTGACAGTCTGCAGCAAGGGAAGTGCTAAGTACATTAAGGCCCGTACACACGGTCCAATTATTGGGCGTCATCCGATAATCTGATTGTTAGTACGCTCCATTCGACAGCCGATTTTCAATTATCATCAAGCAAGAAACAGATTGAAGACATGTCTACTAGGCTTTTAGCCTGCTCCGGAACAGTCGTCTGTTTTTAAAAGATCAGTCGAAAACGAACTACTATTAACTTTTAGCCGACAGCTT